>OZ010698.1:12545556-12606327 GCA_963932265.1 Thymelicus lineola | reverse complement strand
AGTCATAAGTGAAACAAAAGACTGTAAAATTTTTTCATAAATCAAAATTTGGTTTGATTTCCGTGAATAAATATTTAAAAGTTTAAATAGAATTCGTATTTTAATAAGTTAAGATATTGTTTTATTTTCCCTTCTATTAAAATTAAAACTATTTCATGATGTTCTTAGAACTGCTCTCACTAATTTGATTCTCTTGTAAATCAAAAATTATATTGTTCAATATTAATGTAGAACACTAAAAATAAAAGATTAACACGGAGGATTGAATTAATCTGGGCTTACAGAAAATTAGTGAAGTGAAAATATGAAACGAAAAATGGATGGATGTAGCATGGATGTAGGATATATTACATAATACGTTATTACATTCCCTTTTATTTCACTAAAATCCCTACCAAACATAATAGTATTATTTTTGTAATCTGGACAATTATCATATTATGATAATGCTGGGAAAACAGAACATAAGAGGATTATCCCCTTCAGGTCCTCACTCGTAAACGCTAACGAAAACGATCGTAAACTTAGTCGGATATTGAAACATACGGTCCTATCTCTCTATAAATATAAACATGCCATAAATTTCAATAAAAGCTGCTAATATCGTAGTATTTTTTTGCTCAGGTCATAAAATTTTCATAAAGATCGGCTATTTTGAAAATGAACGCGGGGCGTGCTAAGTTATTTATATAACGTGTGAGTGGTTACAGGTTTTAAGAATAATATGAAGAGGGGGCACGTTTATTTTTAGAGTTCCAAAAAGACACGAAAAACAGAACCGTAAGGATCACTCGTCACAAAAATACAGAAAATAGTTCTTTAGTTATATATTACAAGAAAACCTATAAAAGTCTATAGTTTTAAAAAAAGGCAAAAATAATTAAAATAGAAAAATAAAAGTGAATACATAAGCAACATACGGAACCCTGTCCAAGCGAGTTTAATTTGCACTTGTCGAGTTTATTAAAGCGATCCTTCCTTTTTAAGATATTTATTATATTAAAATATTGTTTATGAAAATCTTTCAATATATTTTCTGTATGTTAAAGAGTTTTTACAAGTAAGCAACAGAAGCAGCCTTTTAGAATGGTCCATTACTGAGCATGAGAGTCAAATGAGGGGGACACTTCCTAGCGAGGGCGATTTCCTAGTAGTCGATAAACTTACTAAGTACTTCGGAACCTTACATTGCGCGTGGCCTGTAACGGTTTTTTTATTAGTTCTGTAAATAGGACACGGACATAACTAGAGAAAATCTTGAATTTGGTTCTTAATTACATATCAATTTTGAAACTTTTATTATATTGCACAATAAAAAAACTTAAATTAAGAAAGGAAATAAAATTGAAATCAAAAGTTAGTTTGATTAGGAACTCTTTTAACAGTTATTATTGAGGGACTCAAATTCACGATGAAATCATCGAAACGGTAATTTAAACTTGAAAGTTTTAATTTTTTGATCATGAAAATAATTATTTCAGATATTACTGTCTGAAATTTACAAAAAATAAAATGTATTTTTAAAAAGGTATTAATTTCAAAACCCTTATTTTTCCTTCGTAAAAAGTTGAATATAGTCTTGTCCTCATTATATTTCTTTCTGTTGTGTAACTTTATCGTCACTAAAGTATCTATCGTAGAACCATTCTGACTATCAAGGACTTTTATTTTACCATCATAATTCATACTAATACTTGCTATATTATACTAATATCATGGTTTTATTAACCCCCGACGCAAAAACACGTGCATGCTTGTATATGTATGTATGTCAGACAAATAGTATTGTGTCTGTCTGCTACGTCGTAGCTCTTAAGCGAGAGTGGACTGATTTTGATGCGTTTTTTTGTTCGAAAACTGACAAGATGAAGAACTAATGTTAGAAGAAAACAAAAATATTTAGAGTTTTTAAATTTTAAAATGTTTATTACATTAATAGAGTAGACCGATCATAAAGCTAGTACAGGAGCTTTGAATTCGGATAGAAATTATTACGGCAGCATACTGGCAATGCGAAATGTAATCGTAGGATCTCCACACGTAATCCTATATTATCCTATTCACGCTATCGTGTTTTTATTTTCGAGCAAATTTTGAATAAATAGTCAAAAAACATATACCTAAGTATTACGTTAATAGCGTATAAACTTAACGAAATGTAGGGAAAAGAAAATCTCCCAATTTCCCGTGGTAGTGCCTTAACCGCAAGTAGGACCTACCTATATTTACCGGCTATTCCGATAACTAGCTTCCACTACATATGCAGATCTCCTATAATATAATTTGGCTGTATCACCTGGAAATTCTCAAATGTGGAAATGGTCGTGATCCCAAAGCGAGCTTAACTAGAAAACTCATTACCGAGCTTCACGTTAGCGCTTTCTGTTTCAACTCTTGTATCTTATCTTTGCTAAAGCGATAGAAGAGCGATTTGAATTTCACAGCATTCGTTGTTACGTCTGGACTCTGGAGTGTTTATCTTAGCATATATAAAAAAGTAATATAAGGTACATACAATCAATGATATTATATATTAAAAAGAGGCAGATATGTCATAAGCGCGCGCGTTGTGTGACTCAAAAAGTTCCCGATTGGGAACTCTTATTCAGTTAAAGAAAGAGATAGCGATGTAGTTTTCACGCGAGAGCGATAAAGACGTGCGATAAAGCAATAAAGCGTGCCTTGCGGACATCGGAACAGATTTTTCGGTTGATTTGTAAGGGCATAACGTATCTATATTTATTTGAACATCATTTCATACAATATTATAACTAATCAATGTCTGTAGATGGAAGATATTTGAGAAAAACAATTACTAGGGGTATTCGTAAACCAAAAGACCCCATAACAATGATTTTTAGAATTTTTTGTCGGTTTGTCTGTGCGTTTGTTCTGGCTCAGGAACGGCATATCAGATTTATTTATGCAGTTTTTATTTCTGTTTTGTAGGAAGCTTGGGTAAATATTTAGCGTTAGTCTATTTTAATTGGTTCACAGATAAAAAAGTTGAGTCAATATAAAGAATATTTTATACTAATATAATATGGGCTTACCTTTTTTATATCTTATAAGTTAATGCTTCAGTACATTTCCACCTGATGGTAAGTGGCGAAGCAGTCATTGGTGGTAAAACGCATTAACTTAGTAAAAGCCTAAAGGTTTATCGAAGCGATGTCCATAGACTGAAGCGAACTGAGGGCATTAACTAGTAATCCCTTATATGTAGCTATGGCATTCCTTCTTCACTTTTTGGTTACGTAGATAAGTTTTAGGTAAAATAAACCAACAAATTTTAGTATCTTACTGTGTTTATTGTTAGGGTTCCATACTAAAAAACGAAAAACGGAACCCTTATACGATCACTCGTGGGTATGTATGGGCGACCGCCGTTCGCAGCCAATTCACTACGAAACTACTCGACCAAATGAGTTGAAATTTGGTACTCATATAGTTTTTTGTGACACAAAGACAAAGGTAAGAAAGCAACTGAATTTTGAAAAAAAATTAACAAAATCAAAATTAAACAAGAACTGTTTTGCAAAACGGATAGTATGGTAAGATCTCAAATATATTTTTGTTATAGTTCTGTTTTTATAGTTGCCTGTTTTTTTTGTGATTAATAACAGGCTAAATCTTCGTAAGCAGGTTGGGTTCGAGGAGGTGCCCAAGTTTTTCCTCTGAAAGTTCTCGATAAAGTGTAGCAAATGTAGAGAACATGTCAAAATGTATAAAACATGTCAATTTGGTGCGGTGTCGAAATTGTCTTGTCTGTCTTGTTTTTTATTTTATTTATTTTGGCCGCTTTTTTAAAACTAAGTACCTATAAAGACTTTTTATAGGTTTTCCTAGTATAGAAGTATTTTCTGTATTTTTTTCAAAATCAGCCTCAGTAGTTTCAGATACAGGGGGGAGGGAAATGGTTAATTTTAGTTTTTAATTTTCGTTCTTTCTTGAATTATTTTAAAACTATCTATTTAAAACTCACAAGTGTATTTGAGAACCTTACAACAAGCCTTTTCGCACGACACGATATGGTTTGCAAAACATTTTTTTTTGATTGCGTAAATTTTATTTTTATACTGTTGTTTAATTGATACCTTCGTCTTTGGGTCACAAAAAGTACATGATCATCAAATTGAAACTCTTTGGCCCAGTAGTTTCGGCATAAATTGTCTGTAAAAGGCGGTCAGCAAGACACACGAGTGATCTTGGGTTCCGTTTTTCGTTTTTTCGTACGGAACCCTATAAAATAGATAAAGCATTCCTAACAAAAAGGTTTTACGTTTTTCGTATGGAACCCTATAAAAGGTAAAGTGTTCCTAACAAAAGGTGTAACTAACCAATTTTGCCAATTTTTCATTAGTCCTCAGACTAACATATTATTACAATCCTTTCTGTTCAATGTAAAACAGCAGCCACAAAGAAAACAGTCTCTTTAATACTATGACAGTAACCTCAATATTGTACAATTGAATTGAATGAGTCGCGTAAAGACTCCTTTCATGACGTGAATACAATGGCTACGTCGAATAAAGATGGCCGACCCCAGGTTAGATAATGTCTTTGCACAAAGATTCGTTGACGTTTATCGTACGAGTATGTACTCATTGTGTTATCATTGTGTTATTGTACTATTTATCTCCTGTATCGTATACGGGAGGTCCCATGTGAGTAGTAAGCTGTAATCTTTGAGAAAACTTGTTAGTAGGAAGACGGTACAAGGAAAAGTCCAAAATCTACGTTAGTTAGCAAAGCAATATTTCAGACAGCGTTCAGGATACAATACTCAATTATAAGTTTAGTTAGAAAAGTAAATATTTTTTGTAAATTGTATAAGTGTCGTAAGATATAGGATCTTACGATATTTTTTGTAAAAATTATACTAAAAGGTTTTTCCGAAATAATAACGAGATTATGTACCTACGATAGAAAATAACAAATCATTCTTAATCACTATGATGTCTTGGTGTCGGCGATACTTAAAGGCATCTTATTTACTTCAGTTTTACAGCCATGAATTTATTTTACCTTTAAACGAGCAATTCTTGTATAATTATATACATATTTTCTGAATATCGGAAACGTAGGTCTTGGTTTTGAATGCAATAATTCGATCTAGCTAGGAATCATTTTTAGACAATTTTGTTTTATCCGTGTTTTTAGGCAACGAAAAACTGCTACAATAGACTCTTCCTGACATCCATTGGCGAGTAGCAACACTTAAGCTACTTCAGTAGATGGCGTTGTTAAGCAACACTAAACCGGGCAAAGCTCGGTCATCCGGGTACTTATTAAAGTATAAGAACTTTATTAAAGCATAGAGCGAATAATGATCTAGTTTTTAGGTTTACAATAAAGAGTGAATAAATAAATAAATAACATGTCTTAGTTTGTTCTACTTAACGGAAATAATTGCTTCTTGGGTGGTGGTTCGGGAAATAATAACAACAGTGGGCGTTTACATCACTTTAGTCAGAAACTCATTTTAACACAGGTTTTACACTGGTTATAATTAAATACGCGATTAGGACTGATTGTCTTCAATTATCCGAGTAACAACCAACAAATAATAGGGCACGACGGCCCAGTGGCTTCCCATCACCCCTTACAGCCACCCCAATGCCTCGCATAATCGTCTGATCCTGTTACTCGTCAATCTGATCTCACAATACAATTCACACGTCGCGTTCCGTCTTAAGAGTAACAACGTTCTTGTCTAGGCGTCCAGAATATTCGTTCGTCGCTGGCAAGTCAATAGCTTTCCTCGGTTCTCCCGTGGTGTCCAGTTGATGGTTGCTACAAGATGACTGCTCGTTTGACGTTCAGTCAGAGTGACAGTGACGTTTCACTCTTACAATCTTACTTCAACGATGACAGAGTTACTGTCACGCTGTCACGGCCATACTGACAATCGCCCGTCCTCGGGCGCATTATAATTTCATTTCATTTCGTTTAGTTTCATTTCATTTCACTTCAACTCATTTTATTCGTACTTTACGAAGAAATGCGTCCTTTCGACCAGCCCGTTAGGGCATGGACCGGACAACATCAGCCCCACAACCAAGCTCCTCATTCTGGACCGGACAAATGCGTCCCTTTGACCATCCCGTGAGGGCATGGAAAGGCAAACACCGTCCCTACGACCAGGCTCTGCACTCCTTTCTCTGGACCGGACAAATGCGTCCCTTCGACCATCCCGTGAGGGCATGGACCGGACAACACCGTCCTCTCGACCAGGCTCTCCACTTCTTCCTCTGGGTCGGACAACACCGTCCTCTCGACCAGGCTCTCCACTTCTTCCTCTGGACCGGACAAATGCGTCCCTGCGACCATCCTGTGAGGGCATGGACCGGACAACACCGTCCTCTCGACCAGGCTCTCTACTTCTTCCTCTGGACCGGACAAATGCGTCCCTGCGACCATCCTGTGAGGGCATGGACCGGACAACACCGTCCTCTCGACCAGGCTCTCTACTTCTTCCTCTGGACCGGACAAATTCGTCCCTGCGACCATCCCGTGAGGGCATGGACCGGACAACACCGTCCTCTCGACCATCTGGAAAAGACAAACCTTCGCAAAATAAAAGTTTCCCACTCGGCCTCCCTGACCTCAAGCCCCAAGGCTTCATAATGAAAACACCTGTAGCAGCCAGAACGGGATAATTACCAAGAACTAAAATCTAATAACACGACCTGTCTTTACAACAAAAAGGCTTCATGGCACTCAATTCGCTCACCACATTCACATCGCTCACGCCTTCGTTACCAAAAATCGTCAATTACACAAACTCGTAACGATCAAATGTCAAATGTTGATATCACGTAATATGTCACAAACTCGACAAGGAATTATTACTGCTAGTGAGCAGTTATCAAAATGAGCCACAATAGAATCAATACAGATCACCTGTTATATCATGTCGCCATCCAATGACCGATGATGTTTATCGTAAGCCACGGTACAAGGAGCCGCGATACGCTCCCGTCAGTATCAACAAAATTAAATGCAGGTAGTTGACGTCAGTCTTCGTTATCTCGCATTGCTGCAACTTCTCGTCACCGTTTAGATATTCACAGGTTACATGTCCATACAACTGTCATCGTCAGTTTATCTGAAACACACACAAAAAAACAAAAGACAAAAACACGAAATGTCTAATTGTTATTTTTTCTGAACTGAGGGTTGACGATAATTAAAGAAAATCAAGACGTTTGAAAATTGAAAATTCTTGATATCATTTACATAACGCTTCTGGTGTCACAAAACAATATACTTGCACTGACTTTGAATAACTTTGTTAATCATAATTACTTTGAAAGATACTGTACGATGACTTTATAATACTTCGTTGAATCAAGCACAAATAAGGCGAAATGATTTGTAGTTTACGCAAACCACCATTCTAATCAGTTCTTTCTAATCAATCTTATTTTAAGGAAAACCTTGCATGTTCCAGGATTTCGAAGCACAACATTCTTACACAAAATAAAATTTACAAAATCTTATCTTAAATCTTAACTCTTAAAATTCTGTCAGGTGTTTTGACAGTTTAAGGTGACGGCACCATTTACACTGCTTGACTTCGAGTGTATACCTACTACACAAAAACACTATCGAATTATCCAATCTTGTTAAGAATAATGAAAAAATATGCCATACCAAATCGCTGTCTTATAACCTCAAACCTTAATGACATTTTTCCGATCCTTTGTATTCGAAATTTAGAATCCTCATTTTACATGCTTGCCGTCCACTGTTTGTAACATCATATCTGAAAAACCTGAAATGCGGATTCTTGCAATCCGAATGAAAAGATAGTACTTTTCCCTCAAAGACACGTCTTATGAATTTTTTTTTTGGGTTGTTTGGTTTGTTGTCTTGTGTTGGTTTGATGTTTTGGATGCTATTACTCCCTCGGCCATCTCTGACAAACTGAACACGTCCTCGTGTTCTGTGTTCAAATACTCGTATTAAAATACTCTGTTCCACTATTCAATTCCATCATAATTGCTTCTCGACTGAATATCGACATCTTGCGTGAGGCGAGTATCTGGGGGTAGGTTCACATATTTTCTTTGTAAAATTCCACGGTTCTCATTTACTCGCGTTTACTGTCGTTACGTTTCTCATTGCAACCAATTCATTTCAAATATCATCCGAACCACCGGCATTCTTCATTTATTTTCCGACATATGTGGGCGAAATTTTCTCATCATGTGGGTCCATTCCACTTCCGATAACGGAAATAATTGCTTCTTGGGTGGTGGTTCGGGAAATAATAACAACAGTGGGCGTTTACATCACTTTAGTCAGAAACTCATTTTACCACAGGTTTTACACTGGTTATAATTAAATACGCGATTAGGACTGATTGTCTTCAATTATCCGAGTAACAACCAACAAATAATAGGGCACGACGGCCCAGTGGCCTCCCATCACCCCTTACAGCCACCCCAATGCCTCGCATAATCGTCTGATCCTGTTACTCGTCAATCTGATCTCACAATACAATTCACACGTCGCGTTCCGTCACGAGTAACAACGTTCTTGGCTAGGCGTCCAGAATATTCGTTCGTCGCTGGCAAGTCAATAGCTTTCCTCGGTTCTCCCGTGGTGTCCAGTTAATGGTTGCCACAAGATGACTGTTCGTTTGACGTTCAGTCAGAGTGACAGTGACGTTTCACTCTTACAATCTTACTTCAACGATGACAGAGTTACTGTCACGCTGTCATACTTATTATTAAGTTTTAGCAACATCAAAATTAGGTAATCTAACTAATTAAAAGAAGATAATTGTTTTAAACAAATCAGAATTTCAAGGGCCTGATAAACATGACATGACACCGTGACATGACTGAGCCAAAATAATTTTATTGTCTTCAGAAGACCCTCAAACTTAAGTAGCTGTTGTAACTAGGTTAGCTAGTTGAGAACTGTAGTAAATATTTAAGTTGGTCTTAAAGTCATTATTATGCTAATCAAAAATGTACCTAGTGTTAAATTGTAAAACTTAAATTATCAACAAGCCTGGCAACTTACTGTTTACCCGCAAGTACATTGTTGCAAAACTTGTAAACTAAATTACTTACTTATAAAATATGTGGCTCGTAATTATTCAAGTTACATTGTTCGATCTTCTGTTTTAAGGTTCCGTACATAAACAAATCCCTCATAAGATCCTTCGAGTGTACTGGCCTGTAAAGGGTTGTAATTCTGGACACTTAATTACAGTACACTAACTTACATGAGTTGTGATTAACTAAAGGTGAGGGGGGGTTAATTAGGGAAATAATTGATGATTTAATGTGTAGTAAGTTTGTGTGTTGGATGTACCTATCCAAGAGCTTGCTATGCTGAAATAGAGATAAAGGTAACTTTACTTTATCTATGTTATTTTATTCCCTTACTTACTATGTTTAATTTCTTTTACTTCAAGGAAAACTATAACAACACCCACTTAACAAATTTTGGCTATTTATTGTCGTGAAACGTGTCAATGTAGTTAGGCGACACAATTAGTCAACCATGCTACATAAGCGTAAAGCAGGCGTGTAAAATCCGACCTTATCACAATACCACTAGGTTCAAGTTGCTACGTCAGTCCCAGCCATCACCCGGGTAAGCGTTGTTAATGGACCGGACTATTCGGGTGGCATCTGCGATACCCGGGTAGGGAATTAGTAAGATTAATTTCAGTAAGTTGATTTTCTCGGCATGTTTATTTAGCGAAACAAATCTTTAATTTAATAAAAAGGGGAATAATGAAATAAAGCTTAAATGGTGTATCTCCGGGGTCTTCAAAAAGAAAACCAACACATGCCTGGAAAAATATTCCTGGCTATGAAGGATTCCCACTATACTTCTTCGGCCACCATCTGGCGCATACACAGCGGCTCTGAAGTTATGTGAAGGCACCAGTTCTCCAAAGCCCATACGCCTCGTCTCGAGAACTCCTAAGGTTTGCTTAGGAGATACGAGTTGTCTGGATACCCAATCTTACTGCACCTTTTTAGTCGCCATCTTGGATATAGTCTAAAGTTTTTTACCCACAAAAAGTGTGTGCGTGTAATCTGTACGCGCGATTGAAGTAAAACTTCTTTGACGTTGGTGACACGTATAACCAAAAAAATTTTTTTTTTAAATAAATATCACATTACAGTTGACTCATATTTATCTTGGTTTTGCGACATAAAGTAGCGCCTAAAGAAGTTTTACTTCAAAAACTGCAGATTATGAAGGATTCCTCATGGGTCCTTTATAAATGTTCTGTCACCTATAAATCGCTTTACCTTTACTGTTGTTTTATGGAAACCTATAACGAGGAGACATTAGTGAGGGTGCAATTTCGTTGATTTTATTGCGCATAAAACCAGTAACAACGCGTAACCCTAAAGCGCTGGGTGTCGCTTGTAATACTCGTAAGTGTATGGGAAATCAACGTCAGTTGTACCAAGTGTTTTGTTACCAGATCACGTATGAAAGGAGATAAATTGTTTCAGTATTTATGGAGGCCCATTCTTTTTTTGTGGCGCTTAGTTGGTTTTTAACGATTTTATTTAGCTTGCCCTGTTTGTTTGGGTCAAATCTTGCAAGTTTCATAGGTCTTAGCTTAGTAGATCTACTAGTTCCTCTTATCGTAAGGAGTTGAAATTTTTCATGCTGTTGTAGTTCTGATGACAATACATTCTTGTGATTAACATGACCAGATACTGCACCCAGTTTAGCTCCAGCCGAGGAAACTTCTTAATTTAACATCATAGTCCATTGAAGTATTATTACTAGCGTGTAGAACCGACACCGCGAACACCATGTATGTCCCAATGCATTGGCGCCACGTGACTTCAATCTTCAATAGATCCGTTCGATTTTGAAAGGAGAACTGGGGCTCAATTTTGAAAATGGAATCTCCCGGCGAGACATATATTTTGTTCGAGATGTCTGTTCTATGACATTATACTTCAATGTAACAGTCACAATTTTTTTTGTTTGGTAGGTTTGACATTGACTCTATAAAACCGTTTATATATTTATTAAACTATTAACTTGTTTACAAATGTGTTATGCCAATAAATTGTGTCCTATTTATTGATTAAACTATTTATTGGGTTGTAACTTTTGTCATAAAGAGAAAATTATAAAAAATGAAGTTGTAAGTATTAGGTATGTTTCATCACATTTAGAGTCCCCGCAGACAGCAGACTTTAAATCGGCCGATAGTTTGATCGAGTTCGTAACCAATATAGGGAGGGGTGCAATTACAAACCCGATCAAACTATCGACCGATTTGAAGTCTGCAGTCTGGGGACGTTAAAACATTCGTGCGGGTAAGAAACACGTCATAAATTATTTTACGATCGATTTTTCTACGGAAGGTGGTTGCTAGCGGGCAAAATATTCCTCCCCCACGTACAATTGCCAGAGCTAAACCTACTGCAATATGAAGGACCATACTACATCGTACGGGCGTTGTTCAGTAATATGCATGTAACGTAACTCCTTGTGTAGATGCCCTTATTCCTGTACAAAATTAAATGTTGTTTTCTCGAATTAAATGAAAGATGTTGTTTTTTTATACATATATGAAAATGATAAATATTTTGTTTAAGTAGTAGAGTAACATATCCCAGCATTTTATCTATACTAATATTATAAAGAGAAAAGATTTGATTGTTTGTTTGCATTGAATAGGCTCCGAAACTACCGAACCGATTTGAAAAATTATTTCACTGTTGGGAAGCTACACTATCCCCGGGTGAGATAGGCTATATTATATTTTTGTTACTCTTTTTCCCGAAGCGAAACAAGGGCGATTTCCTAGTACTATATAAATACACTTTTACCATATAAATATACGAGACAAGGTACACCTTGGTACACTTTGTAAATAGTCTAAGTGCTCCGCCCGGCAAAGCAAGAATTAAATTACCGTAATTACACAAGAAAGTACTCTGATATAATTGCTTTACTTGAAATATTTCTAAGGACACTTAAGTTCCTTACCTCTTTTGTAACTTTTTATTAATAAAACTATCATATACGTAGCTTACGTAATATTTTATGCAGAGTGCGTTTCTAGTAAATCTGCAGTTCGACATAATGACACATTTCAATGAGAGCATTGAAATTTGTGGTTTTAAAACTTCAAAATCCTTATTTACCAATTATAAGGAGACTAGATGTTGCCCGCAGCTTCGCACGCGGAAATTATGTTTATAATATTTATCCCCTATTTTACCCTCTTGGGAGTTGAATTTTGGAAAATCCTTCCTTAGTGGATGCCTACATCATAAGAGGAATATGTGTGCGAAATTTTAAGTTACTAGCCCTAAGGGTTTGGCCTGTGCGTTGATACATCAGTCAATCACTTTTACCTTTTATTTATACAGATAATAATAGTTTTGTTGCCACCATAATCAAAGGTAATAACAATATAAATTGCAAAATATCATAAAACATTGCACATTTTTAATTTGGAATATCCTATTTCATTGTACCAACACAATAACGAACTGCATTTATTCTTTAGGTCAAGTCTTCTTCCTCTACTCTTTATGCTGGCAAGCAAATCACACCCTCGGTGGAAAAAAAGCATAAGTTGTCTTACGTTGATTCCTAGTTATTAATATGATTGGAAAGAGGGACAAAAGCTGCATATTCTCAATTGTTTTCTAATTTTTATCATTAATTTTGACGGTGTTGTGCAGTCTACTTACTGATATTTTAACAGTTTTTTTGCTCTCCTGTAAAATTACAATTTTCATCTTATGCCTTTTTTCCACTGAGCGTGCTAAATGACGCATGGTCCCTCCTATCCCATTTACTAGCTGGGCTTTATGTGATAATATATATTCATGCATACATTCACATATTCATGCGTAGTGGAAACAGCAAGCATAGTTTTACCAACTTTAAATATATCAAAGTGTCTCAATTCCAATATTTTGCACTCAGTGCCGCCTATGTTTTTTTAATAATTTTAGATGTTTAAATTACATATTGCTAAATAGTCTAACATAATTGACCATTAAAAAAACTTAAAAATTAAAAACTAAAAATTATAAAGTAAACTTTTCCTCGAAACAGTTTGTCGTAAGTACCATTTACGGAAGGTTGTACGGGAGGTTTTTGGAAATCTCCTTCTATTTACCACCAAAACTTTTACTTCTGGTATAACCTTTAAATAAAATACATACCTAGTAGTTAGAGGTCGAAGGTAAAGGTTACAAAGCCACTAAATCACTTGACTGGATTTTTGGCCCAAGCGTTAGTAGAACAAAAATACTTTTTATATCTGGCTATAAATTTACCCGGATAACTACGGAGAACATAAATCATAGGTGTATTGTACAGGTGAACCCGACCTAACGATAATTAAACACAAAAACATCAAATGCGGGATTTATCGGGTCTTTTATGCCTGGGAACATTTTGTAAGGGTTGACTTGCTTTTTTAACATGCTGAGGGAAAGTAGATAATATTTTATAAACGTTTCAAAATTAATTAAATTCTGATAAATCGAAATCCTGTTAAAATAAATTTAACATTTAGGGTTAAATAACGGTGACCTGAAAAATTAGACCTAAGCGGAAAACTCTAATTTGGATGCCCGATGATCAGATTAATCTGATAGAAATAGTCAAATTGGTAGGATCTTAAAAAAATCGGAACTCTTATAGTTCCGTCCGTCCGTCTATCCGAGGGATAACGCCGAAACCCTTAGTGCTAGAAAGCTGTAATTTAGCTTGGATATACATATTTATTAAAACTCCAAAATCATAGAATAAAATGTTGAAATATATTTTTTTTCAGGGTACCTCCCCAACAGGTTTCGTGAGGATCAAATGTATTTTCGTTGCGTACCCCATATTGTGGGATATCGTTGAAAAGTTCTTTCAAAAATATTATAGGTCGTTTACAACCATTTTTTGATTTAGGGGTTCGTTTGCGAAATATTTGGTTTTAAAGTACTAATTTTGGTTAGAGACAAGTGTCCCCCCCCCCCCCCTCCCTGCTGGCTAAACGGTTGGAGGTGCACAAGTGAAAAAATTCTCAAAAATAGGTTATATGATGAATTTACAAGAAAAAATATCACGGTTTTGTTAGCATAAGTAATTAATGAGTAATAGTCGATAAACTTACTACTTCGGAACTCTACATTGCGCGTGGCCTGACACGCACTTGCCCGGTTTTTATAGTTACGTGGGCTAACAAAAAAGCACACAGACGCCTGCTTCTTTTTTGGCCGGCAATGCTTCAGTGATACTGATTTCCACGGACGATGATGACATTTTCAGATGGCTCGACTACTCATCTATTTAAAAAAAATATGAACTAATAGGCATAAAAGTACAGATTATGACAGGAACTTAATATGGCATGATGAAAAAATACAATATTACGAATTGTCTCCAGAAAATGATGACAGTTTTGTCCTACTGTACCTATGCTACAGCCTATCAAACTAAATTTATTTATGATTACCCACATTGTGTTATTATATTTTTTTTCATATTGCCCTACCATAATATTATACGAGTAATATAGTGTGGCGAAGCGTCGTCACTTACCGCGCTAAAAATCGTTTACCCCTCGCCTATAGATGTTTCACATCAAAAAATATTTATATCACTATTGTCTACGAAAATGTTAAAACACTTGTAAGTGCGTGACGACTTTCAGAAAAGAATTCATTTTACACCCTTTCTGAATTACCCCATGTCATAGATTCGGAAACCCCTCAGGGGAATCTTATTTCAAAATTTGCATGTACGTGGCGGAAAAGATTGTGGAAATCTGTCTGCGAAGGAGCGGCAATAGAATTGTACTTTACTACTTTACATAAATAAATCGTAAAGGATCATAATATGTAGGTAACATTAGGTATACGTGTCTACATATTTCTGAATTCCGTTAGTGACCTTGCCTGATATTTCCACTTCGATTCTCGGCCGAAGCAAGCAGTTCTCGAGTTCTTGCGAGTACCAGAAACTCAGAAATTAATTAAGAGCTCTTCCTTTCTTTAGACTGTGTACTTTTTCACAGCTCCAGATCTGAGTATTAGATATTATTGTCAACTTGATATCTTCGCACGTTCCCGAGCATTTCCCGAGACACTGAAGTTTGACAGACAGACAAACTGACAGACGGGCAACAAAGTGCTCCTATATGGATTCCATTTACTCTATTGAGGTACGGAGCACTAAAAAGATAAAACAATTTTTTTATAAGTATTTCAACGATTAAATAAACTTCTTTGCCGACGGCTGTATTAAATGCTGAAAATCAGTCCGTGAGCAGTGAATGATTGGTAGCTTGAAAATGCCAGAGCAATTCTAGTCGAGTGGCAAACGATTCGTTTTCTACACCGCTTCGTAAATTCAGTTCTATCCATTGGTTTGAAATAACATTGGCACTGTCGATCCATAGAATTGAGTTTTTACGAATGAAACGCTAGCTTGCGTTTCGTAGACACGTTTGCCATTTAGATAAAACCAGGTTTCATAAAGAACTGTTCGCAAAACGCCAGGGTAATTTTATTACATTGTAAATTTAGAGACACTTTATAAACATGAAAACATTGAAACATTTTGAAGTAAAATATTTTTGATAATTTGCGTAAGTTAGCTAATATTTTTTGCAAATTAAAACTAGCTACCACGGAACAGACAAGAAGCTAGCTACTATGTGTAGGTATGTTTGTTTACGACAAATAATATCACTGGATAACAAAAAATAATGACAGTATATTCCGTTAATTATTATTAGGGATGCGCCGAATAGTGGTTTCACCGAATAACCGAATACCGAATACTATTCGGTTTAACCTTTACCGAACCGGATATTCGGCCGAATTATTCGGTTTACCATTTACCATTACCATTTACCAAAAATATTGTTTTGAGGTTTAAAAATAAATGCTGATTTAAGGTTTAAAATAAATGTTGGCTATACTAAGTAACTATAGATTAAGAAATAAATATGTTGACTTGAGGTTTCAAAATACTTAAATGTGATTTGAAGTTTAATAGGGATGTTGACACTAATTATAAATTAATATAAATTTATGTCTAAAATATTAGTGGTAACATTTAAAGGCCTAAAATATGATTCTTTTATTGAAATCAATCACAATAAATTATATCATTAATTTAAAATGTTGAAAATTGTACCTACTCACTGTCACGTGACCTCAAACGCCATTTTGAGAATATGACGTCATTGGAACAATTTTATATGGAAATTCAACAAACTTAGCAGACAGATAGTATTGAATATCGTTTAGTGACGTCACGTGACGTTTTTGGTGGGAATTTTGATAATGATTTTTATTTATCAATCTTTGTTTTTAAATTGAAGATTATTATTTTTATAATATTTTTTTCGTGAATATTGTGGTTCTATCTATAAAATAAAATTGAATCCTAAAATTAGTCAACATCCCTATTGCTTTATTTTATTAGCTTTATTCAACAATTTCCTCATAGGATTTCTTTGACTTATAATATATCATAGATCTTACATAAGAGGTTTTGTCTTTTAGTTCTATACCGTGTAGTGTAGTCAATAGTCAAGAAAATAGAAATACTCGAACCGAATATATTCGGCACCAAAACCGAATAATTCGGCCGAATACAAATAGTGAAAAAGATGCCGAATACGCCGAATACCGAATATCAAACGAATATTCGGCGCATCTCTAATTATTATATTTAATCGAATGTTGAAGCTCTCTCATATCTCATAAATATTTTTGAATGAGCCCGACTATTTCTGGATGAACAAACTAGTCGACAACCTTTTTTTATTTTTATTTATTTATTTTTGAAACTTCTTAGTCTAGGGTTTACAAGGGCAAAAACTTAATGCCTAATGACATTCTCTACCAGTCAGCTCTGGGTGTTGGTGAAAAAGTAAGATAGGCGTAAATTATCGATGATATCGGTCAAATACTCTTATTTTACTGAATATAATTTACAATTTATATTACTATATCTAATACTGTACATACACATAATATTATATACAAATATACACACAATAAATATAAATACCTATTTTTCCATAGATCGGCTGGCAGAGAATACCTCTAGCATTAAGCCCACTTGTTGTACCATTTTTTAAAGGTATAAAAAAGTTTTAAACAAATAAATACATTATAATACAATACTTAATTATATCTTAAATATATACATATATTATAATATTTAAGGTTTATACGTGTACTTAAATGAAATTAATCTTTCTTTACAGCAAATAATTAAAACATTTAGAAGCTTATAGTTTCGTTAACAGATATAAAACATAAAAAATAAACGTATTTCTCGCATAACGCCCCTTATTATTTGCAAGGTCGATCTAACCCATATTCCTACGAGTTACGACGCACCGAGAATCGGCCCATGTAAACCCGCATAACGCTAATAAAGCAACCACGATCTTTGCAATAGAAAATAGAGGGAAAAATACGGGAAAAAAAGAGATATAGGTACCTACGCTGTTCTAATTAGTGACTATAGTCTACGGTTGAACGGAGTCGCGGTTTAAGGGGAATGCGGAGTGCATCGTGTGTAGACCATACTGTAGTACTGATTTTAAGTGATTAAACTTGAAATAAAATCAATTGAATAACCCTATTTCATTCTGATATTATGAATGTGAAAGTTTGTGAAGATGTTAGTGTAATTACTCTTTTACACAAAAAGTACTGAAAGGATTTTGACGAAATTCATCACACAGGTATATCATACAAAAGGCATAAGTTGAAAATTGTAATCTTACAGCAGAGCAAGAAAACTGTAAAACATCAGTAAGTAGTCAAAGGAATTCACATTACGTTTCTTGCACAAAACCGTCAAGATTAAATAGAAAAATTTGAAAAAAATTGAGCACATGCAGCTTTTGTCCCTCTTTCCAATCATAATTCAACGTAAGACGACTTATGCTTTTTTTCCACTAACGGTGCGATATAGGGTACTTAATATCTCGGGAAACGCCGGCAAAACCGCGGGTCGAGCGCTGGTCTAATAATAAAAAGGAAATACCCTCATGAAACCTAACGCCTTTCCATTGAACTCCCTACCTTAAGAGATGTTTCAATCAGTCCTCCACTTACGTGCTAAGATTAATTTGTGGGAATTAATTGCAGGAATTACTATTGTTGCTGGTTCATTTAATGGCGGCTCGTTAGGGCTCGGCTTAAGGGGGCGTGGTTTAATAAATTAATGTTAATTTGATTCCATTTGGGATCCAAAATTACTATTTAATGGTATACGTAACTGTAGTAGGGAATTGAAATCAATGAATCAGGGTAGGTGTTATGTAGAGAAATTGAGGAATAACGTCAATATTCAGTAATGAAATAAATAATACGGTACAACGGGCGGTAATGGTAGTAACATTAAATATTTTTATTAAAAAATATAATACATCAAATCAAATCGTAATAAGACTAAAAACTTTTGACTTATTTATTTACGCTTTCTCATTTTCCGCCTTCAACGTAAAAAATCCTACTTTTTTACTGGGTACAAAATGTTTCAAAACTCCAATTCACCCGAAAAAATTTGACAACGTCGATTGTAAGTAGCACGGAAGGTAAGTAGATTATAATATTATACTAAGTTCGAATAATGTAATATTTTAAAGATGGTTCTGACATCCTGTCAGCAAAAATCTCTTTGTAAAGGTTGGTAAGCTTTAGCTACATAATTATTTTTATTTTTATACATTTTCGTATCGTAAAGTTCCGTCAAAGCGTTGAATAATTATCGTCCTTTTACACAAAATGTTCAACAAGCCGTAATTATGGCGAAAACTTTTAACACGGAGCAAAAAGATGTTCTGGTTTTAGTTAGGAAATAAAATTTTCGCTGTTCATATTATTTCAAAGTTGTATTATCCTATTAATCTTATATATAAAATTCTCGTGTCACAGTTAGTTACCATATTTCTCCGAAACGGCTGGACAGATTTTTATGAAATTTTATTTGCATATTCAGTAGGTCTGAGAATCGGCTACTATCTATTTTTCATACCCCTAAGTGATAAGGGTTGTCCACCCATAAATAACATTTTTTATTTTTTGGACAAATTTTATTTTTTTATTTTTTTTTGAAATGTAGTATTAAAAAATACATACAACTCAAAATTTTCACCCTTCTAACACCAACCCCTATTTTCTAATATGATTGTTAGGCGATACGAAGTTCGCCTGGTCAGCAAGTTAATATTATAAAAGTTAAAGTTTGATGGATGTTTGTAACTGTTTCACACAAAAACTAGTTTTAACGAAATTTTGCAGACAGTGAGACCATAACCTAGAATCAGAGAAAGAATGAAAGAAAGTAAATAAGTAAGTAAGTAAGTAAGAAAGATTTCTGGCTAACACATAGGGTACTTATTTTCCCGGAAAAGCGTGCAGAGCCGCGGTAGTAATATATAGCGCCTAGTAATATATATAGGAGTATACGCTACGGTTTCACCTAAATAACTGTCAAAGTAGACCAATATTGCGCATGGCTTACATCAACGAGGTCCACATAAAAGGACAAAGCAACTGTCCATTCCAAAAATGTTTGCACAAAAATAGATAACTTTAGACAACCAATGGGTGATCAATCTCTACGGTTCAATGGATAAAGGGCCAATAAAGAAAAAAAACTTTACGAAAAGCTAATAAAAACGGACCGGGTGAATTTTACGTTAATACGCTCGAACAATTTCGTATTTACCATAACTCAGTAAAAAGTTTTTACTCACTTACCTGTCTACTTTAGGCTAGTCTACAAATAAATTTAACATCCAATGGCAAGGAATTCTTCGAAAGTTGTTTATTTAACTTATTATACAACTTTTGTGCCTTCGTCTTCAGTGTAATGACACGTAAAATCTAATTTTGACAGAGCAGGCCCCCAATTCTCATTTTGTAGAGATAATCTCGAAGTTAGACATATCACTAATCTTTAAATCTCGACGAGTCATGTCGGCAAAATCTCTAATGTAGCCAAAAAAGTTATTCTGAGGCACATTCGAGATTTTATCTTTCGACATTACCATTAGACATATAAAATAAACGCTTTACAACGCCGTGATTGGTCAAAACGCGTGACATTTCAATCCCGAACGCTTTACAACGCCGTGATTGGTCAAAACGCGTGACATTTCAATCTCGAACGCTCCGGACCATACGTTGCATGTCGCACGAAAAGGCTCAGAGATATCTCTAATGTGACATCCCGAGAATAAGAAAATTAGGTTTAATTAGAGATCCGCCATGTTTTTTAGAGATATCTCTGTTAGAGATGTATCTCTACGAAATGAGAATTGGCAGCCAGATCGGAGTAACGTTAAGTGTTTACTTTGTGTTTAAAATTGGTTAATTATGGAAGTTTTTTCATTGTAAGAACTCCATAAACATGTTTAGAAATGTGGGTTATTTCATTGATATAATAGCGTTATTTAAAAATTATACACCTAATGACCTCATAATATTATCGTACATTTTTAATATATCTAGATACATTTAGTTATGTCCATGATACGCATTTACTTACTTGATTTTAAGTAGAAAAGACACGAATAAGGAAGTGTAGAAGAAGTTTCAAAGAAGAAGTTAATAATACATCAATATTATCGTAAATTAAAATTTAAAAAACCTCGACCGTTTTATTTCCACTAAACATACCTAGCTAAGAACACTCTCGATTAAGTAATTTTTCAGACAAAAAAACCTAGATCAAAATCAGTTCAGGCATACGTTTGGGAGTTGCCACAGACAGACATACAGATACACAGATAAACAGATGCACAGATACACAGTTATGTCAAACTTATAACTCCCCCTTTTTTCGTCGGGGGTTAAAAAGGCGATATCAAACGTCCCTCTTGTAGTATAATATAGCAGTTATCAGACCGCATTAGACTAATCTATTTAGAATGTAGATCAATCTGATTATTGAGTGGCCTTAAAATATCGCCCTAGTCGTGAAAACTGGGAAAATCTCTACTTTATAATCTAACGAGCAAGGTCTATTTTGCCTTGAAATATCAGATCAATGATATTATAAGTAAAAACGAGGTGGATATGTCACTAGCGCGCCGAAGATGAAGATCGTAAGAGCAGTCAATTGACCTCGTCTGCTCGTAGTCGCTCTGTCAATACAAGACGATAGGTAATTTTGTTGTTGTCAGAAGTGCTTGAGATTTGACATACAATGTTAAAATGGCTTCATGTATTAATGTAGTGTGATTGGTGTAGTGAAACAAAAGATAAACGTGCGTGTGCTCTTTTCGGAACAGATTTTTTGGTTGATTTGTGTGATGACGTATCTATATTTTATAAATATCATTGACGATCAAACAATTTAGTCGACAGTGATGCGCAGACAGTCAATTCAGTCGTTATCAATTTATTTAGTTTTCTAGATTCGTCTATTGAGCGGACGTCTTCTATTGCAATGTTTAGTAAAAAAAGTACTCGTTTGCGCTTTGCTTTTTGAATAAGCATAAGATAAATAAAAAAAGAAGATATTATGTTAATCCTAAGTACCAGATTACTTAATGGAAACTTTCATTAATTACATTTTAATGAAAGTTTCCATTACATTTTATTTTACGTTGCAAGAGAATTCAGACAAGTTGTAGATATGAATACTACAGAATGAGTAAGAAAATTTTTATGAAATAATTTAATTAAAACGTTATATTTCCCGCCATAACTACAATTCATACATGATGTCGATTCGACGGCCGACGCAATCGCGTATCGACTGTTTGTTTAGTCTAATATATGCGCGCTCCAATACATGGCGATACACATTTAACGATCGGTCGATAGTTGTTCGATTATTTATCAAAAAGCGATTGATATGGTTTTTTAATTTTTTGTTGATCAACTCTATGCGGATCTACATAGATTTTCATATATGTATAAGTAGCCGCTCGCCGCCGGCAATCCCCCCAATAGCCCCCCTCGGTTCCCCCACCACCGCGCATCCAAATGACAGTAGACAATTCGCATAGTGTTGACATCTTCAAAATCCGAATACACCCAAGCCGGGTTCGGCTTGTCGTTCCATGTTATGATTTCCGACATATAGTAGGTACTTTTACCGTACAACAACAACAACAACAAAATCCTCTTTATTGTACACCAAAGTTATATCCAAATACATTTTATTATACAGGAACTAGTACAATAGGCGGTCTTATTACTTAAATAGCAATCTCTTCCAGACAACCTATTAAGCCAATAAAGTGAAAAATTTTGGAAACAGGGTAGGGTGCACAATTAAGGACAAATATTTGCCAGCAGCTAGTACTTAATTATGGAGACTAAAAGGAAGAGTAAGGAATGAAATTAGAACACTATTAAGGGTAGGAAATAGAAAAGAAAAGATTAGAGCGAGAGGTAATAATTTTTCACTTGATTCTTGAAAGAATCAAGTGTTTGCGCACGTCGGATTGCTACTGGTAGCGAGTTCCACAGACGCACAGCCACAGCGGTGAATGAGTTACTATAAAAAGAAGAGGAATAGGAAGGAATAGAGAGAGACAGATTTTCATTAGATCGAAGATAGCGATTTTGATTTAACATATATTTATATTGAAACCGTTCTTTTAAGTAGTCTGGAGTTCTTGGGTTAAACAGAACGCAGTACAAAGCAGAAAGAATATGACTATTCCGGCGAAGGCGAATTGGGAGCCACTTGAGTTTAGCCCGGAATGCAGAAATATGATCATATTTTCGAACACCAAATATGAATCGTATGCAGACATTTTGAAGACGGTCAAGTTTGTTTAATTGCTCCTCAGTTAGATCTAGATAGCAAACATCGGCATAGTCAAAGACTGGAAGTAGTAAAGATGTAGCAAGTGTAATTTTGGTCGCAACTGGTAGGACGTTACGAAGTCTACGAAGGGAACCCAATGCAGAAAATAACTTTCTACTGACCTCGTTGATTTGAGGACCCCAAGTTAGATAACTGTCCATATATATCCCTAGATTTTTTACTTTATCAGTAAAAGGTATTTGCGTGCCATCAAGTGTTATTTGTTGTAAATTAGAGATATTGACCTTCGACAATAACCTTGAGCTTCCGATAATGATAGCCTGCGTTTTCTGAGGATTTACTTTAAGTCCATGCAATAAGCACCATTGTGTGATGCGATCTAAGTCATCGTTTATAGTATTAATGCTTTTAGGCAGATCGTCAATAGTACCGTGGCAGTAGATCTGAAGATCATCTGCATATAGGTGGTATAGAGAAGATAATCTAAGACTAATTGAATTAATGTAGATTGAAAAGAGAAGGGGTGACAACACGCCACCTTGCGGTACACCAGAAACAACTTTCAACCAAGATGAGTGATCATCATGGACCTGTATACGTTGTCGGCGCCCATACAAGTAACTTTGAAACCAGCAAGTGGCACTCGGAGATATGTTAAGAGAACGTAGCGTAGCAAGTAGAATATCGAAATCGACAGTGTTAAATGCATTGCTGAAGTCAAGCAAGGTCAGCACAGTCACTTGTCTCTTTTCCATTGCTAGCCGAATATCGTCAGTAATTTTAAGCAAGGCAGTAGTCGTACTATGACCAGGCCCCCAATTCTCATTTTGTAGAGATAATCTCGAAGTTAGACATATCACTGATCTTTAAATCTCAACGAGACATGTCGGCAAAATCTCGAATGTATCCAAAAAAGTTATTCTGGAGCACATTCGAGATTTTATCTTTCGACATTACCATTAGACATATAAAATAAACGCTTTACAACGCCGTGATTGGTCAAAACGCGTGACATTTCAATCCCGAACGCTTTACAACGCCGTGATTGGTCAAAACGCGTGACATTTCAATCTCGAACGCTCCGGACCATACGTTGCATGTCGCACGAAAAGGCTCAGAGATATCTCTAAAGGACGCTTTACGACGCTGTGATTGGTCAAACATTTCAATCCCGAACGCTTTACAACGCCGTGATTGGTCAAAACGCGTGACATTTCAATCTCGAACGCTCCGGACCATACGTTGCATGTCGCACGAAAAGGCTCAGAGATATCTCTAATGTGACATCCCGAGAATAAGGAAATTAGGTTTCATTAGAGATCCGCCATGTTTTTTAGAGATATCTCTGTTAGAGATGTATCTCTACGAAATGAGAATTGGGGGCCAGGACGGAAACCGGATTGGAAGGGATTAAATAAATTGTGTGAGCTTAAAAAATTATTAAGTTGCTGATAAATTAGGCGTTCAAATACTTTGGAGAGGAATGGGAGGATAGAAATAGGTCGGAAATCAGAATAAGAATTTGGATTGCTTTTCTTTGGCAGAGGTATTATCTGGGCATCTTTCCATGTAGCTGGGTATGTATTAGAGGATACAGAGAAGTTAAGGATATGTGTGATGATAGGAGCAATAGTGTCAAGGATAGGAATGATCATATTACGACTAATGCCATCACTTCCCACTGCATTAGAGTGTATGGAAAGAATGATTTTCTTAACATCACGAATGTCAAATGTACTAAATGAAAATGCGGGAAAATCTGGAGTGGGAAGAGAAGATAGATAGTTTAAAGTTGAATTCTTTGAATTACTATCAATACAATAAGAAGAAGTGAAGTGCTGGTTGAGGCTGTTGAAATTTATATTACTAGGTAAAGAGTTGTTACGTGATTTCCCAACTCCTAATGACCTCAAGAATTTCCAGACCCTATCCGGGTGTTGATCTTGGACAGATTTATGAATATGGCGTCGTTGTGCATCTCGACACACCTTATTGCAGTGATTTCGGATAGAACGGTATTTAAGCAAGTTCGTTTCACTGGGATTTGACTTGTATCTCGCTTTGGCAGTGTTTTTCTTTCTAATTATTGCTTTAATAGCGTCTGTCAACCAGGGGGCTGGAAGGTGTCGTACTCGGACTGGACGAACAGGGGCATGTACATCCAAAAGTTGTATTAAAAGTGAATTAAAAATTACCACCTGTTCATCAACAGTATTAGCACTGAGAACTGGGCTCCAGTCCATTTTTGCAGCATCCCTACGGAACGCCTCAACATCCATACTAGCAAAGTTACGCTGAAATAAAATCCTCGACTTGACTTTTGGAGGTTTTAGTTTATAAGAAAGAAAGATTAAATCATGATAGGAAAATGCGTCGGCAGCACACTGACCGTGTCCAACGACATGGTCTAAAGAGGAAACAAGTATTAAGTCTAGAAGGGAAGGAATAGAATTAGGGAAAAGATGAGTCGCAGAAAGGGGAAGTATATGCAAGTTTGCTGCCTCTGCTACCGATTTAAGATTAATAGAACGTGAATCATTTTTGAGAAGGCAAGTGTTGAAGTCTCCCATGAGTATAGTATGAGAATAGAGTGGAGTAAGATTTTCTAATATTTTTTCCAAAGTGGAGAAATAATTAACGTGCATAGAAGGACTATAAAATACTCCTAAGAGTAATTTTGTATTAGAAAAGAGGACTTCAACAAAGAGATACTCAGCTTCGCTTCCGGGTTGAGTCAATATCGAGGTATCAATAATCGAGAAGGGTATATGGGAACGAAGGTAAATACCAACACCACCACCGCCCCGACCAGTCCGATCATTGCGGATTAAGTGAAATCCCGGAAGTGAGTAAGAACTAGAAGGGAGGCATGGCTTCAACCACGTCTCCGATACCAATATTGCATGAATGTGTTTGCTATCAAAAGAACTAACGAAGTCGGTGAAATGTGCCGGAATACTTTGAGCATTAATGTGACAAATACAAAGATATTATATATTAAGAAGAGGCAGATACGTTATAACCGCGCGCGTTGTGAAACTCAAAAAGTTCCCAATTGGGAACTCTTGTGATTAGTCTGCGTCGAGCGCAATCACGATCGTGGCGCATCGTAGGTTCATACGTCCTTACGAAAATAAATCAAAATGCCATCGTGTGTGTTTCGAAAGTGCACCAATTATGACTCCAAGGTCAACAAAACACAAGGAATCTCATACCACATTTGAGTACGCTAAGATACTTAGATTATTTAGTCTATTTCAATTATTTTTCTAAACAATCTAATAACTCATGCAAAGACGCCATATTCAGATGAAGAAAGAGATAGCGATCTAGTTTTGACGCGAGAGCGATAAAGACCGTAGCCTATATAGATTGACGCGAGCGACAAACACTAGCTGTCTTTTTCACTATTATGGTTTTAGTAATGCCATCCTTTTTACATAATTTGCCAATGTACTAGTGATTGGTGTAGGCAAACAAAAGATAAACGTGTGTGTGTTATAGCTCGGTCGGAACAGATTTTTCGGTCGATTTGTACGGGCATAACGTATCTGTATTTATAACATCTTTGGACAAATATTGAAATTATTCTGCGAGTTTGTGAACTTTGTATTTAAAGTCGTTTGCAAAGAAGGAATGCTTACGAAACTGTCATCACTGCTTACGCCAGTGGATTCCGAGGATAAAGAAAGATATTGCAAATTAACATTGCTACTATCTGCTGACATTATACAAGCAAAAAAAAAAAAACTTAACCTATATATCTAAATTAAATAATATTTCAAACAGTAACTTATACTTAAAAATAACAAAATTAAACGTTATTCCTATGTTAAGCTGTATACCCACCATATAAACAGAGAACATTAAGTACCTAATAAACCTAATTATACCAACCTAGCATTAGTTTGGTAAATTAATGCAAAAAAAAAGGATTATTATTAAATACGGACATTGACAATACAAGACAAATGAAGTAAGAAAACAATAATCGTGTCCCTAGACTAAACTACGCCTTACAATAAATATTAACAATCATTAGCGAGTGACACTAAAGAAACTACGATGCCGGACCTCTCATATCTCAGTGCATCTTACGTAACAGGCACTTGAACACATCTGCCGCCGCCGCGCCGGGTGTTTGTTTATTAAGTGTATACAGTAACTGAGCAATTAAAAGTGATATGAATTCCGATTTAAATTAAAAATACGATCAAATTATTAATAACATATTATGTTGAGTTGTATATCAGGACTAGTGTCACTAATAAGAATAGATTATTGACTCATTAATTGCAACATTTGATCAAGCGAACGGCAATATTTACGGGATTTAAACTAATTAAAAGAAATTAAAGTTGATGTCTTGATTTACATACAAAACTAATCACTTTCGGGCAAACTTCTTCGTACGGGAAACAGTTTTATCAGTTTTACGAGCCTCGACTACAGCCGGTGTTGGAGAAACAGAAGCCTGCACCTTGGAGACAACATCAAGATCAGCCATGCAGCTTATTTGGTGACGCAAGCCGTCCGGCGCAAGCACATAAACAGTACCCTCCCGCGTCCAGCACTGTTTGACCCCAAAGCGTTGACGTGCTTCCATAAACAGAGTATGTCTGGGCTTTGTGAGGAATTCCGAGAGAGTGATCCCTGTACCCTTCAGTTTAGTTTTTTTCAAACCAAACTTTATCGCGTATAGACACGTCACGGAACTTCACAGCCAACGGTCTCGGTTTTGCATTAGAAGAAGAACGGCCCAGCCGATGACACCGGCTTAACGTTGCTGAAGACACTCCGGCCACTTTGAGCTTGTTGGTGATGATCTCCACAACTGCAGAAACGGCGTTCTCTGAGTCCACCTCTGGAATACCATGTAGCAGGAGCATTTTTCTTCTACCTGTCATTTCCAGACGATCAATTTCTCTGCCTAGGAACTCAACCTGCTGCTGCAGAGTAGTCAGTGCTGCTGCGATGAACTTCTTAAAGGATGAGAATTCAGAGGCCAGAGAAGAAGTAGAAACAGAAGTGGGACTTGTCTTTTGAATCTCTTTCTGGAACTCGTTCATTCTTTCGTTGAAATATTGGGTCATCGCCGCGAGTGATTCCTTAACTGATTCCATTTTAATGTATGTGCAGTGAACTAGGTTTACTGGTGTAGTGAGAAATTCAAAAGGAGAAGCTGGTAGGTATTTTAGCTTTACAGAAAGTTTATAAACATATATTTGCAATAAAACGTATTTAAAACTTTAAATTTAAATTTTAGCACAGAAAAACACGTCTTGTCACTTTTCACTCCTACCCTTTTTTTACAACTAAACGGTTGTGTATCGCAGATTCAGACAAGTAGTGGGTGTAAGTCCATTTAGTATTAAAAAGGGCTAAACCTAGAAATCCAATTACTTTGAATGTATAATGATTGAACCTGATTAAATATTTGTTTAATTGACTTATACTTTTTGTAGGTACACTTAATATTACCCCTACCGTTGCGCCCTACCATTGTGCATTGGTCGAAGTTACACATCGGATACCTTATGAATGGCTACGACTCAAGGTCAAAGTCAATCAGTCCTATGATTGGTCGAAAGTGTTCGTTAGCCCAGGTTTCACACACAATGATTTCAAATTCAAACTATATTCAAAGAATATAAACTTCTTGGTTACACAGGAGAAATAATATGCAACTAAGTAATATGGATGAAATATGGATAAAATAATGGAACAACAGAAGAAATAACTTGAGAGGTGTCAAGGGACACCCGGATGAAACGAAGTTCCTTTCGATTTAAGTATTGTTTTACGCGCTCAGCAGTGTGATTCAGCAATATGAAACGAGCTCACGCTACTAGCATGATTCAGAAAGTTGTACAGCGCCACCTCTGTAAAACTTTCTGAATCACTTCAAAAAGTGTCGTGGCAAGTTTTCGTAAGAATTTTTTCGGTCTAGCCCCCTTTCATAACGCGCGATAAGGAACTTCGTTCCAATAGTAGTTACACACAAGTCCCGTCCCTACACATTGTCACACTATCACAAAACACCGCAGTCTCGATTTTCGTTACTGCCAATGAAAAGCTACGTGTATATTAACTTATCAAAGTTATCAAATTCCAATAATATCGGCAGGAGGGAACATTAAAAATGATTTATGGTTTCAAATGATTACTGAGGCTTATCGAGTTTCACGCATAAGACCATTCAACCGCATTATAATTATTTATTTTGTAATCACAGACGTAGATATTCCATTCTACGTCCGTGTTTGTAATTAATTTACATGCTTTTTAACGTTTTTGTATCCAATTGATTATATACGAGTATGTATGGATCGAAGATATCTAAATCTAATAAATATGTATAATGAATGAATAATTACCTATATTATATACTGTGTATACATTATTGGTAACTTTGAATTTAACAATAAAGGAAGTATTAAAGAAATATTATAAAGAAACTACTAATGTTGAACAAATTTTTTTTTAAATTTGGCCTGGAAGCTGACCATGGATCTGGATTATCATCAGCGCCTATTATTCTGAAAAACGCGGGCAAAGCCGAATCCGATATGCTATAATATTATAGTACTCGTATACCTACCTATTTTTATGGTTTTGACATCAAGGATTATTCTACTCATTAACGGGGCCTAGAGCTTTGTCGTAGCTTAGATTACGTACTATTTAAATTATGTTGAATAAATACATTATATTTTATACTACGCAAATAATACTAGAGTTCGTTTCCAAAGTGAAATGAAAGAATCTATGTACCTACTGGAATAATTTTATCTTATTTGTGCATAAAATCTTGTTTTTGTTCCCGTCATAATTTAGAATACCTAATTAATCAATGATTTTTTGAAAATCAAAAAAAAATCTGTCCTAGTTGAAAGACACAACCTAAATATCGAAAATCATGAATGCAACTTCAGTCAATCAATGTAAAACACATCGGCTATCTCACGTTCACATTCAAAACCGACTGCTAAAATAATGTGCATATTAGTGTACTTACATGAATGAAACATTTATCAATTTTTTGAAAGCTTTTTAATAAAATTTTTTAAGCGTTTGTAAATTTACCATTTTTATCTCCAAGTGTTACCCATTCAAAAGTCACTACTCGAAGATTTTCAGCTGACTCGATCAATTACGATTGACTCAAGCCGTTGTTCAATGAGCTTTTGACCCTCAATAAAACAGGGACTCGAGGGTCCAGAGTACCCTAGACGAAAGCAATAATTAAATTCACTCCCGGTCCCCTAAGTCGATTCAATGAAATAAATTCCAGGGTTTGTATTTTTAACTACAGTCCATTTTTAGGAGAGTCCATGGTAAACAATCTTACGCCCCAACTCAGAGTCATTAACGGTTACTTAAATCGCTCATTAGACATAATAATAAGGCAGACACAAAATGAAAAGAACTGTCAAACCTAATTTCTATTTCTGTTATTGAAAACAAAATGTCTGACAATACGAAATTGCCACGAAAACAAAACACATTCAAGAATATGTAGCGGACCCGTGCGAATATTATTATTTTATTTATTGTTACAAATAAAATCAACCTGAGACCCCGAAATATCTCACGTATACATTTCTTGGGACTCTATCCTCAGCATTGGACCGGTTTGATCCGGTTACAACCGGGTCGGGGATTATTGGATATCGATAGTTGCGGCCAATAAGGATTAAGGTAACATAACAAACTGAATTCGTGTGAACTTGTCAAAGCAGTGTAAATTTTCCTTACAATTCGAAGAGGTAAATAATATATGACGAAAGCGACTATTATAATGCCTATCTATCTATACATATTAATAAAATTGAAGAGTCTGTCTGTGATTTCGAGATAAATGATTTTTTCAAGTTGTAAATCGTTGCTTGCACGATACCAACACCAAAAAATGAGTTTTTAAAATTTTTGTCTGTCTGTCTGTTTGTTTGTCTCCGCTAATCTCCGAAACCACTGAACAAATTTTAACAACACTTTTACTAGGATATTGCAAAGTGTTCAACTTAACAACTAAGCAATTGTTTAGGGTTCCATACTAAAGGGTTCCTTAGGGATAGTTTGTATGGAAAAATAAAAAAATATCAGCCGATTTGTTTTAAACTTTTAAAAACGTATTCTCCGTACAAAAAGAGATATACATGCATTTCTTAGATTTTACTTATATTGCATGGAAAGGCCATAAAATGCATTTAAAGGTTATTTTTTTCATTAATTCAAATCCCTATTACTGAGTGGATATCTATTTTTGTATTTTGTTTTTAAGAGCATATTGTTTGCGTATCTATGACCTCCAATATAATTTCAGCATTTTATAAATTTCATCTGGGAAGTGGTAGAAAAACGCAAATTAAGTCTGTATGAGTAACCGATATCCAATAAATAATCGATTACTATCTTGGCAACCAGATGGCTCTGTATGTGTTGATTCACGCCAACTCCTTTAATACATACACCTTTAATATATAATATAATTAGTATGTCTGTCTGTGATTTCGAAATAACTGCATTTTTCATGTTATAAATCGTTACTAGCACGATATCAAAACCGAAAAATGAGTTTTTAATTTTTGTTTGTCTCTTTGTTTGTCTTCATTAATCTCTGAAGCTACTGAACGGATTTCAACAGGACTTTACTACAATATCGAGTCTTCAACTTAAATTATAGGCAAATTTTTAGGGTTACATAACAAAGCGAGAAAATAAAATATGAGTCGATTTATTTTAAACATACAAAAACCTTTTCTTCACACAAATTGAGGCATAGGTACATACATTTCTTAGTTTTTTTTATATTTTGCGAGGTGGAGCCAAAGCGAGTACTTATTTTTTTACAAATTTACAATAATTCAAATACATTCAAATACATATAAATATAACTGAAGTTTAAGTTGTAAATCTATACTTTCACGATACCAAAACCGAGAAATGAGTTTTTAATTTGTTTTAAACTTACAAAAACCTTTTCTTCACACAAAATAAGGCATACATGCATTTCTTAGTTTATTTGTATTTCGCAAGATGGAGCTAGAATACGGCACTGAAGTATTTTTTACTAAATATCTATTTTTATATTCACATTTTTAAAATCATTAATTGCGTATTATGGCCTCCAACGTTTTAGCATTTTTTTGTATTTTACCCTGGAAGGAGTTGAAAATCGTAATTTGGTGTTGTACAAATAGTAGACATTGAACAAATTGAATAATTGATCATAAAATACATAAATCCACTAAATAAAACGTATTGCGGCGTGTTAAATCAAGCTTAGGATTGTTCTTTGAAATAACTAAGTGTTCTGTCATTTTTAGAGTTCCGTAGTAGTGATGTTGTAGTTCTGTTATAATGCAGTCCTGAGGAACATCGTGTTGAGAGTGCAGAGTGCTGAATTTTCTCATTTTCTGTGAAGCAATATCTTCCCTTTGCCGAATTATTGATTTGCCAAAACTACAATGTAATAAATGCGAAAATGTGTTGCTCCTTTTAATAAAAAGGATAAATGGATTACCATTCTCATATAACTCATCGAATTAACCTTAACTCTCTCTCATCGCTGAACCAATCTTGATGTGTTTTGGTATAGACATAGATTGTACCTTGGAGAACGATATAAGACTATTTCCTTTTTCAAAGTCTGGGTACCTAATGTGAAATACTGATGGATCAGCAAACATCATCATACAATTTATTTATTCAATGTAATTTAAGTACTAAGGGTTAAGTAGGAAACACAAAATTTAGAAAATAATATGATGAAATAATAATAATAAGTAAAAGCAACCGGCGCAGTGCGAACTAGGGTTGTTGAACCTAACTTAACTGTTTAGTAAAACCTAACATAGTTGTGTAATGAAAAGATAAACGGAACAAATTGAACTTTGCCGTTGAAAAACTGTTGTCCCCATTATGTATCGATATGGGTCCCGATCAAATTACCAAGTTCTGCAAATAGGTTTAAAATTATTTTTTGTGATACTTACAAATTCACAGTTTTAAGATTTTTTATTTAACCTACGTTTTACCTAAGACATTCCTTCTAGCCGAATGTTTTTTGGTTGCGTTGAGGATACAGAATATTATATGTTTTCACAGCTCCTCGGCATTGCAGACCTGAGTGTTGGATTAATTTTAATTTGTTACCTTCACACGTTCCTGAGAAGAAAGGTCTTGAAATACAAACAGACAGACGGGCAATGGAGTAAGTGATCTTAAGGGAACCGTGTTTTTTCTTTCGAGGTAATGAACCCTAAAAATATCGAATCATTATTTCGAGTATTGACCTTTCATAGTAACGTTGTTCTAATGAGCGATCATGCTGCTTTAAGAGTATGTTATGTAAGTTAACTAAAGCACCTAAGATTTTTTCCGAAGCGAAGCGAGGGCGATTGCTAGTAGTAAATATGAAAGTACACACTGCTGCTTTGAAATTCAATGAAATCCTAGCAATAACTGAAACTTTTTTATATAAGTTAATGCTTGACTACAATCCCACCTGATTGTAAGTGGTGATGTAGTCATGGATGGTAAAACGCACTAAGTTAGTAAGAGACCATTCACATTATACCTGCTGAAATAGTTTCACGGTTGAGTTTAAGAAAGCTACTAGTAGCTAACTAACCAATAACTAGCAGGTTGCAAATACCGTTATTAAAACTGTGTTACAGAACTTAGCGACCTGCAATTCAGACAATAACTGTTGTCTTGTTTTTGGTCAAGACTAAGAGGATGCAGACCAATGACATTATAAGTAAAAAAGATAGATTTGTCACTACCGCGCCGATGATGAAGACCGTAAGAACAGGCAATTGACCTCTCTGCTCGTAGTCGCTCTGTCAATACAAGACGATACGCACGCTTTTGTTGTTGACAAGTGCTTGACATTTGACATACAACGTTAAAATGCCTTCGTGTATTATTGTAGTGTGATTGGTGTAGTTAAAAAAATAAACGTGTGTGTGTTGTAGCTCTTTTCAGAACAGTTTTTTGGTTGATTTGTAAGGGTATAACGTATCTATATTTTTTTAATATCATTGATGCAGACTAAAGACGTAGCAGTAGGTAAAGGAAAGTTGAATAGTTGGCTACTCTGAGTTGAACAAAGTCCCTAACCCGTACTTGTAGGTTCAAGTAATCTTCCAAATTCAAGTAGATACGTGATTGAATTTCCAGATTACGTATAAACAATACCAATAAACGTTTCCCTTACTACCCATCTTTATCCAAAGGAGCCTTATTTAACGAGTGTGAACAGAATACATATTTGGTATTCGAATTAGGAAGGAATATAACATTGAAGTATTATTACTAGCGTATATAAGTTATATAACCGACACCGCGAACACCATGTATCTCCCAATGCATTGGCGCCACGTGGCTTCAATCTTCGTTCGATTTTGAAAGGAGAACGGGGGCTCAATTTTGAAAATGGAATTTCCCGGGCGGGATACATTTTGATCGAGATGTCTGTTCTATGACATTATACTTCAATGGAGTATAATAAGAAAATGGCAACCGTAAAAGTGAAATGAAGAACTAGAAGTCTGAAGTCATGAAGTCTATAACGAAGTGAGTAAATGAAATGAAACCTTTTAAGTAATATTGATGAATGTTCCGAATGCTTATCTTGTAATGTAATCAAATGCTCTGACCGTAAGATGTATACTGGTGTTATCGTGAGTCAAGTTATTTGAATGGCGCGTCTATTTTAAGGGACGAAGTTTCTGAAGAATGTCTTTTGTTGTAGTATTGTACTCGTATGTTGTAGTTTATTTCTCTTTTGATTGTTGTAACTTAATTCGTGTAATTTTATTGCATTAATTATTGTAATCGACTTAATTATTATTATTGCTTATAAGATCTTTAAGCCTGAGAATATGTCCGATATTTTTAATTTACCTCCAAACGGTAACCAGACAATCACATAGCCCGTATGCTTACGTTAGCTATTACTTCAACCACTTCGAGTCTTCGCAGTCAATATTTGACTGGATTGCCAAATTGGAAAACTTTTACGTGTAAACCGTGAATAAAGTTTTAATCTGTGAACTCACAATACTAAAAGATTAGATTATTCCTTGCCGCTCGATTTGTAAGTGGGTTATGGTTGTTTTCTCGTCAAACAAAGCATTTGTAAGTAGTACTCTTGTTTTACGAATAACGATGAGTAGGTGGTCATGTAACTTTTACTTGTTTAACGCTCTAGAAAAATATTGAAGCAAAATAAGCCTCAACAAAGTACATCAGAATACAATGCAAACTTGCTTGCGGTAAAATAGCTTTATTTTTCTTCCAATAAGTACTTTTAGTAACTTGCGATACACAGTTTTAGGTGATATGAAACAAAATTTAGGTACTAGTTCCGCGTCAAATTGCTCCGTCTTCTTTCAGTCCAAACGAGCACGAGCGACACATTTTTATTTTTCAAAATTGGTAAGTGAGTTTGAAAAGAATATTCGAAAAGCTTTACGCTTTGGGCAATTTTTAACTTGGCTCGCGGAGTGGTGCTAAATTCAAAGTTTTAGCTTCCTTTATTTTATTTCATGTACAATATTTTATATTATATAATAGTAGAAACTGTTTGCGGCTACGCTCGCGTGAATTTCGTAATTGCCGCAAATTCGTTGCGAAAATAAGGTATCATAAAAGCCAAATAAATCCTCTTTTTAATGTTTTATAATAGTAGGTATTATATATTTTTGATTTTCCCTGGGAAATATAAAAAAAATAGTTTTAGTAATAGTAGTAATAAACATGCATTACTAGACTAACTAACTAAAATTACTGGAAATTAAAGACTAGAATACACTACTGAACATGTAAGTGAATTTTGTGGTATCACCTACAATATTGTTTTAGAGGATTTCAGACGGAATTTCTCGGGTTATTTGCTTTGCAAGCTGATTATAGATACTAATTTATATTTATTGACTTCTGCAATTTAAAACTAATAACTTCGTACTGATGTATGTAAATTAGTTGTTCGGCTTACGTAACGTCAGCGTAATATTTCAATAAGCGACTTTGGTAACCATGCCTAAACTGAGGCCTCCGGTTTAGAGGGATTAGATTTGGGGAATTAGGGAGAACGCTGATCGCACCAGGCTTATTAAACTTATCACACTTTTAGGAACTGAATAGTCTTTTCATAGCGATATTTTTCTTCTTTTCCAACAGACAATGAGACATCGTTTTGTGGCCGTTTTGTAGCCAAGTTGGTAGTGGCCCTGCCCGCGAAGCAAGATATTCCAGGTTCGATTCCCGGTCTGGGTAAATTATGTGACAGATGGTCATGGGTGTTTCTAATGTGTTACTTACGTCATCCATGCCCTTGAATATGTAGTTATTCTAATCTCTTGTATTGATTTTCAATGAATATGTATTAATTTATTCGTATTTCAGTAAATATGCCAGTTATTCAAATTCTTTAAAGTTTATGCTCGCACAGAAAGACGATAAAAAATATTTTGTAATTTTTACCTATTACAATTGTAATTATTATCGCGTCTCGGAAAGCGGAGTACAGGACGCCCCCCGACAAGATGGACCGACGACCTGAAGAAGACAGCGGGCATCCGCTGGATTCAGAAGGCTCAGGACCGGTCAGAGTGGCGCAAGTTAGGGGGGGGCTATGTCCAGCAGTGGACCTCCAAGGGCTGATGGATGGATGGATGGATGGACCTATGACAAAGCTACCATTGAGAAATATGTTTACAAAAAATAATGCCAGTGATATACATGTGTAATGCAGTCACCTAACTGAGGTGAAAGGGGGCAAGCTCCACAGGCAAGCTCTGAGTGCACTAAACTAGCATGCTAAATAGCGTGCTGATTAGCATGCTAAACTCTAGCATTTGTAGTTTGTTGTCTTTCAGACACCTTAAATATACCTACACCTTTAAAGGTAGTTTCACCGCATTATTTAAATTTTCTATAACAGTCAGGCACCATTAAATCTATACATAAACGAAGCCATTATTATTTTCAGAAACGATAGATTTAGTATTCATTGTACGCGTTATTAATTTATAATTATCGTCAGGTAAAACGCGCCTGAGGCCGTATGATTTGTATTCCGGTAGCAGCCGGATAAATTTATAGCCAGATAGGAAAAAACAGGGCGAATTTCGGCAAAAATATTCGGGATACAGGTCAAGGTTTGACGGTTTCAGGTAGGTATTTTGGTATTTTGCACAAGTTAGCGCAAAAGCTATTTTAAACCGACTTAAACAGGAGGAGATTTGGGAAATTCTTTTTTATTCGAAATAATACCTTAGATTGGTTTTATATTTATAAAAATTCAGTTCTAATGAAGTGAGATTGACAGAGAGTGAAGATGAGGAAGTGAGGTACCTCCTCAAATATTGTAGCTGGTCGGTGAGAACCGCACTGAGGATTCAACAGGGATTGAATTAAGGATCGTTAAGTTAGCAACGAGTGTTTCCTGTGGTCTTAACTCGAACATTAGTAGCATTGAAAACTTGAGAAAACACGCCTGCTTCTAACATTTACTCCTCTCTTATAAATTCGTTAATTGTCTTTTTCGTTAATTCGCCACATATTTTTATATGTAATAACCTATTTTATATCTTCTTCTAAGTCGCTGCACTCTTGGCAGAGTGGTCGTGGTCATTCGGTATTTGTGGCACGCCTCACAACTCGCCGCCATTCTTCACGAATCGCTGCTCTTCGTGTGCATTCGTGGACGGGGGCGTCCACAGCAGCTTTAATCTGGTCTGTCCAGCGCATCGGTGATCTGCCACGAGGTCTTGTCCCTATTGTCTATTTTATATATACAATATCATTATGTAATTAATACCTACTTACCATACCAAAAGTTCAGTCTCATAATGAAAGCATATTTTTCTATTTATACATAACTAGCTGTTGCCCGCAGCTACGCACGCGGAAATTATGCTTATCATATTTATCCCCTATTTCACCCCCTGGGGGGTTGAATTTTGAAAAAATCATTCCTTAGTGGATGCCTACGTCATAAGAGGACGTGTGCGAAAATTTAAGTTTCTAGCCCTAAGGGTTTGGCCTGTGCGTTGATACATCAGTCCATCAATTTTGCCTTTTATATATATAGCTAGCAATGATTAGGAAATTATATTCCAAAACATAATATTAAATTATAACCTTATAAATATATATCGGTGAGGCCATGAATCTCCAGTGAAGGTCCAGGGACGGACCTCTTTATTCTACAGCGCTTGCCTGATGCAGAGGCTGGCATATAAGAAATGTCATGTCATATTTAGATTAGGGAATTGTCAAGAATGTAGAACAGATTATTATTGATCACGTAGTGTTGAAGTACTTTCGAATATTGATGTGAATGTTAAGAGAACTGGAAATATATCATGGTGCAAAGTAAAAGGAATATAATTTCATAACCAATACCATAGAATACCTCCTTCTGCTACATCAGAAGTGATGGACAAAACATGCCCACAAATCGGAAAATAAATGAGGAATGACACTAGTTCGGATGACATTTGAAGAAAATTTTGCAATGAGAAATGAAACAATACAAAACGCGATGAAATGAGAATGTGGAAGGTTCATAATATAATCGACGTGGACAATGCAAAACGTAGTGATGCGACTCAGTGGAGCTAGAGTTCATATAAACCAAGCCATCCAATGTGTCATGATGACCGAAGGAGTATGAATCGCAGATAAGTAGCCTTAGTCTAGCATCAAATGTGTTATCATACGAGTAACCTGATATCATACGAGTCAAATTAACCTTATTTATTTTTCAGTTGCGGAAAATCGATAAGACATGAAATAATGATCTACCACGTGAAACCAAGAGACCCAGGAGCTAACACTGAAACCGATGGTTTGCTTGGAGACATGTCTGCTGCAGGTGTAAGTCACGTAGAGAAACTATGGTCGGTCTGGTAGTATAGTAAAAGAAGGTTTAATGATGATGATATGATGATATCGATTTAATGTGTCGCAACAATGGCTATTGTAAAAAAAAAGTGAGAAAAAATAAAGAGGAAAGTAAAAACAGAGGTAAAAAATATAGTACCTACTAAAAAAAAAGTGTAAAAAAGAGTGAAAAAAGAGTAAAGTGAAAATGAAAGGTAAAAAAAAGAGTACCTAGTAACAAAATGGAATTACAAAAAAAATGAGTAAAAAAAGGATGTAAAAAAAGGTGTCAAAAAAAATGAAAAAAAGGAAAGAAATGTGAATAGAGTCCGGGCCAGCATAGAACTGAAGGGGCGATGTACCTGAAGAGTCTTGGAGAGACTGGGCCAGGAGTCTGCAGGGTTTGAACCGGACCAGACGACAATGACATAATTGCGACGTTTCGTAGAGTTTTATGAACCAGATTGGTAACCAAATGGCCAGACCATAGTTCTCTCCACTATGTTTTAAGTGTCCACATTTAAAAAAATATCAGACTTAATGAGCGAATTATTCTTGACTATAAATTAATAATGATGAAAGATAAAAATGAATATGAGTGAGGTTAATGTAGTCAGAATAGCCGAGCAAGATACTGTTGAGACTATTTTTACAGAATTCTTATTATCCACACGAGGCCGTGCGGGTCGTCAGCGATGGCCGCGTGAGTGAACACAAAAACAACGTGTTTCGGACCCAGCAGTTAGAGCAGACCACATGCTTTGATCCAGTGATGACGTACCAAGATAAATTAATCCGCGCACGAGGACGAGCGCACGTCAGGATAGCCGTATCGGTGAGGCCATGAATCTCCAGTGAAGGTCCAGGGACGGACCTCTTTATTCTACAGCGCTTGCCTGATGCAGAGGCTGGCATATAAGAAATGTCATGTCATATTTAAGATTAGGGAATTGTCAAGAATGTAGAACAGATTATTATTGATCACGTAGTGTTGAAGTACTTTCGAATATTGATGTGAATGTTAGGAGAACTGGAAATATATCATGGTGCAAAGTAAAAGGAATATAATTTCATAACCAATACCATAGAATACCTCCTTCTGCTACATATACTTATTATGAACAGACATACAACTTACACCTGTATATAGTTTGCTACAAAAATAACTCAAAAATAAGTCATGCCAAAAATAAGTGGTAATCCTGAAACCACATTAATATGCCAAAACTTTTTTCATTTGACGTCGGATCGATGTGAACCGACATTGAAATTTTTAATTAATTTTCTGACTAGAAGGAAAAATTAATGGTTGCCAAGTATACGAGTCATACAAACTAATTACTTAAGCGTCGCTATATAAACATATAAACTTTTTAAGCAATCCTCAAACATTTATAGGGTTCCGTTCCCGTAAAGCGCAAACGACATTCATAAAACTCCGCTGTCCGTTTGTCCGTCCATCCGTCCATCGATTCACTTTTGTATGTCCATGAAATATTGATATTTTATCTATTAATCATTGAACAGTATTGGTGGGCATACCTGAGTCAAAAGTAAAATAAATGATAGCACGGGGTATAGCAAGGATCAAAGATTATTTATAATATTATTGCTATTATTATATTATTATTATTATTACCAGTCATTTGCCACTCTCCAATATCAATAACATATTATTATATTCACATATTGATTAATTATAAGTTATAACGTTGCTCTCACCGTCTTGTCTTGTCAGATCGTTTTGTCAAAGTCCAGTAGAGGTCACCCGGTCGTGACAAATTGACCAATTTGTTTAACCGAGAAAAATCATCGGTGTTCAGAGTTGCGTGAAGCCAAAAGGACTACGATTTATCGAAGGTTATTTTGATACTATTCTGTACTACTATCTTCGCTATTATTTATTTTAACTATATTGCTTTCTTTAGTATAAGGTTTTGTCTTATGTCCCATAAATCAGGTTTGAAAGTAGTTTTGGGGCGAGGGGGTTTGAGTAGGTAATCTTTAAAACTCTGTCAAATGAAAACCTCCCAAAGACAAGTACTAACCTTTTGAAACAATGATGCTTTCTATATTTAAAACAAAAAAAGGGAATGGAGGTTTTTTTTCAAGTTCAGGCTATAGGCTATCTCCATTCCAAATTTCAGCCAAATCGGTAAAGTAATTGTAGCGTGATTGAGGAACAAACATACAAACATCCAAACATCTTCACAAACTTTTACATTTATAATATTAATAGTATAGAGCTTTGGGAACAGGCGTACATCTCACCTGATGGAAAGTGATCACCAATTCCTATGAACATATTGCTGGTATCCCCAACATTAATGTTTTTATTATGGCAACATTCATTCATTCGCGGCCATTCCAATTCAAACTTCGTTTACTTGCTAAGTTGTACTTAAGTTTATAATTGTGTATTGTATATGCAATAGAGGTGCATGTGAATATTCCGCGTTGTTTCCGCGTTTTACTCTACCCTTCGATCTACCAGCATATCATACAGACCACTCCACCCAATACCACCTGGGATTACTCCACACATCCAAAATCAAAAAAGCTGAGGTGCGTTGCTAGCTTTAAATGATTGACATTAGATCTATCTTAAAAGAATCTCTTGTATCTACGACCAAAAAATCTGTAAATCAGACATCATTTTCAATGTTCTTAGCTGAGTAATGCTACTTGTCACACCCGCAATATATCACGATCCTAATCCGATTTGCCATAGTATAAGTAAGTACGTTCCTTCTACAAACATTTATTTCCCTTCGAAGACACATTCCAACAATATTATTTCGAAGCGTGTTCCTCGTGAGACAGTAAGACACTTGTTACACTGTGTGTAGCGACAGCGATTAAAAAGCTTACTGATTTACTAGTAATTGCCCTCGCATTGCTTTGTTTTTCGAATAGATCCCCATTAGGGTTCAGAAGTAAAATCGGAACTCTCGGTCGGCTAATTTTGGTAAGAGTCAAGTGGCCCGCCCCCTGCCGGCTAAACGGTTGGAGTTGGACAAGTAAAAAAATTTTAAAAATATTATAGGTTATAAGTATGATGAATTTACATGGAAAACTATCACGGCTATGTTAGCATGAGTAGTTAATGTTACTCAGAAACAATAGACCATTCTATTGGTGGAAGAATTTTTGAAATCGGTCTAGTAGTTTGTGAGATTATCCTTTACAAACAAAGAAAAATTTAAACTTTCCTTATTATAAAAATATATATTTTAATACCTAAATATAAAGCTTAGATAAAAATTTTCTTAAATATTGCCACTTATACAAATACAAATATTCTTTATTGTTCATCAATTTAATAATAATAATAATAATAGCCTTTTATTCAGATCAACATATAAATTTTGACTTAATCTAGTAACTGATTCTTGCTTATCTTCTGTAGATCTGTTTGCCAGTCAGCAAAGGCCTCCTCTAACCTTTTCCATTCATACCTATCTTGCGCCACTCTACTCCAAGTCACTCCAGCAACTTGTTTAATGTCATCGTCCCACCTTTTCTGCGGTCTTCCTCTTTTTCTATTTCTTTCTCTAGGGTACCACCTTGACACAATTTTACTCCATTTGTCTTTTCCTCTTAACGTATGTCCCGCCCATCGCCACTTGAGCTTTCTGATCTTGAGTGTTATGTCCAGTACGTTGGTCTTATTTCTAATATTGCAGTTTTTCAATTTGTCTGTTTTCTTCATATTTATCATACTCCTTTCCATTGCATGCTGGCAGGTTGTGAGTTTGCTTATAACATCCTGTGTTAGTGCCCATGTTTGGCAGCCATACATAAGGATAGGTAGTATGCAGGTGTTGTACAGTTTACTTTTAATTTTCATATTAAGTTTTTTATTTTTCATAACTTCTCTGAGGGCCCAATATCTCTTCCAACCGTTGGTTATTCTTCGCCCTACTTCTTTTCGAACTGGATCATTTTGTGTCATTAGTTGTCCCAGATAGATATATTCCTCTGTGTATTCAATTTGGGAGTTCCCTAACTTTACGGGGTGTTTTCCACCATTTGTCATCACTCTTGTTTTGTCTGGGTTCATTTTTAATCCTACCTTTTCACTTTCCGCTGCTAGATCTCCTATCATTCTGCTTATATCTTCAGATGTTTTAGCAAATAGAACAATGTCATCTGCGAATCTTAAGTGTGTAAGTGAGATACCATCCACATTGATCCCGTAATTTTGCCAGTTGAGACCTCTGAAGATTGATTCTAATACCGCAGAGAAAAGTTTTGGAGAGATGCGATCTCCTTGTCTGACGCCTTTACCTATTTTAAATGGTTCTCCTTTCTTTTCTAATTGAATTCTCGCAGTGTTGTTACTATATACATTTTTTATCAAGCGAATGTATTTATGTTCAATTCCTTGCTCTAATAGTGCCTCCCATATCTTTTCATGAAATATCGAGTCAAAAGCTTTGCTGTAGTCTATGAATGCAATATAATATGTAAGTTGGTATTCATTATATTTCTCCAAGACTTGGCGCACTACGTGAATGTGGTCAATCACGGAATAATCTTTACGAAAACCTGCCTACTCAATGGGTTGGTGATAGTCTAATGTTCTTTCGATCCGGTTTAATATAATCTTAGCAAATAACTTGTATATGTTGGACATAAGGCTAATAGGGCGGTAGTTACCAATATCATATTTATCTCCCTTCTTAAACAGCATGATGATGTTAGATTCTGTCCATTACTTTGGGATGATTTCCGTGTTTATGATATCATTAAAAATCTCTGTGAGGACAGGGGTAATCACTTCTTTGGTTTGTTTTAGGATATCGTTATTTATACTGTCTGGTCCTGGTGCTTTATCTGTTCCTTGAGTATCTATAGCTTTCTCTATTTCGTCGGCAAGTATGCTAGGAATAGCCGAGATCGCCGTTAGATCGACTTCATTTTGTGTAGTATTGCATTCATATAGGTTTTTGTAATAAGATGTGGCAATTCCTAATATGTCCCTTCTGTGGTGTTTCCATTTTCCACTATCGTTTTTCATTTTAGTGATCCAGTCCTTTGTATTTTTTAATTCCTTATATGCTTTCTTGATACCTCCTGTTTTGGTCACGTACCATTCAATAGTTTCCAATCTACTTTTTCTCTTATCCGCTCTTATGCTTTCATTGATTTTTTTGCTGATTTCTGCTAATTGCTTTCTTCTTTCTATTCCCTCTTTTGTGTTGATTACATGGTTTCTTTCTTCAAGTAATTTTATGGTTTCAGTTGACAAATACTTTTTTCGATTGGTTTTGGTTTTTGCGGTTAGTTGTATCTGGGTTTTGATAGAATTCTCCATCCAGTTGTATTTTTCCTGTGTTCCAAGGTTCTTTGTTTTCTCTTTAAAGTCTGCGAATTTTTCTCTAAGGGAGATCACTAAGTGGTTCATCTGATGTTTTCCGAGCTTAATATTTTCTGGTTCTTGTCTTGGTCTAAGTTTTCTTGGTTGGTCTGCTTTCAGTTCAGCTCTGATCAGTCTGTGATTGGTGTTGAAGTTGAATTTGTTGATGACGTTGAAGTTGGTGAAGTAACTATTCTTGTTAGTCAATATAAAATCGATTTCGTTTTTTGTCTTCCCATCTGGTGAAATCCAGGTCCACATCCTGTTCTTATTTTTCTTGTATATTGTATTTAAGATGGTTAAGTTATTTTCTAGAGCAAAGTTCATGATTTTTTCTCCGTTTCTACTTCTGGTTTTGTTGCTATATGTGAATGGGCCTAGCACTATGTTTTCTTCTGGGCGCCTTTTACCAATTTGGCCATTGAAATCTCCCATTACAATGAGGTTTTTGTGAGCATGTTCTTGGATAGTTTTATTCAGCTCAAGGTAGAAAGAATCTATTGTTCTCATGTCTGATTGTTCTGTAGGTGAGTATATTTGGATGATAGACCATGAGTGACGTATTAGTTTCTGTATATGTTTTTGTCCGACAATGAGTAGGATCTTTCGCGCATGAATTGAAATGCATCTTTCCTTTGCACTTTGTTAATGTTAGGGGTCTTGTTCAGACTATCTGGACTTGGTGTTTCAGATCTTTTTCTTTTTTCATTATCATTTTTGTACTTGGTTCTTTCCTCCTTTTTTGCTTGCAGAACTGATTTTGGCAAGTCCTGGGTGATATAAGAGGTTGGCTTCATTTTTTGTTTATTTTTAAGTAGCTGAATTTTTTTCTGCAGGGTGGTAGTTGCTAATAAATTGGTCTAATTTTATCTGTTTTTTCATTCTTTTTTCCCAGTCTTTGCAGTCTATCAATCTCCCCTTTTTCAATATTCACATCTATTCCTCTTAGCGTTGATGTAACGAGCGTATTTAAATCGTCCTGAGTTTCGTTCTCCATTTCTGGAAGTCCGTGGAGTATGACGTTAATTCTCTTACTATTTGCTTCTAGGTTTTGTATTTTTTTGCTTAATTTTTCGACTTCACTTTTTAATTTTCCATTTTCTTCTATTATTGGATGCAATTTTTCATCCACCTTTTGTAAAACAGCAGCAGTAATGTTTTCAGTTATGGTTTTTGTTTGAAGGTTTAGTTGTTCCGTCATTTTTTCTAGCAGTAGCGACATCTCAGATGACAGTTGGGTAGTCATGTTATTGCCGTGGAACGGAACGCAAAAGTAATATGGTCTGAACTTAGCCGTACACGTTTGTTGTGTTGGTAGCACTGCGTTTGCGGTCTATGGTGACGACTGACGATGTTGCTTGTCAATATGTAATGACAATTAAAATATAACCTTCAATACCACCGGCTGAATTGACTTATCGGAAATATATCACTTATTATTCTTAGTTATTGCGGTTTTCGTTAGTATTTCGGTGAACACACGCGTCATATAGATTCCGAGTGGTACTATTGCACGCAGCGATTGTTATTTCTCACTATTTTTATTTTTATTTTTATTTAGAGAGCGTTTCAACGAAGTGGTTGACGTAACTAACCATCAATTTAATAAACAATTTAATAAACACAATAAAAATATATGAAAATAATGAAAACAATCGGTGATCTTATTGCTAATCAGCAATTTCTTCCAGACAACCTAAATAGCGGAAAATTACATAGGACAAAGATTTTTTAGGTAGGATGGACGAATAATTTACTAATTAATTTTTGACAATATCAAGGAATGAACTTATAGCATTACTCATTAATATTACTTATACGTTATTACAATAATATAACGCGCATCCTCGTTCATTTATCAACTATCTTCTAGCTAAACTGTTAACAAAACGTACGCTACGCATAAGTATCCTCCGTCAGGATAAAACTGGGGAAAGACCAGTTTATTTTCTATCATTTAAGTAGTAAATGATATAAAATTACACAAGAAGATGAGACTGAAATAAAAGTAGTAGGATAAAATTCTCTTAAGGCATAAAAAAACTAAAAAAGAATCGCCCTGAATCACTTTTTAATATCATATTTTCTTTCAATTTTTTTTAATAATTCGTGCCTGATGTAATGTACTATGTACATCTTTTACACTAGGTGATACAAAGCCCAGAGAACTTCGTCATGAGAGACCTTGCCCCGTAGCCTCGTCCTTTGTTCAAATAATAAGAAACGAGCAAATAAAATTATCTTGAACTCTCCCCAATTTATAACCTCAATATTTACACCCTCAAGATTATAACAAATGGTTTATGGCAACAGAATTTAGGTACTCAAAAGTAACAAATAGGTTAGTTTTAGACAGCGCTGTAAGATGAATTTCTTAAAAGCCTATTTGATGCTAAAATATTTTTAATTTTGAGGTTATACTTCTTAAGGAGCGTTTGGTAAAAATTATGAGAGAAAAAATTTCAAGATGCGACACTTCGATCACTAATAACAGAACCTCTTAGTACCTTTTAAATTGTGGAACTTATTTATCCTTGTACCAAGAATGTGTCATGCATGATAAACAACTTATTGTTAGTTCCCTTTGAACCTTTTGTTATGTAATGATATTCACATAGCGCATATTTGATATTTTAAGAGGATTCTATACTTTTACTACGCAACTAATGTAATGTTGTAAGGGCCTCGGAACCAGAGTAGGCCGTTCCTATGGGCCTATATTCAAAAACCGCCATGGCTCCTATGATTCCTAACTGTCAATGACTCTATCTTTCAAATCAAAACACAAAAGAATTGTAAGGTAGCAATAAATGAAAATAAAATTTCCTTTAGAATAAGGAGAAGTTGCCTTGTAAGTATCATTAACCCGAAACGCCGTGTGCAGATGCTGCCTAAGTAAGATTACAGTCACGTTTGAAATAAATTGGCGGAATTCTCAGGCACTGGACGGGTTTTCCGCGGGCTGACAAACGGATTCTACTTTTTATAGCTATTGTGGCTAATTCTTGTTTACGTTTACGCACGAGAGGGTATTTCATATCATAACTGGCTCATTAGATTTTATAGGGACAATCCAGGGTAGCAGGAGTATCGCTGACGTCGATACGGGGCATTATGACCTCGTAAGCTTATGACGAAGGAAAACTTTAGCTAGTCAGATGATCATTGTAAGAGAGATGCAGTACGTTATTTATTTTATAATTGGCGCTTGTAAGTAATTTTATGATGTTTTTTTTCGTCTAATGATTATGTTTCTTAATTTCAACGAAATATATAAAGTGAAAATTCACAATAGCAGTTCAAAATAACTAACGAAGTTAAAAGGATAACAATCAGAGCTAGTGAGCCAACAACTTAACAAAATATTTATTTATACTTAATTGAGCACAATATATAATAATACAACGGTACAGTCGGCCATAGGACGCCACCCGACCAGGTGGACTGACGACCTGAAGAAGACAGCGGGCATCCGTTGGATTCAGAAGGCTCAGGACCGGTCAGAGTGGCGCAAGTTAGGGGAGGCCTATGTCCAGCAGTGGACCTCCAAGGGCTGATGGATGGATGGACAGTCGGCGGGCTTAATGCTGAATGCATTCTATCCATGCAGCTAATCAATTACAGACAGGCCAAACAGAAACACAAGATAACATGGCCGTCGGAAAACGGAACCCTACATAGTGCTTTGCCTGACAGGCACTAGACCGGCTTATAGTGAAAAACCTTCCAACGTAATGGGACGGTAACAGAAAATATCGAGTATACAATTACAGTTTCAATACTTTAGCCTTCATATCTCATTCCAGAAACAATTTATTTACGAACCCAGCAACATTTAATAATTCACCTTGGATAAAACTAGGAGAACGATATCGACATACTGGAAAGCCATTATCTGGTAACATCCTCGTTCGTGACGTAAACCGATCCTTTGTAGATCTTGGGGTACAGTTCCTTAACAAGGCCCCAAAAATAATACGTGACCTGCTTATAGATCAATGTATTCAAACGCGTGAAAAGAAGTATATATAGGAGAATTATACTAAAATATCAGTGATGTAGATATTCTGAATGCAAAATTAATTCTGTAATTATTATTAATATTATATGATTTCACAAGTTATCCGCTCTCGATTTGCTTTAGGAACAATATTGTTAATACCCGTACGGCATGATGATGTAGAAGTTTTTAAAATAATTGTCCATAACTACTGGCCAAGGATGATAAAATTTTGTGATTCTGACGCAAAATGAACTCTTATATCATCCACATCCCGTTGGTCTATAAAACACCAAGAGATTCATTTAAAAATCCAAGTATTATTCAGTTCTTGCAATTCTTGAATACTTTAATCCGAAACAAAAGGAAGTAATGGTATACAAGGCACAATCGACCCGGTACGTAGCTGAACACAATTAAACCAACGACTCATTCAGAACACGTCTGGGTGGGGTAATGGTAATCGATGGACTCGATTAAACTGGACCATGTTACCTTACCTTGCTCACATTTTCTCATTGTGTAAAACAAGTTACCCTCTCTCGTCCAACAAGTGATTTGGTCGGTTAATTACGGTTCCTACATTACCATCAAAAACTAAGGGCCAAAAATTGAAAAGGAAATGTTACTTACGTAAGTAGGTATATACCTACACCTATTATTTTCTACATAAGTACATTTGTATTTGCAAATGAAATAAGTTTTAAAAAAATGAAATAGACTTTCCGACTGACCATCGTAGAGTCAACTTAACCTGAGGATGCTCCGTTTCGGGGCGAAACACGTGTTAGTGCTGGTATGTATGTTGGTAATTGGTATATACTTTTAATTATTGTAGTGCATGTTTCCGCCGTGCATATCTTAAAGTATATACCATCATATATGTTAACCGCGGATTGTTGCAAAGTAGACTAATACCTTCGGTGAAGGAAAACATCGTGAGGAAACCTGCACACCTGAGAGTTCTCCATAATGTTCTCAAAGGTATGTGAAGTCTATCAATCCGCACTTGGCCAGCGTGGTAGACTATGGCCTGTACCCCTCTCATTGTGAGAGGAGACCCCGAGCCCAGCAGTGGGACAATTATGGGTTGTTGCTTTGCTTTTTTTAGACTAATACTAAATTAATAACAATGGATTTCCGTAGTGTCTAATTATAATTCTATTTGATTTATTATACTTATATTAAATCGAATACAATCTTTAATACCATATTACATGGAAGAAAGTATCTTAACCCAGTTTTTGGACCTGGCAAAACTGCTGGTCTAATAAACCTCAAAAACGAATAAAAAAATAAAAGTACGAGCCTCAATCGAACTGGTTACGTAGGAAACTTAATCCAACAAATTATTCTGAATACGTTCAACCAAGGTAATGGTAATCGATGGGCTTAGGATTAAAACCGATTCGTTGATATTCACTGTCTGAGTCTAGAGGGTTCTGGGTTTGATTCCCGGTTCAGAAAAAGTGACATAACTTTTATCTCGCATGTTGGTTTAAGTGATGTTTCATAGGGATGTTCCCTTATGGCATTCTGGCTCGCTTATGGCTATGTATTATCAGTTTACAAACTTTTTTAAATTAATTGAATGAATAGAATAGAATACAATTTTACTTCATCAAGTTAACACTGCAATACAAACAGGCAATATTCTTACATTATACTTATAATAATTTTTTTTGAAGCAGTAAGAACTTGACGAAATGGGGCCACACTCAGCACTGGCCGCAGCAAGCCGCAACCGCTGATTTTCAGGGCGACCCTAATTCGTAATAGTATAGTCCGACTAGTGGCATTAAAAATTTAAATAACAAATACAATACCTAGATCTAATAAACATAAAATCTAAATAACTAATAACGGAACCTACTTATCAAATTATCTTATACTAGGAAATCGCCCTCGCTTTGCTTCGGGAAAAATAGTAAAAAAAAAATATAATATAGCCTATGTCATCCGGGGATAGTGTAGCTTCCCAACAGTGAAAGAATTTTTAAAATCGGTTCGGTAGTTTCGGAGCCTATTCAATGCAAACAATCAAATATTTCCTCTTTATAATATTAGTATAGATTAGTTTAATTTTACATTAATTACTTATTTTATATTATTATTAGGTTACCAAAAGGTTACCAAGGCTACTTACTATTTATGAAGCAATGCATAGCATTAAGCATTAAATCCACCTTTTGTACCACTTAGTTGTAAGGGTATAATAAAGTGTAAATAAATAAATAAATAAATGAACAGGTATATTACTAAGTACCCTCTTGGTCGGTAACCAATGGTTACTAACCATTATTATCACGTTAAACATAAAATACGTTAAAATATGCTACAGTACGTGATGCAAGGATACCTAGAAATTGCATTGGTTATTGAATTTAACGCCGCCTGAGCGATTTTGCAACTGAGTTAGGAACTGAGATTATGAAGGCCCACAGCCTTTAGCAGTTTATCTTTAATGCTTGATACACATTGAATAACAAATAATGTAATAGAATTAATAGATACGACAACGTATCATTGATGTAATTGTTGTTATTGACGTTGTTTGTTGATCATTGATGACCAGTTAGGCGTAATGGGTACCATTCTTACCAAGACAACCGCCAAAGGTCCTGGATCGATACTCAACGAAGCGGAAATTAGACTGAGTTTAAAATGTTCTCGGTCTGGATGTGTGTGTTCTTGACTTTGGGTGTTGTTCAATGTCCATGATACCTATGACACAAGGGATCTGTAGCGTTCTTATTTTTTATTAATGTAATTGAATGTCCACGGGTCATCATTTATCATCTCGTCCGCGTCATTTACCATACCGTCTCATCTACCATTTACGATCGTAAAAAATATAATTAAAATAAATTATAATTCATCCATAAAGTGAATCTCTTATGCTTTACCGATGTAGATGCGGCTTGCTGATGTATTTTAGTAAGCTAAGGATAACATGCAGTGGTAGTTTTATTATAATCGGTTCATTTATAAAAAAAAATATTTCTTCCAAATATTTTTCGAATTTTTGATAACTTATTCACGTACTTTATACATTTATTTTTTATACTCCATGATGTAACTTATACTCACAATATATTCTTTTTTATAAAATAAAAACACTTTTTCCTACAAAATACGTCCCTTATTACTTTACATAAACAATATATTCCGCACAATATATTCGAAGAAAATAAGCTGAACAGAGGAAAAAAGACTTGAGTGATCTAATAAGTTCCTAAAAAAGCAATTGTGTGGTTTTATTAAACCACGGTAGGTATAAGTGAAACTTTTTTCGAATTGTAGACATTTAACTAAAAATTTTTGGATAAATATTCGATTTAGGGTATTAAAAGATTTAGGGTATTAAAGGCACTCGACAGAGCAGCCGAGGCCAATATGGCGCCGCCATTTCGGCCTCGGCTGCTCTGTCGAGCGCCTTTCACTTTTCACTTTACCTCCACTCCGCGGCCGACCGTCACGCGACATGCGACACACAGACCAAAAAGTTTGAGACGATGTAATAAAAGTTTCACTTTAATAATATTTCACCTTTCTTTTCACATGCACGCAACCCAGATTATAACCACACCGCTATGGGGGACTTGGAATGACTATGATATTGGTTGAATGACCGAGTTAAACTATTGAAATTGATTGAGTAACCAAGGCACGAGCTACATAATACAATACAATCAAGAAAAAAATCCCGTAAGATTACAGAGAAACATTTAAATTACCAAAAATTGGTTATTAATATTATGTAATATTTGCAACAAATGAATATCTTTCTCGTGTATAGAATTGTAAGAACTATCTCCAAATTCGATAAAATTTGATAAACATATTTATTTGTTGTTATTTGTTCCAACGCCTGAATTAAATAAGTAGCAATATCGGCTAACCATACTGAATCAAACTACGGGAAGTTACCACTCATTTATAGATTTTTTTGTTTTAATATATTGTGGCACCGTTGTAAATCTTTATACCGCGCAAAATAAATCACCCATATTAATCCCAAACCTGAATTGTATTCCTGGCAGGTCATTTATCACTAAAATTACTATCTTTCCATCTGAAATAGGATTATTCATCATTTTCGCCCCAAGAATCTTTGCCAGATGTAACATATTAAATGAAAACTTTTAGGTTTTAGAAGACCATATTGTCCTACACTAATACGGTCTGGAACAGCATGGTGGAGCACACTCCAGCTCTCTAGACCTGTTAAGTTATGAGGGGAAAGTGAAGAGACCCGTTTCATAGTGGGAGCCTCAGATAGTAGAGGGATTAATGGGTTAAAGTCAACTATCATAATAACCTGATCGACCCTTCACACTGATTTCTTGATCCATTAAAAACTGTTCACCAACTTAAAGTCTCTAGTTCGTACTAGCCCTTATTTACCACAATTACCTTACAAGATGATTTTTTTTGTCAGGCTTTATCTATTATCTTTAAGGCCTTTAATATGAATAGTACCTTTCTGAACTACGTAGTTTAAAAAAATAACAAGGATGATATGTCCGTTCCTTATCGGCTATTTGCTTGAAATAATCTAGTCGTTATAGTTAGGTATAGTAAGGTATATCAGTCACATTTCAAAATATATCACTATAAAAGGCTTAAAGCCGTCACGAGAATTTCATAAATATTTTACCAAAAGTATAATACACAAAATTGTATACTCTAAAATTTACCTGTCGCAAGAGCGACGCCTCTAGACAAAAACACTTGAGACATAGTAATCCTGTGTGACAAATAGCTATGAACAACCTTGTAGGGTTTTTAGAGGGCTGAGATTTGAGATCCATTATCTGGGGGCATGGTCGTGCCCCCGCCAAGACGAGGGTACTACCTACCTTTTCTCGCAGCGATTCGACGTTTTTTGAACCCTCATAATTTGGGTTTGAATTAAAAATCGCGAGCAAAAACGAATATTAAGCTATAAATACCGTTAATAATATCGTTATGTTTGGTGTAGAGCCATATGGTCTCATCTTGGCAACATTTAACATGAAAATGTTTTTGGTGGGATATTTTATTTTGTCTCGTTAGGATATGTTATACTTTATAAGTTACGCTTCGATAAATCTTTACGTGTGATTTTAAATAGTATTGATTGTGCATATTTTATTTGTTATATACGCGTACACACAAATAATAATATTTGCGGTATATTTACTGAATAGTTTTCAATTTCTTTGTACCTATCGATAGTTAATAGAATAGTAGATATTAAGCCATAATGTATCTTTATGAACCGTTGTTTAATGTATAATTTTGTATAAGTGGAAGATAGTGTTAAAGGACAATAACTTCCTTTCAGTTGAGTCGTTACTCTTTATTTCGTGTGATTATGTACTTCTTTTAATAAACTCAATTTGGTTTGACCTGATGAGCAGGTTACAAAAGTCATCCAAGATAGCTAACTACCACCGTTTTCAAATAAATCGTGAAATGTCTTTATCGTGTTCAAATAAAATTGAAGAGACAATCCCCAACCAGGGTAACTTGTCTCTTCCAGGCTGTAAAATAAATCATACTAACTCGTAAATTGTTATAAAAGTATTTTATCGCTAACAAAGACTTTAAAATATAGTTTGAACTGTAGCTTCGTAATAAAACCCGTAATACAAGTTATAGCTTTTTTACAACCCTTTTATTACTTTGTAAGCTCGCAGCTTATGACAAAACTGCGTTCGTTCAGACGCCTACTCACAGAGCGGATAATAGAAGACGTTTTGTTTGAGGTCGCTGATCTGTGTACCATCTAGTTAAGCCTGAAACTACCCGTAAGTAAATTAATTAAAAAGAATTGATAATAATATTGTATTGTATATTATACATTTAGTTTTTAAATTAAATTATATACAGGGTGGAAAAAAAGACGAGAGTTGAAGGAAAAGTACCCTGAATATCGATGACGGCAAATTTTACTGAAAGCAACTTTCCTTCTTCTTCGAAACTAAGTAAAACTGCATTCAAAGATTTTAGAAAATTCACCTTCTTGAGTCAGGAAAAAAACATCCTGTATTTTTATGATGCCAACCGAAAGGGTCAGTCTATCAAGACTCTTTCAGTTGGCATCAGAAAAACACAGGATCTTTTTTTCAAATTTCACCAGTTTCAATAAAATTTTCCACCATCAATATTCAGGGTACTTTTTCTCTAACTACCGTCTTTTTTCACCCTGTATAGTGTGTGTGTGAGTGTATGCATCTTTCACATTTCGGATCTACTCAAATAATTTTCTGTTATTTATATGGTAACCACGTTTTTGTTGTGCCATTAGCTTTATTTATTAGTTTAAACTTTCATTTTGTACAACTGTCTACAATCATTTCCCAGTGCCCTAAGTTTGATTGTCAGATATAGCATTTGGCATTAAGACTGCATTTTGTATCTTATATGTAGGTAGGTATGTATATAATGTTACAATAAAGTTTTATTAAATTAGTATAGTGTATTAGTTTTATTATATTTCCATGGAAGGCAGTACACATTTATATGTGCAAATATCTATTTTCACCCTAATTTCGTTCCCCAAACACCCAAATAGTATATTCGTTAGGGACTCTAATTACAAAATGTTCATGTTCCGGCTAAATTTATTGTCACGCACCTACCCTTGCCGTATTTTCACTTACGTATTAATAATATAATGAAAAGAAGTTTATGGTCGCCCTAGGAGTAGTAGAACCCAGAATAGACATATATGTAATTACTAGTGAACCCGGCGTGTTCCACTACGCAATTTTTTTTTGTATGGGAAAAGTCGAAAATTGTGTCTAATGTATTGTTTTAGTGGTCTCAAACCATCTTTGCATTATTACCTTTCAAATAAAACCAGTTTGGGGCACATCGGTTGGATGCTTTCAAAGTTTATAGATGACATCCGTAGAAACATTTTTTGTGTTTTATATACGATATTGAGGTCGATATTTTCAACCGACTTCAAAAAAAGGAGGATGTTCTCAATTCAGTTGATTTTTTTAAATCTCGCCTTGTGATATCAATCGACAAATAATAACAAAATATCAAAGATATCAAAGCTCTTTAATGTCGTACTCATTATTTAGATTTTATGAAAATATTTCGTAGCCACGAGTAACTTAAAACTGTAACATAATTTTAATTTCCCATTTTCTAATTTAAATAGGTACAGCAGGAAACATTACAAATCATAACAATAAACCATGACACTGATCTTCAGTCAAACCCGAAGACAAATAGTAGTAGAAGCACAATGGGTCAAACAAAACAACAATAAATCCTCACCGTACCCAAACCCCATAACGTAAAATATTTAACCCCGTACGCTGACGTAAGCAGGAATATTTCTCCTGTATCTATAATTAATGAACCGTGAACACCGTTTTCTACGTATTATCTAAGCATGAGATTAATGAAAGTATGGACAAGATTAATCTATCTTATAAAAGGTTCGGAAGGAATAATGTTTATTGCAAAGCTATAAGTTTACATTGTGCTTCGTTCGAGGATAACGGTGAATTATGAGATTTTTAGGGTTCTGAAGTAAAATTGGAACCCTTATATTTTCTTCATGTCCGTCCAGATGGATGATGTCCTAGGCATAGCGCCAAGACCCTTAACCTTTTACCTCTGACCCAAAAAGATGGGTATTTGATATGTCTGTGTGACTGTTTGTGGCATAGTAGCTCCTAGCGAATGGAACTTTGATGTATTTTTTTGTTTGAATGCATCACGTCAGCTTTCGAGATGGTTTTTAGTTTCGTTTGGTTAAAATAAAATTAAGTTGATTTTTAATTTTAATATTAATAGTTATTTTAGCTATAACTACTCCGTCATTCAAATTTTCTGCCAAATACATACAGAAAAAATATTATATGTCAGACACACAGACGGGAAAACGCAATTAAGACAAATAGTATTCCGTTTCTCCATGAATATTTATTGATGGAGAAACAAAAATGGAACAGATGGGAAACGGTTGTAAGGAACCCTAAAAAGTAACCGAATTAGAAAGCTTTTACCGTATCGTATCTATTCCCAATTCCCCATCGCAGGAATGAAATAGAATTTCTTCCCACCAATTGCGTATTTCATTTTATAATATTCCCAATAAATTTCAATAATTATTTTCCTCTCAGTGAAAAATTCGCATTTAATATAATTTATGTCGTGGCTAGGAAAGGTATTATTATCCAGGAACACGATTTTTGCTCTTTCATAAAGCTTTTATAATAATTCTTATTGCGGTGAGATATTTAAAACAGGTCTTCTTGCAAAGAGAATTTTTTGGGCATGCAATGAAAATTGGCGTAGCAATAAAAAAAATCTCTTGGGGAAAATTCTTGGGGGATTATTTCCCCGAAATTTCCTACCTCTCTGGTAAAATAAAATCAGGGGGAATTACATACAACATACATACATACATATATTACATATTTCTTGAACGTCTGTGTCCTCTACCCTTAGGTTGTCTGGTAGAAATCGCTATTACAGCGATAAGACCGCCTATTGTGTCTAATAATACTAAAATTGTAATATTTTATGTACTTTTAGTGTGCACAATAAAGAATATTGTATTGTATTGTATTGTATACAAAAAAACCTCTCTAGTAAATAAATCTTATTTTATGTAGGATTCTTACCCAATGACCCCCTTGGTAGGCTTCAGCGCATGTAGAGAGGCTCCAGAATCTCATGTGAATCCGATGCCTCCACTGCATAATACACTATGGGCTAGTCCCGTCGTAACATAAAGCACACCGTGGTTTAATCATTTTGCAATTTCACTGACACAAGGAGTATTGTGCGATGTGCAGGTTTATTTGTGGATCTTGTTTATACTAAAAAAATGATTCTCTTCTGGATTGTAACATAAATGGTGCTGCCCATTGAGTATAAACCTTTAATAACAATTTTTAAGGTGAAGCTTTTTCAGTCGTAATCGAAAATAGGGAGGCAGGAGGGAAAGTTGTTTGAAAGCGGAGTACAATTAAAGCGACGTACTTTCGTGTCATATAAATAAATTCACTTTAAAAAGGTAGAAGATATATAATTAAGTAATCAGATCATGATGAATAGTTTGGATTTTGGAAATTAAGTTACTTTGAACGCCGCTCTTTTTCGTGAGTTTTAAAGTGTTTGCTTTGCTTTTATGTTTTCATTATATAAAAAAATGAGTCACGAAAAAACCTTTTTTCTCAATTGAACTAAAATCGATGATCCATCTTGAAATAATAATGTGATTTCAAGTTATAGACAATCAGATCAATCAGGTGTTTTTCTGTTTGATTTTAAATATTTTAATACGTATTTTGTATCCTTTTTTAAGAATAATGGAGGCACGTAGAAGTCTGATCTTTTCTAAACTTAAAGTTTATATAGAGAAGAAGTGCAGAAAGCTAATTTGTGTGAATAATTTGTGTTAAAATTACATTTGTTAAAGAAAATAGAACATTGAAAAATTTCATTGTGAAGTAACTTTTGACAGATTGAATTACGGTTGAGTTTCGACTGAAGGACAGGCCTCTAGTTATAATAAATACGAGAAAGCTTTTTACACCAGAGGAAACTTTTCTTTTAAAGGGTTTTACCTGTACACCATTACTCTACCCTTTAATTACCCTCGGTAAGCTAATACTCATATGGGATGGTTTACTTACCTTCGCTCAAGGTTTTAGGATAAAAGCCTCAATAAAATGAAGAAAACCAAAGTGATGTGTGTATCCAACCCGAGATATTACGAGATCATAAGGCTATTTACACACGGAGATTGTTACCGTTGAAACATAAAAGAGTGGAATAGCTTGCCTCCATTACGACGTGAATAATACGGGAGTGCATAAATAAATCCATAAAAAAGGTCTAGTTACTACTACTTAGTCTACCTTGTCCTGCCATGTAACAATTGTAATTTCACCATCTTGGACTTCATCGACACTTACTATCAGGTGGGATAAAGCACTAAGTTATTTGATATAAAAAATAAAAAATTGTCTTATAAGCAATTGTGTTCCAGTCGGAAGGATGTTGGTAAGGTCTATCTGTCTTCAGGGGTAGCAAAGCACCTGTGAACATCTTCGAGTGGGACAAAATACTACCGATTCCTAATAGCAGGGGAGCCCAAGAGGGGATTTTTGTATTTACTCAAGCGCGTCAGATTAATATAAGTGAGGATATACATATTGATAAGTACATACATCCAGCCAGTATGAACCCTTAATATAAGGGGGTAGAATCAGGGGAACCCGTCGGATTGGTAAAAAAAAAATCAATCGTCTGAAATACTCGAGCGCATCAGATTTAGATAAGGGGGTTAATTATCTAGCGTAACCAAGGGAGTGGGAGGGTTATAAAGTTGCAAAAAAACGATGTATTGACTTACTCTAGAGCATTTGTTTTTTTAAAGGTATCAGAATAACAAAAAAATATGATCTGACGATTTCCACAAGCCGAAAATAATAAAAATCGTCAATTAAGATCAGAGCGTCCAGCAAAACCGTTGAGAGTGGAAACATTATAGGACCATTTATTTATTCTTCCTATCAACTAATCTACCAAATGTAATAGGTTTCCGCGACGCTCGAGTAAATCCACATTTTGCATCATGGTCTCCTCTACTATAACTGAACCATTACTAATATTTAGATACCTCGTGTAGTCCTAACTTTCACAGTCCTCTTACCAACGAATTATAAGTGATATTCTTATTTGCAACTTATACTAACAGGACCTACTAACCGATTACAGTCCTATGTTTGTCACAGATGTCCATGGGTGGGAGGGGATGTCGACACTGCAAGCTCTTTAGCTATTCTCATTACATAAAAAGCTTACCGTTTTGTATTAAAGTCTTTTACCAGTCACACTGTATATGGTCGTAATTCTGACTCCTGTCCCGTTCCAGCAATCTAGGGAACACCCTAGAACCTCTTACAACAGTAAGAGAGTGCTATACTATACGATACTATTTTTTCTGCTAATCTGTTTATTCTGTGCCCCACCTTGCTCTATCTATACTAATATGTATTATAAAGCTAAAAAGTTTGTTTGGTTGAACGTGCTAATCTCAGGAACTACTGCATCGAATTGAAAAATTATTTTTGTGTTTGATAAGCCATTTATTGAGAAATTCTATAGGCTATATAACATAATATATTTTAGTAGTTAGTTTCTTCCACAAATTAACGGGGGTGAAACAGCTAGTTATAGAAAAGAGAATTGCCGTATTTGGTTTTTAAAAGTTTAACAATATTAGAGAATACTTCATATTAATCCGGCAAAGTATAGACCGTTTATCAGTTTTTTTTTTAACATAACAACAACACAACATAATTTAGTCAGTATCACGCCTTATATTTCGCAATAAAAGCGCCGCTCCACGCATTTTTTTTATAAAATTGTAAGCGATTCCTTTATTACCTTGGACCGGCTACATTTGATGCGAGGGGGATGTAAGGGCGATTTTTGCTTGAATGTAATCTACATAAATAGCGCCGTTGTGAGAATAACTTTGGTACATGTCATGGCATTTTAGTATTTATGACAGAGGATATTTTTTCATAAAACGTCTACACCATGTTTCTCAATAATGTTACATACAAAATAGTTGTAGTAAAGTACCTAAGTACTATTATCTATTCTATTATAGAACGAGTTCCTAACAATTTGGCTAACTATTAGACATATCTACTTAATTGTCTACTTAAACTAAATGCCCCTAATTAAATTTTTGTGTTAATGTTGTCAATGGTCGATGGCAACTAGTGACAAAAAACTTCTAATTTCCACGCGCACAAAGTCGCAAGAGCTACGAGAATATTGTTGAATAAGTAGAATGTGTACTTGCAAACTGTCGAATGAAATATCGTAACAAAGACTCCAATTACACAATGAATAGCAAACATCCAGTCTAATTAAATAATTACGAAAGTATTATTCTCGAGGGACTATACGTAACGGAATTTCTGTAGATGTGTGGGTTTAGCTAGGGTTGTGTCAATAAACCTTTTATGCGTAGATATTATCTATAAATATAAAAAACAATTTTTTTGTATGGATGTCCTTTATAGACTTTGAAACTATCCAACTGCTGTGTCCCAAACTGGTTTCATTTGAAAGGCAATAGCGTAGATAATTTGAGACTACTAAAACAATGCATTAGGCACATTCAGTTCATTCATAAAGTCGAATTGTGAAGTCGATTGCGTATTTCTAGTTTATGATATAGGAGAATCTGTTATTTTTTTTCGTCTTCGTTCAACGAAGTGCAGATAAATTTTATTTGGAGATTTGTTTTGGAATAATTACCATTTCCTGGATTTATGTTGATATGGCATTACGATATTAATGCAAGTAAGAATATGAAACATCCATACATCCCGCAAACGAACTTTAAGATTTATAATATTAAGCTGGCTATACACGATGAAGTTTACTTGTCAACTTTGCAGTTTGACTTGATCCCTGGGTAGCCAAACCGTAGCCACACACCGTCAAGTTTACTGGATGCCGCGACAAGTCCGCTGCAAACTTGACAAGTATACTTGATCATGTATGGCCACCATGACCATTATCAGGGTAATGAGGTTTAATACAATGAAATAAAAACCTTTCGGTTTCTATTTTCACGTGAAGTCTAATTTGTAACATAAAATGTACTAACTAGTTTTAGTAGAATTTAATTACTTTCAAAGCTTAATAGGTTTTGTAGGCTTAATGGGTA
>OZ010698.1:12189227-12545356 GCA_963932265.1 Thymelicus lineola | reverse complement strand
TTTAGAAGCTCTTCGTTTAGGTCCGGGTAGCACACATCAGCATAATCAATTATGGGAAGCACTAGGCTATGCACTAACGTAATTTTGGTACGATACGGCAAGAATTTTCTTAAACGGTAAAAGGATTGCAAAAGTAGCATTAACTTTTCGACATATCTCCGTTATTTGCACTCTCCAGTTTAAACAGCTGTCGAGGTGTAGCCCGAGGTTTTTTACAGAGTTAGAAAAAGGTATAATGCTATCATGGTACATAATCTTCGGCATATTTACCAAGTCAAGCTTCGCTAGTAACCTCGTGCTACCCACTAAAATTGCCTGGCACTTAGAGGGATTAACGCTAATTCCATATTGTTTGGACCACCTATTCACAGTCTCAAGGTTACGGTTGAGCTGAGCAATCACACTGTCAAGTTCAGAAACACTACCTTGTGCATAAGTTGGAGGTCATCAGCATAAAGATGGTACGAACAATCAAGAAGAGAAGTGATAAAGTTGATGAACAACGAGAAAAGTAAAGGAGATAGTATACCGCCTTGCGGAACGCCAGTGCTTAGTCCAGTCCAATCTGAGCACTCATTCTCTAGGCGGACTGACTGCTGACGACCGCGAAGATAAGATGTAAACCACTCGAGAGAAGATGAGGCAAAGTTAAGGTGGGACAAGATGGAAACAAGGATAACGTGGTCGACTGTGTTAAAAGCATTTGAAAAGTCAATGAGCACCACTACCGTTATTAGCCTATCATCCATACCCATTCTTATATCATCAGTTACCTTAATGAGAGCAGTAGTGGTGCTATGACCCGAGCGGAATCCAGACTGAAACGTGCTCAGTAGATTATGTTTACAAACGAAGGAGGAAAGTTGCTTGTGTACACAGGCTTCCAGAACTTTAGAAAGGAAAGGAAGAATAGAGATTGGGCGAAAGTGATTCGGGAGTGTAGGGTTTGAAGATTTAGGGAGAGGTCTTACTAGTGCCTTTTTCCAAAGAGCAGGATATTGGCCTGATAGCAGAGAATAATTAATAATATGAGTGACAGCCGGTAAAATGCAATCCACTATTGGAAATATCATAGCTCTGCCAATTTCATCAACTCCAACTGCTCTTTATTTAATAACTGAAATAGTCTTTTTTACATCTTCTTGAGTCACAGGACAGAATTGGAAGGCAGGAATAGATGGCGACTGCATGAGAGCAATAGCATCTATGGTTTGACATCTAATTGCAGGGTCAATTAAAGAGGAAGAGACAAAATGTTTATTTAGGGAATCAGGTGACAGAGATGGACCGCAGGATGGTACTTGTGGCTTACAAAATCCAAGTGAACGAAGAAACTTCCACACGTCTGCGGGAGAAGAATTGCAAATATTGTTATGAATATATCGGCGTTTGGCTGTTCGTACCATCTGATTGCAACGGTTTCTAGCTATCTTAAATGATGACCAGTTTTCATCAGTCCGATTGTTTTTGAATTTTCGGAACGCCCGGTCTCGCCTCCTCATCGCCATCTGAACCCCCCGCGTCATCCATGGGGCAGGACCGCGTCTCAGCCTGACTCCATGTACAGGAGCGTGGGTGTTATATAGATTGAGTACAAATTGATTAAGAAATGATACTTTACTGTCAATCGTAGACGCCTCCTCAATCTGGCCAACATCAATTTTGGATGCATCTAGTCTGAGTTTTTCATCATCAATACGACTAAAATTTCTCATCTGAACTATTGTGGCTTATGCCTCATGGGTTTGACCTTATAGGACGCGTAGATGAGGTCATGGCGTGAGAAGCCGGGAGCCGGGAGTTGCCCGAACGTGCTAATCTGATCAGGTGAGGAAGTCAAGATTAAATCAAGCCATGAAGGCTCAGCGTTAATATTATGATGAGTGCACGATAACGGTAGTATCTTGAAGTTCACTGAATCAACTATAGAATTAAACTTATGTGTACGGGTCGAGTTGTGTGACAAATCCGTATTAAAATCGCCCATGATAACATTATCATGTGCATACTCAGACGCAATACGATCAAAAACATTCTCAAGAGAGTTGAAATAATCAGTGGAAGGAGGACAATATACTACTCCTAGCAATACCTTGGTACCCTTAAAATCTAACTCGAGGAATAGGTACTCAGCGGAAGCAGAATAAGGGGAAGGGGAAGCTAATAAAACTTTGTACGCAATAGTCGAACGCAGATAAATGGCTACACCTCCACCACCTTTACCCAAACGGTCGTTTCGAAGTAATACAAAACCGGGTAAGGGATATAAAGTAGAGGTAAGTGAAGGTTTCAGCCAGCTTTCCGAAATAAGCAGTGCATGAATGTAGTCACCAGAAAAAACACTTTCCAATTCTGAAAAGTGACTTGGAACACTTTGTGCATTAATATGACATACATTCAAGCACTTATTATCAGTAAAAATTGAATTAAGTTGAGTACTTAGTAGGTTGTCGTTCAAAGCATCATCGCAGGACACATATGAATTATCAGAATAGCAATAGGTAGAATGGAATGAGTCATCGTCTGACATATTATAATTGAGAAAGCAAATAAATATTGTAAAAATAAAATAAGTATAAATATAAAATTATTGTAAATATAAATATCAAAATTATTTATAAATAAAGTACTTATAATAGTAAAATAATTATGCTAAGTGTTATAGTGTAAATAATAAAGAAAAAAAAAGATATAATAATAAAAGGTGGAAATCAAAACAGTACGCACATTTATAGCACCAACCCGCGAGCCAAGCAGCCGAAAAGAATGCAATACAACCAGATATTTAAAATAAAATAAAAAAAATAATAATAACAATACATGCTTATACAATATCTATAAAAATAATTCATCAAACACAATGGTTGTATTATGCAATACTTTAAGCTTACATAGACAAAATAAAAAAAAATAAAAAAAGAAAAGAAATTATCTAATGAGTCACGTCATCATTTAAGTAGGTAACAGAGTAACATTTAAAAACATAAAAATATTTATGTAACTAGGTACAATAAAAATAGCAAGAATTTGAATTTAGAAAATCAGATACATGGTTCTAGCATGTAGGTATGTAAGATATGCCCATTTATACATTACTTCCGTTAAAACAATGCAGACAAAGTAGGAAAACGAGAAAAAAATAAAAAAATAAAAAAAAAATAATAATAATAAAGAAATAAAAAATTTATTACAGGACAACGGAAAATTCACTCATCATGACCTTGTATTATTGAAAGTTTTAGCCGGTACTTAATTACCCAATTTTATTGGCGTCATACGCTCCCTACTTGTCCACATTGCTAGGTAAGTATAATAAGTGCACACAAAAATTTATAGTAGGAATAGAAAAAGGATTTTAAATTTTAAATCCAATAAGTAGTTTACAAATACATTATAGGCACCTACTTTCACACTAATTACAGGCTGTTGGGTACAAAGGATGAATTACTAGCGGTTAAGTAATTTATGAAAGAGTAGGTAGTTATTATAAGATACAATCAGGATTACTGTAGGCTTATATTAAATAAACAATTACAATGAAGCAATTAAACAAGATGGTTAAAACTAAAAATATGATAAGAAGTGTTCAGGTAACAGGTAGGTAACTGTTCAGATAAAAAATGACAATTCATTTATTTACCTATTTACCTACGATGCAATGGAAAAAAAAACAACTATAATTATTTAGCTACAAGTATACAATTCAAACAAATACTAAGTAAATTCAACCTGAAATTGTTAAGAATGGGTAGGTACCTTAACCTTAAATCATTGACACACATTTAGCACTATATCTACTAGTTACAACAATAACACATAAACCTATACATTACCTTTAATTAACAGGATCACAAAACATCACACATCTTAAACAAAAAAGGAAAAAGGACTTCATTTTCTGTTTATTATACATTTATAGAATAAGGGTTAAAAACTGCACATTTCCAAAAAAAAAAAAAAACAAAAAACAAAAGAACAAAAATGAAACCCTTCGTTATCACGAGGAATCAGTTCACTTTTTAGAAACCACACGCCTAGACCTTTTATCATCATCGGGTTGAATATTTTTATTCCGCGACGACTTCGGTATACGATTGGTATTCTGCCCATCCGACGCAGATGTACCTTGTGCACCAGTGGCTGCAGACTCCTCGTGTAGGCTCACAATGGGGTGCTTCACAATGAGAGACTCCAGCTCCTCATCACTCACGATTTTTGCACGACCACCACCTGGCAATCTAATATAAATGGAACCATCCAATGTCCACACATTCCGCAGGCCAAAATAGCTTCGAGCTTTCTTATGAACAGACTTTCGTATCTTCGTAAGAAATTCAGACACAGATACAGGGGACCCCTTTAACTTGGCCTTTAGATTCCAGACTTCAGCTTTGGTTTTATGCTCATGGAACTGAACGAGAACGGAACGAGTATTATCTTTTCCTTTTATACCAAGGCGATGACACCGCTTAAGGGACGTTTTGTCTATATTTGTGAGTCCCATGCTAGTGTGAAGGAGGTCGAGAACCTTCTGCTGGAGCTCGATATCATCATCATCAGGTATTCCATTAAAAAGCAGCACTTTACGTCGACTACGCATATCGATAGCATCGGTGGTCTTAATGATGTCACGAACTTGCTGGCCCAGAAGATTAATAGCTTCACGTACCGTATTTTTAAATTCTTGAAATTCCTCCAGGAGCTGTAGCACGGACGGATTACTTGACGTCGGCGTCGTCGACACGGCATGTAGCCTCTTTTCAAAATCCGCTAGTCTTTGTGACCAGCTTAATTCCAGGTTTTTATGAATGCTCTCCATGTCAGATATCACTAGTCACAGGTGACCTCACACTCGGCGCAATAAGCAAATAAGTGCAAAATACGTGGTTATGGTTCAATGTAAACAGGTTATGTTGAACGGCAGGCGCGATTAAGTGCTATAAGTCGTACCCTAGGTCATTACTATTTAACACATCACTGTTGGTAATCGTTTAGACCAAAAACCTAAACTTTTTACTATTATGAATGTAATTAAACGTATTAAAAGCAAAATTAAAGTCGCGGATTACGAAACAGATGTTATCTTTACGCCTACCCTCAACTTGCCTCCTGCATATTCTCTATATATATTGTATTGCAATATATATTGTATGGGTTTGGTTACTAGTATAGACATTAATACATAGACCACTTTATAGATTAGGCACTTTTAAACACGTATAGGTATACGTTGTACACGTAGAAGTATACGTTGAGTTTACCTACCATATAAACTCAATTTCGTATTTTTTGCAGATGTGCCATTATATTACTAGGTGAGCGATATTACTATAATCTTAGTAAAGGGATCCCTACATGTTGGACCCTGAAACTTGAGTTAAGAGACTTCATAATGTATTTTCCTATTAATTCTTTAACTACTACTCCTAATATTATGAATGTGAAAATTTATGAAGATGTTAGAATGTTTGTATTTTTAACATGCGATAACCGTTGTACGTTGTTGTTGTATTAAGATGAACTTGGCACACAAACAAACCATGTTAAATTATCCTTACAAAACACAAGTAGATTTCAAACCGGTTGTATTTTGCTCTGGAAAGATTTTAACGTTTATAATAATTACGTTTGTGATTTTATTTTATGAAAGCACATTTTTGCGATCGAAAGCGCGGTCGGAAATTAATAACATTATAATAACATTAAATGTGAATCTATCAGTTTATAACCCAGGCACCCATGTCAAGTTAATTTTAGTTATAATATTATACTTAATATAAAATATTATAAAGTTTAATTTAATTTAGTATGATAGGGTATTCAAGGCCTGAAAAACTCTGGATTTAGCGATTCATGCCTAAAATTAATTCATGAAAGTTAGTACGCTACCATTATCCTTTGTGTTATCATGCATTATGTTTTTGTTCAAGCTTCACACAGCGTCACGCAGAGTTGTCAAATTAATATTCTCATTTCATCGCATTTGATGCGAATGTAAAAGTCATCTAATGCAAAATTAATTAAATAAGTAGTGTTGAAGTCTGCTGGGAAGTGAATTAATTTTGGCTTTTTATTTTCTGTTGGAATAGAATATGAAGGACAAGAGATATAAATGTCTCACTGTTTATTGACAGTGCGTTAATCTATATCCTTGTTCTGCATGATTCAAAAACTTAAATACTATTATATAAAACCACAGAAGAAATAATAATACATATATAATAGTACAGAAGGCGCACTCCGCAAAATCATTTAAATAAATAGCGACTCTAGCTCTGACGCTATAAAGTGTAATTCCGATAAAGCTTAAATATTATAATAAAATTATGTATATTAAATTGTAACTGACGAATGTTTGTACATTGCAGATATTTAAGAATTTTTTTTTGAAATTACTAACTTAAAATTTTATCTTGATACTTCACCTAGGTATACTTCACTTAGGTATAATAATAGTATTTTCAACACACACATACGAAGTTGCGACAAAAACCAGTAAATAACTAAATAAATACTCTTGGATTGAGTAACATTGAAAGATTTCCCCAGACGGCATAAAAAGCATGGCTGGTCCGGTCCGGTCACAAAGGTAAAAAATAAAGGTAGGATAAAAGGTAGGAATAAGATATAAGAATAAGTATTTTATATGTTATTCTGGATCACGGTCTATCTATCAGCTAAATTTCATGAAAATACGTCGAGCAGTTTAGGCGTGAAAGAGTATCAAACAAACATATATCCTTAAAAACTTTCACATTTAAAATATTGGTAGGAAAATATTTATTTCTTTATTTATTTAAAGTTATGTCACCTTACAAAATGATAAACAAAGTGCAAACTTAATGCCTAATGGCATTGTCCACCAGTCAACCCTGGTGAAATGGTGGTAATACTGAAATGGTATCGATCGTAACGGTAACAATTAATATTCCACGGCCGGAAGGCCGTCAGAGCTGATAAAGACAGTTATTGACGTAAAGTTCAGCCTTCGACAGTTATTATGAATTTGGAACAACGGGAAAATATTTTCATTCATAAAGCGTTAAAAGTTAGCTTTGCTGGTCGTAGCTGACTGCTATTTTTGATGATATTTCTTAACTTAGTTGTATTCTTAGCTAGATACTTGCTTGGAGACTGATGAACTGTAATCAACCCATAATTTCTATTAGGATACCTGCACAGACTTGAAAAAAACAAGACGTCACCTTGTCTTATGAAAGGGACACCGCCCTCTTACCATGTGTACGTAATTTTTAGTGCGGTCCAACGCAGTAATGGCGGCCGATTAATAACAGCATGTTGTCAATGTGTGCGAGTGATACTTGTATGAATAGAGGAGTTGGTATTACTATGGTTGCCTCACTGAATTTGTTGCTGAGAATCCGTCTGTTCTTTTTTTAAGTCTGTGGGCAACTGGTGATTTATATGAAAAATCATCAATTCGACTAATAATAAAAATGTGAAAGTTTGTGAAGATGTTTGTTACTTTTTCACGCAATTACTGAATGGATTTCCATAAAAATGACACAGGTAGACCTTGATTTGGAATAGACATGAGTCATTTATTATTCCAGAAATTGCGAGCAAAGCTGTCAGCAGAACATTAGTTTAGATATAATTAGGTACCTACACAATTTATACTAGTGACTCTACTACCAAGTTCTACAAAAGAATGTAATAGTTTCTCCTCTCTACAATGATGTTAATATAATGCTATGTTAATAAAATAATGTCGATAGACCTTTACTTTCAAAGTAATAAATAAGCGACAAACACTGATCTAATCATAATAAAAGAGGTTTCACTTCAAAGCATATCTGTTATGACTAATCTTTTATTATCTATTTTATGTTCCAACATCATAATTATGCACGCTCAAAATTATAGTTAAATTTTTTCTCTCGCTCCTACGTTTAGTAACTTAATCATTATAGAAAATCGTCATTTAACAACATATAATTTTATTATTAAATAGTTGTTTATTGCCAACCCTAATTATGTTTTTAATTTTTAACACTACACAAAATAATATAACAGAACTGACGGCGCCCCACGAATAGATTATCAGCACGCGATGTTATAATATTGTTAATGGAGGCTTAGGTAGTTCTTTCAATTGGTATAAAAATATTAGGTATTAGAAGTTAATAGGTGGACTGAATTGCAGATTGCAGAGAATGTTAGTAATTATTCTTCGAGCTTCGTTCTCGATATTAGCATGGCAACACTAGTAGTATCACTTTACGGGCTCGCCATTTCGCACTGTAGTTTGGAGGTAGATAAAAAATAAAACATAAAATTATCAATTTTTGTAGGGTACATTTATAAAACCTCACTTGGCTGAGGCGCGCTCTTCTCCGGTTCGTCATTCACGTTTCAGTGCTTCGCCGTTTCGCACGGGCGCAAAAATAAAAGAAAGTTTAATAGTCATGAGCAAATCAATTGTGTAAAAGATTAAAAAAAATTAGAACGAAAAATTAACCAAAGCAAAAGTGATATTTTTATTGAGTGATATGCAGTGTGTTTCGTTGGATTTCGTGGGATTCGTACAGGAAATGTTGGATTTGATTGGATAGTGATTCATCAACGTTTATAATCATCAGGTAGGAGAATTCCAGTATTAAAATTTAAAGAATACAGCAAGTAACTAAATAACCCTACTTTAGTCGGTTAAATATTGCTTGCAATGTAATATGCAAGGAAATTACACGCAATTACGAAGCAAAAACAGATTATCTGTTATAATATCAGTGAATATATCAATTTAAATATGAATACCCTTAGGTATTCCTCTTTTTTTCCTTCATTATCAGCACGTGTTCTCCGTATGAAAATTATATTGCAATATGATTTAAATACCATACATAATTGGATTGTCCTTTGGGAGCCTTCCAAATAAGTACTTGCTAACCGGAATTACCTGTGGAGTCCTTCCATTGCTAGTAATTGTATTTCATAAAGAATTTATCAATTTATATTGAAAATAAATACAAATATAATCATATTGTCCTTTGAGTTGTTCCAAATAAAAAAGTACCTGCTAATTGCTGTACATTCTATAAGGGATTTATATTGCAGTAGTGTACAAATACAAAACCTAATCGGATTTTCTTCTGAAGGCCTTTTAAATAAAAAAGATACCTGCTAATAAGAATAACTTATTGGGTTCTTCCATCATTAGTATGCACTAGTACCTACTAGTAATCCGTAATGAATTTATATCGAAGTAGGATATAAATACAAAACATAATCGAATTGTCCTTTGGGGGCTTTTCAAATAAAAGAGAAACTGCTAACATTAATTTCCTGTGGGTTTCATTACTCTTATTACATTAGAATTACACTGCAATCGAGGCGAAAATTACACATTTACGTGCGGAGTCTATAGCAAACTATATGTTACATTACAGAAAACGTATCAATTACCGCTGATGACGATTATACTCTAAGATACGACGATATATTTATCAATAATATTTGATAGTACTAATCCTTTCACTTTTTATACTAAGATTCTCATAAAATGAAGGTGGTCTTATAAAAATACGTTGCAGCTACGTAATGAAATTAGACTTCATTTATTTATTTATTTAGTTATAAATTATTAAAAACCAGTTCTGCGTTCAATCATAATTCATAAAGAGCCTTAACCATGTTATGCAGACAACTGCAACAAAAAGTACTCGCTAATCGGATCTACCTGTGGGGTATTTCCACTGCATTTTACGTGTATTTCACAAAGAGCCCTAACCATGTTATGCAGACGACTGCAACAAAAAGTACTCGCTAATCGGATCTACCTGTGGGGTATCTCCACTGCATTGTACGTGTATTTCATAAAGAGCCCTAACCATGTTACGCAGACAACTGCAACGAAAAGTACTCGCTAATCGGATCTACCTGTGGGGTATTTCCACTGCATTGTACATGTGTTCCAGAAAGAATCTTCACCGCATTATAAAGCCGACTAGCGTATATTCCATATGGAATTAATACTGCACGTCATTCGTGGAACTATACAAAGTACTTGATAACCGGATCTACATGTGGGGTAATAATCGATTACTCAAACAGAAATTATATTTCTAAAGGAACTCGCGTCACGCCGCACACCATACGGTGAACTGAAGCAAGTACCTACTTATTTTTCGCATGAAATTGCGAAGGATTTCTATTCAAGGAACAATGGCAGTAGGTATATATTCAATTAGCAGCAATAGAGCCATAGGGCCAGATGCCATTATGTCATATACACAGCACTATAATAGTCCACCGAGACTATATGTTGCTCAAGGAGTCACATTTTCCGTCCGCAGTTACCGTGACTTGTGAATTAAGTTCCTCTTCAATCATAAAGTCTATAACTCAATAAACAGCTTAGCCTGTCATCAGGCCTTTAAGCTACAGTTCCTTTTATATGATTCTCTGACAACTGCTGCAATGGGCGTAAAAATTGTACAAACCATATGTGACTATGACACAAAGGCAACCAAGGCGGACAACAAAGCCAGCCTAAAAACTGCCTACAACTGTAAGCCCTAGACGTAAGTTCTAAAACATTCTCACAATATAGACATAAATTATGGTATGCTTATGAAACATTTCAGGAATAAACATTCCTCCAAAGCTTACATAGTCAAAAAAATAAGACTCAGTGAATCAACAAGAGAATTTTATTTATTCTGGAACATACAGTTCTTATGTTACCATGGAACAATTCGCATAAATATACTTATTTATGCAATAATATCGAACATATTCCAATAAAAAACGCAATAATAATGAGACATTGAAGTATTAATGTACTACTTACGATTACGATTTGATTATACTGAAAGTAAAGTAATCATTGTATGTGTAAAAATGGATACATATGCCATTATATGATTGGCATATAAAATTATGAATATTAATTCCGAATTTCAAATATAATTAATATTTGAATAGTTGAGGACAACTTAATTCAAGCTCTTTTATCTTTACTCTCTTTATCTTTTCTCTTATAAACTGATGGGATACGTTTTTTTAAAAAAGAAAGCCCTTTTTTGGTTCAATTTCATCTGGATTGAAGAAAATACTTATGCTACATCCTGTTTATACATCATAGGTACATATCGTTTGGCTTAGTATAGCAAATATTTTTAAAGGGTTTTAAACTTACGAAGGCGTATGGAATACTTATCTATTTCTACTTAATTAATAATAATAATAATAAACAAATAACCTTCATTGGGTGATTTATTTTCTCGTTGGCCAGTCAATGATAATGACAAATAGGAGGTATCCTGCTGTATACCCCTATTATATATACGATAAACAATATCATTGCATAATGTATTAGTTAATTTTCAAAATTTATTGCTCTGTTAAAAGTAATATTTTTTAATACTTGGCATTTTTTAATATTTCCGTTCTGGCGGACGATTGATTCATCTTTGCCTACCAGGCTAGAGATGCAAATATTTTCTATACATGCAAAAAATGCATGTATTCCACAGATGGTATATAACATTTATACTTCATATGAGCATGCCTCAACAACGGGGTCCCGCCTCCATAGTAACCAGAATCCAGACATGATCACTAAGACAGCCTCATATAGGTACAACAAAATTTGTTGTATGAACGATTTTTGCCACTGAGTGGATGTTGTAAAATAAGACAATCAATAATGTATTTTTAATGTTGCAGAATTCGAATCTAGGACTTAGCAAATTTACAATCATACTTCGAATGACAAATCAAATTAAAGTTATCTCTGGTCTAATAGAACAAATCTTAAAGTAAGAACTTTCTTCATGCGAGGAAAATCTGAGGCGAATGCAAGCAATATGTACACTTATGGTACTATGGTTTGATAATATATTCAAGTTTTACGTCTTTGGTCCACCCATATATATGTCATCCTATAAACATAACAATAATAGTGACAAAGTGACTAGTGGTTGTCCCTTTATGGGCTCCACAAATAATTTTTTAAACATTGAGTAATTATATTATAGCTATAATATAATATTATATAATACTTGCTTACACTGAAAAATCACACTATAGTTACCGTATAGAAGTCCGGATATTGTTTCCCCTATAAAAACATCCCAACTGTTTACGCTTTGCACTGCTTGAGTTGGGTTAGGAGTGGTTTGCGTATTGTCACGAAAACAATTGTAACTTTACAATACTTTGTAATGCAAGGTTCCTTATTATTTCACATAGGTTTAATCCTAGAGATCATAAGCAGTTCACCCATGTCCTTGCTAATTGTTCAAGGCAGTCGAGACAAATAAGGATTATATTTTATATATTTTTCTATAGAAAGTATTTTCATTGCGGCCTTAAATACTTGTTAACTTGGAACATAATTATATCCAATGTTATTCAATTTAGTACTTTTTTTACTGTCACATACTTATAATAATAATAATGATAATCCTTTATTTCAGACTGATCCATATTAGGTTTAGGAATTATTTGTGGTTGATGACATAGCTGCTGCTATCGTTGCTACACACGCTGTAGTAGTGTGATCTAATTTAGCTACAAAAAATTGGATCCTTCGGGAAAAAACTAATTTCAGTGAATACAATTATCATCAAATTACTTACTCTCTTAGTACTGGCAAGGGTTACATAGAAAAACACCATATATAATATATTATGAATAATATTACGAAATTTATATTTACCTCATTTATGTCATTAACAATTTTTTAAAAGGATTTGGATATTTTATATAAAACTTGCGGAATTCAGTAGATATTCCACTATATTTAGTTAACGTATCACTCATGTTCATATTATCAAATAAAGTTTACTACCTATCAGTAACATATACCGAGTGTGCTATATATTATGGTTATTAGATGTACATATACTGTGTCACCAATATATTGATTAATAGATTGAAATTAAAGAGTAAAATATTGCTATATCATATTACAATTAAAAATTGAAAAGCTAAAAATATCATTAGTTTCACGACTACCTTCTCTAAACATCTACTAGTGTTGCCATGCTAATATCGAGAACGAAGCTCGAAGAATAATTGATGATTAAACGAACTTACCTGTACGTGAAGTTCAATCTCAATTATTCGAGAGCTTCGTTCGAAGATATTAGCATGCCCTCCCTCCCTAGTGTACATGTCATATACACTACACCCCTAGTCGTGAAACATGAAACAGCTCAGCAAATCTCTGAACTAAATGACGAACCGGAGAAGAGCGCGCCCCAGCCAAGTGAGGTTTTATAAATCTACCCTACAAAAATTGATAATTTTATGTTTTATTTTTTATCTACCTCCAAACTACAGTGCGAAATGGCGAGCCCGTAAAGTGATACTACTAGTGTTGCCATGCTAATATCTTCGAACGAAGCTCTCGAATAATTGAGATTGAACTTCACGTACAGGTAAGTTCGTTTAATCATCAAATATTGTAACATTTACATTCATTGACATGAGTGAATGGTTAAATAAAATAGGTAATATTTTAAATATACTTTTAAAACAGGCTTTAAAATTTTTGTGTTCTTACTGATAACCGTTAAGAATTTCTCTCGTTGCCAACCCTGAGCATAGTATTGACATGTCACCATTATCATAAATATGTCACCATTATCATCGAAACCGAATCAATTTGGGAAACAACTCCGTAGGATGAAAAGAACTAAGTAGTTCTAATAGGGATGTTGACTAATTTTAGGATTCAATTTTATCTTATAGATAGAACCTCAATATTCACGAAAAAATATTATAACAATAATAATCTTCAATTTAAAAAGAAAAATTGATGAATAAAAATCATTATCTTTCCCACCAAAAACGTCACGTGACGTCAATATCCGATATTCAATACTATCTGTCTAACTAATGACAAACTTCATTAGTTCTGAATAGTGAATTTCTATATAAAATAATACCTAACTTGTTACAATATTGTTTTATTGTTTATTGTTTTTCATAATTATCATATTATCTTAGGGAACATACCAAAACCACGTAACCCATTTGTTTCCAACTTTTACCCCCCTCCCCCCCCTTCGTGACCATCCGTAGTATATGAGAAGACCCCCCCCCCTAGTTTTCACGTGGTAATTGATAAATACGGTTCTCAATACTTTTTTGCAAAAACAGAGTTAAAAATAACTAATTTTGCTTATATTTGACGACTTTGTGGCGCAATGGTTGCTAAAATATTGACTACGTGACATAAACCTAAACCCCCCCCCTCCCCTCTGTGACCAATCGTGGTGTTTTGAAGACCCCCCTCCCCCCTAAATGAGGCACGTGGTTTTGGTATGTCCCCTTATGCTTAGAACGTTGATCCCACACTAGGTTAGGAACACACAAATTATCTACACTACAGTTACACTAGGTTATCCACAATACTGTGTTGTGGATGATCAACAACTTCCCAGTGATACATTATCATAATTAAGACAATAATTAGGAACTAAGTTTAAGCACAGGCTTAAGTTTACTAACAAATAAAGGAAAAAGATTACGTTATTCCATGTGCGTTCGTACGCGAAATCGTGTGTGTGTGTTTGCGTATGTGAGAGCATGAGAGCGTATATACTTGGTTTTGTGGTAAAATAATATTCTTTGTTAAATTTTCTTTTTCTTTTATAACTGTTACTGCAAGAGAAAAAATAAACGCATGGAAAGCTTCTTTCCCAGTCTCGACAGTCGATACTACGGGCAAAACAAAGATTTCACACAAAGGGCTGCTGTAGGTGGTATTGTGGAGACCCGCTCGTTACGAAGCAGGGTTTTGTTTCATGGGTAGCGTAGAGCTTAGAAAGTTAACTTTAAAAGATTGTTACACTCTGTGTGCTCTAGCTTGGGAGCTCTTGACGAAATATCTCAAAAATTAACGTTAAAATGTTATAATAAAATACTTTTGCAACAAAAATAGAGCTTTTTTATCTTAGCTCGTCTCGGAAATCGATCATAAGCCTATAGAGATTGCACAGCCATAAATAAGACAAATTAAATGTTTAAAGTACCGACTAGGGCACAAGGCAAGGTGAAGGCGACCTAGTTCCACAGCGTAAGTAATGAATAATAATAAAAATCATTTGCGTGGCTTACATCAACAACAATAATGTAAGTTTGCAACATTGTGCGAGTACCTGTCACCATTCCCAAGGGAAATTAATGGTTTACGAGTTGTACAGAAGCAGTTTGAGAGTTTAATTTCTTCAGCGTTGGTAAGCTATGTGAAGATGCTCAGACTTTGTAGTGGTAGTAACTTAACTTACCATCAGGTGGATCATCAGCTCCATATGAATTTATGTGTCCGTCTCTTTTTACTGTCGCTTTTTCGTTTAATCGACTTTCAAATTACAACGAAGCTAAAGAAGTTTTCACTTCAAAAACCACATCATAATCGGTCCATTCATTAAGGAGCTACGACGCCACAAACAGACACACAGACACGTCAAACTTATCATCCCCCTTCTTCCGTCAGAGGTTAAATCATAAATACAAGACTGCCGTACTTACCGACATTTTACTAGAGAACCTCAAGGTAGTTCGACTGACGAGAATACAATACCGTTTCCTTCGTTGTTCAGCGAGTGTGTCGTGCAGTTACCGTGAGAGACAGGCGGGAAATTAAACATTTTGCAGTATACATTGAAGTATTATTACTAGCGTATGGAACCGACACCGCGAACACTATGTATGTCCCAATGCATTGGCGCCACGTGGCTTCAATCTTCAATGGATTCGTTCCATTTTGAAAGGAGAACCGGGGCTTAATTTTGAAAATAGAACCTCCCGGCTGGACACTCATTTTCATTCAATGGCAGTATAGGTATTAGGGTGAATTTCCCAAGTGCATTTTTGAGACGGCGAGGTTGAAAATTAATGTGTGGAGGTAAACTAAAATTATGCATAATTTTATATAGGTAGTTTAAGTAGTGATCTACATGATAGTGAAGTATTCAGAGGTATTTAATACATAGATTCTTAATAAAAAAATATCTAAGACCTAAAATCTAATTCCGGTGTACTGTCCAAACTGCGTTTATTTAAATATTTTATTAATTTTTTTTTTTGGTAAATAAATTTCATTGAAAGGGAATGTTTTTTAGAAATACATTAAATAACACAACTAATATATATTTATGGAGTAATTTAAGATTAAACAACAGCTCTTAAAACATGTTTTAAAAATGTCCTACAAAAAAAAGCAATACCGGTGGCGCATTTTGTATACTTCATTACTTGTTACTTCACGATTTGGAAGACACCTTACTGGCTCTCCCCGCACCGTTCAGTTGTGCTCTTGCAACCTGCGTGTTAGGATGACCGACTGGCTGCGTAATTTTCCTGCCAAACACTTAAGTACTAACTGCGGTGGCGCAGGAATACAAAATCATCCAATTCCGATGTCATGTATATTAGTAAAAGTACAAAGCAGATTATCTAGAAATTTTATGGAGGGTTCCATTAACGGTTTTCAGCTACAATTGTGAAATAAAAGTTAACCTGTCACTAAAAGTTTTCTTTAAAATTGAAGTTTTGTCTCTGATTCTAAGTCCGGTGGCGCAATCTCGGTGGCTCCGGTGGCAAATCAAAGCGTATAGGGAAGTATAGGCCATAGAAATACAAGCGTATCTCCATCTATCCATCAGCCCTTGGAGGTCCACTGTTGGACATAGGCTTCCCCTAACTTGCACCACTCTAACCGGTCTGAGCCTTCTGAATCCAGCGGATGCCCGCTGTCTTCTTCAGGTCGTCAGTCCACCTGGTCGGGGGACGTCCTATCATCCTATGCTCCTTTTTCCGAGACGTGGGCGCCATTCGAGGACCTTTCTTACCCAACGGTTATCGGTCCTTCGCACTATGTGGCCCGCCCATTGCCACTTCAGCCGGCTAATTCTTCGAGCTATGTCGGTTACCCTTGTTCGTCTACGGATCTCCTCATTTCTGATGCGATCATGTAGAGAAATACCAAGCATAGCCTTCTCCATAGCCCGCTGTGCTTCTCTAAGGTTGTGGATTAGGCCAATAACTAAAGCTCGTATGTGATCATCGACAACACAAACTGCTCGAACACCTTAAACTTCAGGCACTGAGGTAGTGTCTTGGACGACAATATATGACGGAGTTTCCCGAACGCAGCTCATCCGAGTTGGATTCTACAAGTGACTTCTTTCTCGAAGTTGGACTTACTCATCTGGATCACTTGTCCCAGGTAATTGTATTCGTCTAGAACTTCGAGAGCAACGCCGTTAACAACAACCGATACGGGTGTGACATGGACATTCGACATGATTTAAGACCCACCCGTTGTGAGGCGCTGTTCAAGTCCCCCGAGCATTGTTTCAAGTTCTTCCAGGGAACCCGCCAGGATGACTATATCATCGGCATATCGTAGGTGTGTGATGTATTCGCCATTGATGTTAATGCCATGTTGTTTCCACTCCATCAGCTTGAACACGTCTACCAACACAGCGGTGAACAGTTTTGGAGATATGACATCCTTGTCTGACACTTCTCTGCAGTTGGATGGGGTTCGTTGCTGTGTCGTGTACTCTGACGGACATGATGGCGGATGAGTACAAACACTTCAACACCTCGATATACCGGTAGTCGATCCGCCACCGCTGGAGAGAATCTAGTACCACCCAGATCTCGATAGAATCAAAGGCCTTCTCATAGTCCACATAGGCTAGGTATACATAAGGGCAAGGTATAGTCCTCGGTCTTTTGTATAATCTGCCGCAATGTGTGTATATAGTCTATGGTGCTGTAGCCTTTTCGGAATCCTGCTTGTTCGGGAGGCTGGAAGTCGTCAAGCCTGCGTGCAATGCGATTTGTGAGGACCCTCGAAAACAGCTTATAAACGTGGCTCAGAAGTGCAATGGGCCTGTCTAATTACCGCAAAAAGGAGTCCGTTCATCTAGACTCCTATTCTTCAAAATGTACATAATATCTTTAAAGTATTAAATGATCCTGCCTGATTCTGCGATGATTTCTCATGGGCATAAATCAATTTCGGTGGATCAAATTCTAATTCCAGTGGTCCTAATTTCGGTGGCATTTGATAGTGTAATTTGATAATATCTCCGGAACAAATAATTTTTTTTTCAATCTCTACTATGTGACTAATTATGACTACTATTTACATATTATTTATGCCAAATAAAGTGTATTAGAAACATCAAGTTTAAATTTAATCAATTTCGGTGGCTTGGATTTTAATTCCGGTGGTCCTTTAATAATTTCGGTGGCATTTGATAATTTCAAATGGAAATATCTCATGAACTAATCATTTTTTTTCGATCTCTAGTATATGAATAATTAGTACTACTCTTTATCTATTATTTAGGCCAAAAAAATTTATCAGAAACAGCAAATTTAAATTCGCCACTGTAATTAGGCAAAATTCGAGTTTGTTGAAATTCACCCATTATTCCCTCTTCTTGTTGCCAAAAGCAATTGACTTTTCTATTCAAAAGTAATATTTGCATTAGCGATGGGCGATTGTTGCTAGAAAAACAATCGACTAAATCGAAAATTGTGCCATTGCGCATTCGATTGTCGATTTAGTAGTTCCTCGCGTTGATTATTCGAATAACAATCGACGAACTACTAACTGAACTACTAAATACTAACTGTAGGTATATTCAATTGCCTTGCGCTGTGCGTAGTGTTTAGGTACTGCGTGCGGCGAGACGATGTTGCGTCGATTGTTTTCAAGTACCTATTACTTCAATTGGGATGTTGACACTAATTATAAATTTATGTCTAAAATATTAGTGGTAACATTTAAAGGCCTAAAATATGATTCTTTTATTGAAATCAATCACAATAAATTAAATATCATTAATTTAGAATGTTAAAAATTGTACTCACTGACACGTGACCTCAAACGCCATTTTGAGAATATGACGTCATTGGAACAATTTTATATGGAAATTCAACAAACTTAGCAGAAAGATAGTATTGAATATCGTTTAGTGACGTCACGTGACGTTTTTGGTGGGAAATTTGATAATGATTTTTATTTATCAATTTTTGTTTTTAAATTGAAGATTATTATTTTTATAATATTTTTTTTCGTGAATATTAAGGTCATATCTATAAAATAAAATTGAATCCTAAAATTAGTCAACATCCCTATTTGTTGTTATTTGGCAAAGAGTAATTTAATACTTACATGGGAAATTAGTTGGTTTTTGACTTTATTAGAGCAAGGTGCCTCTGGATGGACGCGATGCCTAAAAGATCGTTAGTGTGCGATTTTTTTGAAAAAATCAAAGAAGGAAATATCGGAAAAGTTAAGTGTAAGTTGTGTTCACATTCTGTAACATATCATAAAAATACGACTAACTTAAAGGACCATTTAAAAAGACGAAACAGACCGGCGCCGAAAAAGCTGGACGAAATAATATTTAAAAAAAAATTGAACTTAATATAGACTAATAAATACTGTTTACGATCATTATACTTAATACTGATTGATAAATGTAAGAAAATAATTGTTTATTGTTTCATATTTTATTTTTTGTTTTGTTTATTAGCCAGTTGATTTGTGAAGAGTATTTAAGTTTTGTTTTAGTTAATTTAGTTCTACCAAACCCAGGACTAACTTTAAGTATATTGTTAAAAAGGAATAATTATAACTTTTTTACGTTTTTTTATTCCAGTCTTTTAGTCTTTGAACTATAACTCCTTATTTACGCACGGTCTTTTTAACTAACGATTTGTCGCGCGTACTACTAAATTGGTATAGTAATACCTGCGCTGCGCTACAAATTAGTAGTTCACATAACAGCGCAGCGCTGCGGTACGAATTAGTAGTTCGCACACATTAGTAGTTACACGCGTCGATTTATCGCGCGTCCTACTAAATTAGTAGTACGGGTATAGTAATACCTGCGCTGCGCTACAAATTAGTAGTTCACATATCAGCGCGGCGCCGCGGCGCTGCGGTACGAATTAGTAGTTCGCACACATTAGTAGCTACACGCGTTACGCGTTAGTAGTTACCGCGCGCCAGCCAGTCGATAACAATCGACTAACATCAATTGTTATCGAATTTTATCGAATAAACTGAACAATCGACTAATTCGATAAATTTTAGTAATAATCGCCCATCGCTAATTTGCATTACTAATATTTACTTACAGGGTTAACCTCACTAGCACTCCTAATTTTCAGTTCTTTTACTAAAGAACTGATATTCTTAGAAGAACTTTTTTTCACAATTTATTCCCGATCAATATAAGCTAAATAGCATTGCCATTGAATACCTACTCTGTGTCATTATAAAATAACATCAGTGTCTCTATAAGCGCACCCAAAACCGTGCTCTATTTGTTTTACACCATTAATTTTACAGTCCAATTCGGCGTTTCACATAGCATTTTAGTTACTATAGCCGGAAGTATTTATTATGGCGGTGAACGAATAAAATTGAACTACATAATGAGCATAGCATATGAGATACTACATACTGTTATCCTACTAACTAACTAACGACGAGTAGATGTTGCCCACAGCTTCGCACGCGGAAATTATGCTTATCATATTTATCCCCTATTTCACCCCCTTGGGGGTTTAATTTTGAAAAATCCTTCCTTAGCGGATGCCTACATCATAAGAGGAATAAGTGTGCGAAATTTTAAGTTTCTATCCCTAAGGGCTTGGCCTGTGCGTTGATACATCAGTCAATCACTTTTGCCTTTAATATATAATCCTAGTTTATATATAAAGCAGAAGGAGGTATTCTATGGTATTGGTTATGAAATGATATTCCTTTTACTTTGCACCATGATATATTTCCAGTTCTCCTAACATAAAAGTGGCAAAGCCGCAAGCAAAGCGCTAGTTCATTACATTTTCAAGTCAAAACATAATTATGTTACTTGATTCCCGGTTCCGATGCAATCAACATATTTGTAGATATCGATATTCACTCACGGCTAGTGTTGCGTTGACAAATTGAGTTAACAGAATAAATATTAGTATTCGGTCAGTCGCTTGTGTATGCACAAACCAATCTGTTTTGTTTATGCATGAACTATTTGTCTATTGAATTAAACATCCCTCTCCTGCATACACTCTGTTGTGGATTTTTTATGCGTTTAGCCACAAAAATGATGAGCTACAAGTTGTTAATACCAAAAGCGTCACCGATACGTTGTCGACGTTTAGTGGAGAGGAAAGAGTGATGTAGAAAACTTCGATAGCCTGATTCAGGTCTTGCGATACTTTACCGTGTGAGTCCTGTGACGTATTATATTTTGTAATGACGCCGGGAAGAGTTTACAAACATCACCATAACATAAACCGTCCCATTTCTGATTATAGAGAAGCTCGGCAAAAGTCAAAAGTATTTCTGTAACAAACTTTTAATACAATTCGTTACTTTCAACAAAAAATCTAATTTCCCAGGAATTAATAATGGCATTGTAACTTTTACGCTTCGAGAAGTTTGGGTGTCAGTATATTAACACGAGACTTTGGAACTTAGTCAAAAGGAATTCAAAGTTTACTTGTAATCTGCCAGCGAAACATCAAAGTCTACGTAAACTTAATTATACCAATAATAAAATACGTGCCTCGGTTAAAAACACATGTTGTAATTGTAATGTATCCATCCAATATGTAGGCAATTTTTATTTATAAATTGTATATGTTTCTTATATATAAAATTATAAGCTTTCTGCATTCCTTCTCTATGTAAACTGTCTATGCCTTTCATACTCCTCCGTCCGCGGTACTGTCGCAAAAATTTTTTGCTTCCCGTATTAATAATATATTAGGCTTCAACCCATTAATGGCCCACTACTGGGCACTGGTCTCTCCTCTTGAGGAGGTCTAGAGCATACTCCACCACGCTGCTCCAGTGCGGATTGGTGGAGGGGTTGGTGGCCAACCCGAGGGTCGGATGTTTTGAAACCGCTAGAGGGTCTCCGACAGGGCTTAACGACTGTTATAATTAATATATAAGGGTTTAAAAATGGAACTCAGAATCTCACTCAGTAATTCCCTCGACTTCTGTAATATTAATTTAGGAATACTGAAGGTAACAAAAGATATCATATCTCAAAGAAAGTCCGAAATTAATGTTCAGATATTACAATGCAAATTCAGACTTTTATTACAATGTTTAAATTTGCATTGATTACTGGACCGTAAGAGGGACATTATATAATAATGTCTGTCTTTTTAGGGTTCCAAAATACAATCGAAATCCTTATAGTTTTGTCATGTCCGTCCGTCCGTCCGTCTGTCCAAAGCATAGCGCCCAGACCCTTGTGCTAGATTGCCATAAATATATATATTTATTGAAACTCTAAAATAAAATATTGAAAAACATTGTTTTTCAGGGATGAATGTTTTATGTGTTGCGCACCAAATAGTGTGGGGTATCGTTGAAAAGGTCTTTCAAAAATATAATGGTTTTTTTTACGACCATTTTTGGACTTAGAGGTCCGTTGGCTTTGAAGTGCTAATTTTGGTTAAAGTGAAAATGTGAAAAAATTCTCAAAAATAGATACTATGATGAATTTACAAGGAAAATTATCACGGCTATGTTAGCATAGGTAATAGTAGATAAACTTGCTACTTTGGAACCCTACATTGCGCGTGGTCTGACACGCAGTTGCCGGTTTTTATTTATAATATCTGTAATAACAAAACGTAGAATTTTTTAGTAGTATTTTTATCTCATACTACCATGCATACGCTTATCAAAGCATCGCAGTGTGAGCAGTGGTGAGGCTTCATAGCTTACTTTGTAAGATATAGATATGTAAGATATAGCGTAGCGTAGCGTAGCTCACTATGTAAGATTTTTTTTATATATCATATAAGTTAATGCTTGACTACAATCTATACTATACCAGATATAGCGTAGGCGTACCTTTCCGTGAACCCTACCTAGCTAGCTACCCTTTTGCTTAAGTTAGCTGCAAAAGACTACTAAAAGTGTATCAGCTGGGGCCCTGGGAGCAAATTTTGTTTTCTTTCTCGTTCGGCAACGCATTAGTTTTGGTAATGTCTTTGATGTTACTATGGCCAATTACCATCATTGACTCCATTGCCGACTAGTTACTTAGGAGGAGTAAGTCATGCCCTAAGCATTACAAAATTTTCAATATTCACAAAACACTAGTATTACCAAAGTCGATACTGACTCATCACACATTATGACGTACCATGCAAAATGATACCTTGCAAATGAGAAGTGTTATTACATGTGAAGGGAGGTCTTACCAATTTCCGCATGCATTGTTAATTGGGACGTCAAAACGCGCCACTTGCTAATCTATCTCGGTGTGAGCTTACGGGGACGGATTTGGCTGCAAATTATATCTTGAAATATTGGCCTGGAACGGTTTTTGTAGGACGGTTGCTGTAAGTAGATAAAACTTTTACGAACATAAAGGTTTATGATTAAAACACTTAGATTGAACATCGAAGTGACAATACCATGATAATAAATGTTTTAAAGCATTGTAGCAATTTTTTTTTCGAATGGATAGTTGCTTTTGGATCTTGTGGCCTTTATAGCTTCACACTGACAGAAAAAGACAGTCGGAATGAAACGTAATCAATGTTCAAATTACCTATTAGCTAAAAAATATTAAAATTCTTTTTTTTAAATTCAGATTCACGAAAGGCATCATCAAGATGTTGTCGGCCAAAAAAGATTTTTATCTACATAATTACAAAAATACCACCATAAAGCAAATGTAAATACAAGTAGAAATTCTTTATAGGTTCTATGAATAAAACATGTTCATGAAATTAATTTCAAGTGACAAGATAAATGTTCTAATAAGTGCCGAGAAATGCAAATTTCGAACTACCTTCGCAAAAGATAAATAAGCTATTACAGTGTGTCAAGTTGGAAAAGTAAATTGGGGATTGTAAAGATAATATATTCGGCTCGGACCCACATAAGAGAGTACCCATCCGTCTAAGTCATCTGCAGATAAAAGAGAGGACCATATATTCTAAAAGACCAATTTGACTCAGGTAATATCCTCGTTGCGAGATCTTGTGTAGTTAGCTAAAAGTTTTAGAATTCCAGTAGGAAACATACATTTGAAATGCAAAGGACTTTTCCACCCAGTACAAAAAACACTTTATTTTGTTAAACAATAAAAACAAACAGATCGATTACCTCATTCAATAGAACATTCTGTTATTCTGCAACTTGAGTCATACTAGAGTAATAATAATAATAATAATTAATAATAATGGTGGGGACTATCTTCGGGTGTATCAGATTGTGCAATCGAGGGTAGTATCTACCTTGTGTCCCAAACAAGCACTTTATTAATGTTCTCAAAGGGGCTTCTGCGTGTTGGACCTGTGTCCCCACGCAAGCCTTCCAAAATACCGGGTCCGCTTACATCTTGGACCCGAGATACGAATTGAGATATATAATAATAAGTAATAATAGTCCAGTAAGAATTTCGAAGAACCCTTATATTTTGGATTTAAACTCGGAGATTATAGCGAAAGGTAATACAGCAGTAACAATTAAACTGGTTCTAAAAGTTGTGTAAGTAGGATGTGATTAGAACCTTTGCCGCTCTTAACCCTTGAAGGAAATGAAAACCTTCGAAACAGGAAACGACTTTCAAGATGTCCCGGTATTACTGTCTAGTAAGGTAACACACGTGTATAGGAGAGGCAGTAGATACGTGAATTTTACTAGCGCTCTGCCCGCGGCTTTACTCGTGTTTTCAGGGATAAATATCCGGATGACCGAGCTTAGCTCGGTTTAGTATTGCTTAACAGCGCCATCTGCTTTAGCTTTAGTGTAGCTACTCGCCAATAGATGTCAGGAAAAGTCTATTGTAGCCGTTTTTCATTGCCTGAAAACACGAATAAAATGACATTTCCAAAAAATGATTCCTAGCTAGATCGATTTATCGCCCCCGAAACCACCTATATACTAAATTTCATGAAAATCTTTGGAGCCGATTCTGAGATTCCAATTATATATGTACAAGAATTGCTCGTTTAAAGATATAAGATAAGATAAGTACTCTATATGTTAGTCCAGATCATGGTCTATCTGTTTGCGTAATGTCATGAAAATCCGTTCAGTAGTTTTTTCCTGAAAGTGTAACAAATAGCCATACGTCCTCACAAACAAACTTTTACATTTATAGTGTTAGCACCTCTTTTTAATTATACAATATCATTGATTAGCACAGAATACTTAATAGTACCTATTGGTATATGAAAGTCACTCTGCAAAATAATCGTCAACAGACGTTGTTATCTAGACGTTACCTCTCTTTCTAATCGTAACTGTAATCCTCTATGACAACGTTAGGGTTGTCTTCTTTTTTGTGATGACTTTTTCTAAACACTTTCGACACGTCGAACACGGCACGTACTTGTAACATCATACCAAAAGTGCGGAGTGCGCCAGGCCTGGTATTAGTATGATTTCTAGACATGCCATACCATCATTATGTGGGTATAAATTTTTCCTGATATCGTACTTTATGCAGACTGAGCAGACAATTAAAATCAGCAAAAGCAAAAGTGGCGTCAAATAAGATGAGATGTAAGGTTATTCCTATGCCGACTTTAGATCTTCTGGGCAAGATACAAAAATCTTTATGTCCTTTCCAGGAAAAGACATAATTAATCCTCGTCTTTTTCAGGAAAAGCGGAAAGCACTCGGAGGAAATAAGTATTATGAGCCCTATTAGGTATTATTAATTATAATAAATGAAAATGAAATAACTTTCTTATAGCTATTTACCCGACGACGCGACGTAAGGGAGGGTAATTTGTTTATCAGTCTATGTATGTTTGTTTCTATATGGCGTTGTAGAGACCAAACGTGATGACCTATTTTGATGATTCTTACGTCAATCGATTCGTCTTAATCTTGCGTGACTAAAGACATGACAGTAATTAAAATTCATCACCTCAGACCACATTGACAATATTATACTAGAAGCAAACAAAGCACTAGGCTTTATACTTAGGTCCACGAAGAATTTTAAAAGACCAGCCACTGTCATTCAGCTTTATAACAGCTACGTAAGGAGTAAGCTGGAGTATTGTAGCATAGCTTGGTGTCCAACGTATAAAACTCATATGAACAGAATAGAACGGGTTCAAAAAAAATTAATGCGCAGCCTAGCATATCGCTTCAGGCCACCTAGAGATGTGAAGACTTACGCAGATAGACTGAAGCATTTTGGACTCGTGCAACTCAACACCCGTCGAAGTCAGTTAGATTTATTATTTCTTTATAAATTAATAAATAATATCACAGATTGTCAGGACCTACTATGCATGGTGCAATATAATGTTCCAAGCAAAATACCGAGAAATCCATGTACTGTTTTCCATAATAGATTGACCAGGACAAACCTTGGTCGCTCTTCACCTGTGGTCCGTATTTCTCGCCTGTATAACGAGTGTGCCAAAGGTTACGCAGATCTTGACGTTCATTTTGATAGCATCTCTAACTTTAGACTCAAGCTCAAAAAGTTGACGTATCCTGATATATTTTGATTAACTTATGTTTGTCTTATTTCTGTTTTGCTTTAATTTAGTTTTATACCTTAGTTTAATATTGAATTTAAATAATTTTATTTTTGTTGTGTGACTTCAATGTTTTAAACCTATACCAATTTAATTTCATGTTAACTTGTTATATTTATTTTTCTTATCCATATTAGGTTCAGTTTCAACATAGATTGTTATTTGAATTTAAATATAGCTGAATCTTTGATTTATATTTTGTAATAATATTGATTCTGAAAAAATTTATTTTTGATGTTGACTATTTCACTATTTTCACTAAAATTTTAAGTCCATTCTTATATTTTAATTTTGTGTTTAATTAATGTTAATTTAAATTTTACTATTATATTATTTTGTTTTAAAAGTGTTGTAAAAATTCGTTAATCACAAAGCATGCTGTGGTTACCGGTTATAGTAAGAACAGATGTATAAGAAAAAATGTTTCATAAAAATGTAAACGCTGTATCTTACGTTGGTAATCCTAAATAAATAAATAAATAAATAAATCACAGCGATAACCAGACATATTGTCAAAATGGTATCATAAGTGGTATCATAAGTGGTATCAGGTATCATAAGTGATACCTAAAAATATTTCATCACTTTTCCTTTTAAGTAACAGTTTACGATATATTATAACGATTTAAAGTTGTTTAAACAACCATTCTCGCTTATTTATTAACTCCCTTAATGAAATGACAACAATTCAAATTTTATCGTCCTAAAATCATAATAAAGAAGTCAATGAATCCTATCTAAAAATTGTAAAATAAAAAAATGTCTGTTAATCCTTCTGTGGTGTAATTGTTTAATATTACTTTTAACAACATTATAAACTACTAGGATTATTTATTGTTTTTAGTTTATTTTACGCAATCGGGTTTTTAGTTTTTTTTATTAATTCATTTTAACTGAATCATTGACATAAAAAAATATGTAAAATTATGACATAATATATTAAGAACCTACATTATTCGAAATTGATGCAGTTTCGACAAAATATGACCTCAGTCGCTCAAATCCACGGCTGAAATCATTCAAAATTCACGTATTCATTAACAGACACAACAATTTAATTATTCTCGCCTAAAAAAATATTTCCCTTTTCATTGTTTGATTTCTCCCCGACAAACATGGCAATAGCTTTTGTACGTTTATTGAGTTCCAATACAAACCACTGGGATTGATGTGAACAAATAAGTCTTAATTGGAATCATTTGTTAATTGAATTTTTTTCTCTTTTCATGTACCGTTACGTCATCGGCAGAGCGCAACTCGAGTAAGTATTGATTTTATTGTATACTTACTTTTATTGTGTACTTTTATTCGTTATTTAGATAAGCTAGTGGTTTGCTATTTGTACCGGAATTCTAGATTTGAATCCTTCAGGAATGACGCAGACATACCGTGATTGTCATTCGGTAGGGTACACCAAAAGGCTGTAAAAGTTGGACGAGACTTAAAAAAAATTGGAACCCTTTGTAACTCAAATATGTATGGTACTTACCATGGAGACCTTGAAAGAAAGAAGGGAAGAAAGAAAGCCTTTACCTTGAAAAACTTAGCGTCATTGCTTTGGAATTCAAAGATTGAAGGAATTGGTTACATCCCAATTTTTTCTGTTCCTTATATCTACAAACAGATCCAATTGTTTCAACTTTTCTAACACGTATTTAGATAATTTTCCAAGCGTTAACATTTTTATTTCCTCCTAATTCCATTTTATTTTCCATTTAAGCACTGTAGAGGTACCAGACTTGACATTGCTAAAAGAACTCTATGTGCTGTACATAAGGTTCAGTTTAAAATGTATTAACGATGCTATTGTATTCAACTATTGAGAGGCATTCTAGTAGTTTTGTTTGCCTCGGTTTAATTACGTTTGATTTGAGTTTATTTTAACTGGAATAAAGCTTAGAACCTCTTTGTGCTTTCAACGCTTCATTATTTTGCCTTTATTGCCTCACCATGATACCTACCGTAATACCTACTCACACGTCATGATTGATTATACAATTAGTGTGAAGAATTATAATAATATTTCATTCAAGCTACTATATAGTAATTTCGTAGAATCCGTAACGGTACGATAGGTGAGTGAAGTTATTTGTCCCCGAATTTCTATATAGGTATCACACTAGCTAAACAACGGTCTGTTGTGGTTCAAAATTACCATAGCAATGGTTAAAATAACAAACACTTACCACAACAACGCTCGAAATTCTCAATTATCCTTCGTCAATACCAAGTTTAGGAATCATTTTCAAAATAATTATAACGAACTACAACTTGTTTAAAAGATAAATGTAGTTCTGAAACAACACAAAACTTATCACCGATTTCTTCAGAATTAAATAAACAGACCAAAAATATAAACCATTTAATATAAGATACTTAATAATTTGAACGCCAATAAAGTGTTCTTACAAGAAACAGGAGAACAATAAATAACATAACAAGAACACAACATTCGTTAAGATAACAACAAGGAACATCATGACATCGTGTAACATGACGTAACCCGGTTACTCCTGATTTGGGTACATTCTAGAACAACGAACATAATGCTACTCATAAAACTTCACTCCCCCAGGTAGAATTCGATTAAAACTTCTCAATGGTTCGCATCAACAAAATGACGAGCTCTTGAATACGTTAGCTTTTGGGTTCCGTGCAAACCATGAGATAATAAAGCTTTTTTGATTTATTATTTATTTATTTATATTCAAAATTACATCTAACATTACAGCTTATTAAATAATGCGTTAGAGTAATAAAAACGTGCGTTTTTAAAAGAGTTAACAGAGTAAGTGATTCAATATTGGACGAACAACGTTGATAAACGGAGTTTAAATCTGAAGATTCATAGAAGAATCTGGGGATTCATAGATAAAGCACTCTAATAGAAATGGACAGATAGACAAACAGTTGAGTCTTATGAATAGGTAGCCATTGGTATCCTCTGTGTAAATTATATCAATGTATACAAAAGGAAATAAATTGTTACCGCTTTGACTGTCCATAATCGTATGGGGCGTCATAGGCACCATTCAACTTTGGCCTGCATGAGATGACCAGTTTCTCAGATTTTCACTAAAAGTCTAATTAGTCCATGCCCGTAGTTGTATTAACTTAGAAACCTACAGTTCTCCTTCCGTTCTTATTCAAATTCCCCTCTTCTAGAACAACATCAACGAGCTCTCCTCAAGCCAAGTCTCCTGCAGGCAGCAGCGCTGGACCTCAAGCCAGCGCCTCGACAGCACCGCCACCTGGTGAACGGACTCCAACAGCCCACAACAAGCAGCTCCAGAATGTCAAGGGACAGGATCATCAGCCGCATCCTTCCGTAAGTAGCTTTCAGTAGAACAGATCGATGATGAGAAGAATAGTATGAATGAAATTTAATAGTGGCTAGAGAGGATTTGGTAGAGATTACAGGCAGAAGGAAGAAAGTAGTCAAAATAATACAGTTTAACAGACAAAGCACGTGCTTTAAAGTTCAAGAAATAAAATGGACAATATTTTTATTGTAAGGAGTACTTATAATTTTAATAACAATGACGATACAATTGAAGAAACAAGCCTAAAATTTATACAAAGGGCTTTCTGAAAACCTACGAGTAAAGCTGAAAATTTGTAATGAAAGGAAAATCATAACATAAAGCAAACTTAAAGTAAGTAATTTGCAAAGAAAAGTATGTATAATAATTGGGTAATTTGCTGAAAGGAATGAGTATTCAAAAGACAGAAACTGAACTTTCGTATTTGATTCCAATTCATCGAACCATATTAATGATGTTATAAATCTTAATAACGATATTTGCTGTGTCAACGCGTGTTTTAAAAGTTTACACTTGACACACACTGTTAACAGAAATGCCGGTATACAGTCAAAAATTTTGTGAGTATCCGTTACAGTTAAAAATATACAATGTCCAATGTAAAATTGTGATATAAGTTCTAAATTAAATTGGTAACATTTTGTTTAACGAACTTGTTGGGAAGGTGTTTCGAACAATACAACAATTGAATGAAAGTAACGAAGAGGTGAAATTCTGACGTACACTGAAAAGCTATGCTAGTAATTTATTTACTAACAATACATAAGAGTAGAAGTTTGTGTAAAAACAATAGAATTTTAATTCTTTAAGTAAAGTAGCAAAAGTGGACGTTAATAAATTAAAGTTGATAATTTTAATGACTATTGCATTTTTGTGGGCATGACAACGTAAGTATGATGAATGAACTGTTCCTCTGTTACTTCTCTTAATGTTATCTTGTTTTTATTATATGTTAGCTATGTTCATTGGCTGTAACTTGATGTAACTGTTGTCAATTAGCTTAGTTAACGTAATTGGTGTTTCATTCAATGTTTTGATGTGTTTCAATAATTCCTTTTATGTGGTTTTGAAATGTTTCATCTGTGACGTCTTTTGTTCTAGGAGAAGTCATTATCTTGTTATAATATATTAGACTTTATATGTATAACAGATTCACTTATGATGTAGTTAATGAAAGTTACACAAAATTATTTATCAAGTATAATTTTATAGGTTGGTAATAATATTTTTCTGTAAATGTCAGCACTGTACAGCAAAAGTAATAGAAATGTTTAATGTATTCATTATTAATACTTCTAAGAAAAAAAATTACGGTAGGGCGAGACCTTGCTTTGAAAATGCACTTCTGTACACTGTTTCCAATACTAATCTTTTCATTATCCGTAGTTTATTAATTAATAACTTTTTTTAAATATACCACGTCAAGGAAAATTTACGTTAAGACATTTACAGTAAAAATACCCTAAAATACTAAAAAAAATATTAAATTTAGCAAGATCTGTCAAATTAATTTATTTATGAAAGCTACAATGTACAACCTTTTTACAATAATTGCTATAAATTTTATTTCGTAGGTATAACTTAATTCAATGAGCCAAAGACTATTTCGACCTGTATACATAGATTTTTAATTATAGTTCGAAATTACTTAAGATATTCAGAAGAACATAACACACCTACTTACCTCGACATTATAAAGGGGCATGTCAACCATTACCCAGTAGGTAATACCCCTCAGTATGTACATGTCTAAACGTGAATAAAAGTTCTAACCTACATGGAACTGGGTGTGTTCTAGTCATTTAAGATCTTTTATGATGATAATATCATGAAAATATTTAAACGTTTAAGTGAGTTGTTGATTTACGTGTCACTTGAACATTTTAATAGGTTCCGAATATACAGGTAACAAAAAATTTTACAATTTAAAAACTCCCCACAGTTTTAATTTCACAAAACATACCTTAAAACTATCGTCATAAAGAAAACCGCATCAAATTTTATCACTCCGTTTAAGACCCTAGAGACAGACACACAAATACACAGAAATGTCAAACTTTTAACACCCCTCTTTAAACGTCGGGGGTTAAAAAGGGCCCAAAACAATTCACCAATTTAAAATGTCACATAAATATTCTAGTCTATAATAATAGACAACATAGTCTATAACAATACATAACAATGCGTGACCTATGTGCGTGACACATTTATCAGACATCCCTAGATGACCTTTTCCGAGTGAGATGAAATGAGATGGAAATTATCTCCTTCTTCACTATGCCCTTATAAAATTTACGTTAGTAAAAATAACTGAATGTTACCTTTACATCGATATTAAACTAACCTTTAGTCAATTAATCCGACTTTGCTGAAACGCAGATAGCAAGAAATTACGTTTACAACCAGGACTGGCGAATAAAATTATCAGATTATAATGGGAAAACGCCTCTGCTAAATTTGATTTTTTGGTAGTTATTCACGATGCGAAACAATAATAATGAGAAGCATAAGAAGAATAACAAAGAACATACGAAAGAATAAGGGAAAAGTTTATGACACTTATAACGTTAGATATCATTTAGACGTCACACACAACGGACAACGAAAGTTTCCATCCGTCCATCAGTATTTACAAGTCCTCTGAAAATGCTTCTTCTACGTTAAATCACTCTGACCAGTTCTAAGCCTTCTGAATCTAGCGGATACACGCTGTTTTCTTCAGGTCGTCAATCCACCTGTTCGGAAGCCGTCCTATGCTCCTATTTCCGAAATTTGGTCTCCATTCTACGACATTTTTTCCCCAACGGTTATAATCGATCTTTTGAACTATGGTGGCCAGCCCATTGCCAAATCTCTGAGCTATGCTCAAGTTGCCTAACCACCAAGGAAGATTAAACGATACCAATAAATAATCTAAATCTAAATCTAAATTAATAAAATCTTCAATGTTCACTTAGGGTTAAATTTAGGGTTCCATAGTAAACAAAGAAAGCATAATCTCTTTTCTTAACTCAGAGATCACTCAGCTGCAGTTTGAGGAAATTCCACCTGGCAAATATTCAGAGAGAAAGACAGAAGGACATCCTGAATAGATCAAAGACAATGAAGATGAAATAACTTTGAAAGAGCAGGTGCCTTACCATGAACTCTAATAAAATGTGTCATGTACAGGACAGGTCAGCTTGTAGCTAAAACCTGACAGGAGTGTATTTCGTACCATGAACGTTCACTTGATGGCCTGCAGTGCCTCTACTTTTGTCCGGCATCTTAGTCTATGACCTGTGCGGTACAACGTAGTGTTTAAGTACTCTGTGCACGGTACAAAATTTGTTTTACTTAAGTTCGGAAATAGAGTGTTTTATCGGTTTACCGGTTTTGAAATCAATGCGTAATATTGATGTTTTTAAAAATTTAAAACAACAATCTCAATCGATGATTTTGAAATTTGTTATAGAAACTTAACGGTCGTTATTTATTAAGCTTAAAAACCGTTCGTTCTGTAAGATTACCAAAAAAATAATCGCTATGTGATGGCTACATTTTTGAACGTAATCTTACAACACTTGACACAGTGACATGTCCAAATGTCTAATAAAATGTGTGATTTAGGAGAGATAATTTAAAATTGTTAAGTGCAATTTTGAATTTGTTAACGTACTTTCAAAGAAATGAAAGATATTTATTTTGTGATGGTGGTGCATTTTCATTTTCATGAATGCCTGTAGGTCATGTAAAAGTCGAGGCGGATATTTACATACTGTGATAGTATGTAATTTATGTTGAATTGGGTTGGAGATGGGAACTTGAGTAAGAAAGTTGTTGAAGCCGTATCAGTGTACGGCTACATCAGAAGTAAATGCGTTCGATGACGAGCACCCAGTGATCAGGGGTCCACTGGAGACATGAGGGCGGAGGCGCTCGAGGACGAGCGCACATCAGGATAGCCGTGCCGGCGAGCGACCTCTTTGGTTCTACAACGATCGATTGATACAGATGCTGATGATGTCATACGAGAAGAGTTATGAAGAAAAACTAAATATTTAGAATATGGAATATGTCACTTTATTTAGAACATTATACCTAATACGTAGGATATTCTAATTCTATCATTGATCACGGAGTAGTAGAGATTGTTATCGATGTGAACGTTAGGATAGGATAACTGAAAATATACTTATCTTGGTGCAAAGCAAACGGAATATTATTGAATAACCATTATCATATAATACCTTTTCTTCCACATATATAAAAATATATGGTATATGTTTATAAAAATATACTAAAGTAATAAAAATTATAATTAGACCTTTTTATTTCTTAAATAGAAAATTCAATTTACAATTTCATAACGACTAAAAAGCATGCAATGCAATCTATATTCTATACAAATAATAAAACTGAAGAATCTATATGTGATTTCGAAATAAATGATTTAAATAAATAAAAAATCTTCAACTTAAAGTTAATGCAATTTTTAGGGTTCGTTAATCCTTTCCTTTATCTTAATTCTTGACTAAATTTAATTCAATAATCATTATTATATATTTCTTTGTTTATATTACTTTATTTATATTATACTCTCTCTATAGAGTAAAGGCTCCTCCATTTTTCTCCACATAATTCTGTCACTCACTTTATCAATCCATTCTTTTCCCGCTGCTTACAAAATTTCATCGAGCCATCTCTCCGCCGCGGCCGCCCGGCCGTTCTGCCTCTGGGTCTCTTGCCTATAGCTGCCTTCCATGATGTAATCTTTTTGAATGTGGTCTATAGTTGAATACGTACTTATAAATCCTGCTTGCTCTATTGGCCGATGCTCTTCGGTGTATTTAGCAAGGCGTTTCTCGAGACAACAACAACAAACAACAGCTGGAAACAGCTTGTAGAGATTAGATTGTAGGCAAGGCAGATTGGTCGATAGCTAATATTTACCAAATACCTAATGTTCTTCAATATCATTTTATATTCAAACTGTTTTAAATAACAATAACTTACGGTATAAAGAAATTATAAACGAAACAGCCAAAACAGGACAATGAAAGTTACTTTCGGTAGGCTGTAATATTTTGACGTTGACATAGGCCGCTTTCCGACTTCAATACGTCAACAATCGCTTCATGGTACACAAATCGCAGGGCAGAAGAAGATTATCGAAGTCACGTGACCGCTGTCCTGTTACGGTCACGTGATCACTGGCTGACCTGTGTTTTAGCTAGGTCATGGTAGGATATAGCAGGACAGCTCAATTATTGGCTAATATTGGCCTGTTTTAAGATGTCATGGTAAGCCCCCAGTTTACTAACAAAATTACTGTCGTAATACTCTTCTAGATCGTCTGACTCATTATTGACCAATCTAAGACCAGTTTAAATTATCTGCAGTTGATGCAACTTACCGGAAAATTAATATAACTCGCAAAGAAGTTGAAGTTTCCAGGTATTGTACAGAAGAAGTTATACTTGCTTCTTGCGAATATCAGTCGGTTAAACTTTTAAGTTGTGCATTTTATTGTTATGAATACCAAAGAAAACTTTCAAATAATTTTAACTGAAGCGGATTCCACGTAAGTCGTAAAACAAATGATTTTGTATTAAGTATATACTTCAGTTGTTTTAACACGTTAAGTGCGAAGCGAGGCCTAAATCACCCCTGATGCAACTTCCCTGTGGTGCGGCAAGCAAAAAAGTGAATTTCTCTGTCGTGCGAATGGCATAGCTTTGGTTTGGTCCAGTGTAGGAAAGAGATAAATATATATTTGAGATCACTAATGGTTCCGGACTCGGTGGTGTACCTACCTTGGTACCGGATGTCTTAGGCCTCGTGCCGCACTGAATTAATATAATTTTAATGCAGTGCGGAACGAGGCTAAAACGTCCCATATCCCCCCTGACCTCGTACCGCACTCAACGCAAGCTTCCCGCGACCAGTGTTGTGCATCACGTCGATTGGAGAGCACGTCCTTTTACAGCGCCGAACATGTCTAAACGATGTCGGAAGAAGTTAATTTTAAAAAACCCAGAAACAGAGCCAAAACAGGTTTCTTTTCTACTTCTGCTTGCCTTTTTTTTCTATTCTGTGAACCGCATTAAGATTTTCATATACAAATAGAAAGATAAATCTTATGCATAAACCGTAATCCATTATTTTCCAATAATAAGTCTGTAATAGGTGCCTCTTAATGGTATAGAATGGAACGCTTCGTGCGCGAGTCCGACTCGCACTTGGCCGGTGTTTTTTTCTTTATGGCGCCTTCAAGCACAATTTAGATTATTTAAAAAAAAATGTATCCTTTGATAGCTTTGTGTTGTTTTGCCAGGTTTTGCCCTTAAAACGATCTAATGAGATATAATTGATCAAAATCGGTCAAGTCGTTGCGTAGTTAAGACAGTTTAAAAACGTCGATATTATTTTTCCCATCACTAATCGCAGCGAAAATTTGCCCTATTTCAGTGCGTTACGAGGTGTATAAGATCCCATATTTTGTTTTGCTAATAATTCCTAAACTAGCCATCAGATCCCGGGGCGACGGTGGATTAGGGTTCATCAATTCACTGTCTATATCAATAAGGACCAAAATTCTCATTTATCTTTGATTTCGCGCCAGAAAATGGATTTTAGTCTGTAAAAGGAGGTGGGGTCTAATAGACCGCGTGTCGCCCTAACGTCTGGTCACGGTACGGGCCGATTATACCTCGTGCCGCAGGAACGGAAAGTATGCAAAAATTGGTGCCGCAGCTAACGTGTTAAGGAGTTTCTTTCGATTTTTTACCTCTTTAATAGAATCCTGTCGGAAACGGTTGTAGAAGCACAATATTGCCATTTTTAAGCGTGACGATTGATGAGATCAATTATTTTGATTTTGATCTAATAAATTATTTTGATCTCGTCTTACCATCAGGGGGAATTTTAATCGAGCGCTAACTTTAAATTTGTTCATAATTATTATGTTTTTAAACAATTGAAAGCACGTGGTTCAATTTTATCAAAAAACCCCATTGAAGTATTATTACTAGCGTATAGAACCGACACCGCGAATACCATGCGTGTGCCAATACATTGGCGCCACGTGGCTTCCATCTTCAATGGATTCGTTCGATTTTGAAAGGAGAACGGGGGCTCAATTTTGAAAATCGAACCTTCCGGGCGGGACAAACATTTTGTTCAAGATGTCTGTTCTATGACATTATACTTCAATGAAAAACCCTCCGTTTTTTGTGTTTGTAGTATCTGTGAATAATTTTATCAAGCCATTATTTTTCGTATCGGTACTTGTCTTTCTCCTGAAATAATAAAATTATAAAAGCTTGTATAGAACTCTATTCAAGGGAAAACAATGCTTCGGCTAAGTGAATGAGCCACTTGAGGCACGCAATGAATAATTCATTTCTCATTACGAAACAATGCCCTCCTACCAGATAATTAAATGAATTGTTCCTTCAGTGCAATATTAGATTAACCTACGTATTTACATATTTTATACTTAACTACAATTATGTCTTTGTCCTATTATATCTTCTGTGCAGTGAAAGCAATAGAAAGCAGTGATAGCCTAGCGGTTAGAACATTGGTCTCCCGAACGCGGGGGCTCGAGTTCAAATCCTGGCACGCACCTCTAATTTTCAAACATAGCATCGCATAAGTTAATTATCACTTGCTTCGGTGGAAAACATCGTGAGGAGACCTGCACACCTGAGAGTTCTCCATAAAGTTGTCAAAGGTGTGTGAACTCTACCAATCCGCACTTGGCCAGCGTGGTAGATTATGCCTGTAGCCCTCACATTGTGAGAGGAGACCCCGAGCCCAGCAGTGGGACAATTTATGGGTTGTTGCTTTGCTTTTTTATGTCTTCTGTAACGTAACTAAAGCGGTCATAGCTCAGTGGTGTCGACAGAGTGAGTCACTGAGGTTTAATATACAAGCATTCCTTCTTTTTCTTCTCGCTTTCTTGACCGACAACGCTTCGGCCTTAGTGATACCTTTGATGTTGCTGATGTCCGGGCGACGGTAGCCACCATCAGGTGGATAGTCAACTCGTTGTCTGCTATCCTATTAATATTATAAACTAGTTGACCCGGCGAACTTCGTATTGCGTTTTTTTCTAAAACTATTTTTTTCTAAAATAAAAGTAGCCTAAGTTACTCCTTGTTACATCAGCTATCTGCCAGTGAAAGTCCCATCAAAATCGGTCCAGCCATTTCAGGGATTAGCCGAAACAAACAGACAGACAAAAATTTTAAAAATGTTGTTATGGTATATGTACCATGTATACTTACATCCAAATGCACTTAGTAAAAAGCGGTATTTTTTATATAACAAACAGACACTCCAATTTTATTTATTTGTATAGATGTGAAAATTTGTGAAGGTGTTTGGATGTTTGTTCCTCAATCACGCCACAACTACTTAACCGATTTGGCTGATATTTGGAACGGAGATAGCCTATACCCTGAATTAACACAGAGGCTACTTTTTATTTCGTAATAGTTCAGGGTTCCTGCGAGATTAGTAAAAAAATCAATCACTACTGCGGGCGAAGCCGCGGAGAAAAACTAGTTTTCGTATAAAAAAACGCAAATTTTATAATTGTGAAAGTTTGTGAGGACGTAATGTTTGTTACTCTACTGAACGGATTTTCTTACAATTTGGACAAATAGACCATGATATGGAAATTATAATTTAGGATACTTATAATCCAGGAAAACTCGGGTATTCACGCGCGCAAAGCGCTCCTAATAATGTTATGAAAGTTTGTCATTAAATTTCAATAACTTTTGATATACTAATACCTTAAGTCTAGTTTAAGACAGCTTTGTTACTTCGATCAATATTGTCTCGACTGTTTGAAAGTCATTTCTAACAGTAAAGGGTTATTAATACAAGTTATTAATAAACGTCTCGCATAATAACTGAACACCCTACCTCTTAGGATGGGCCGAGCTGCGCTGTTAGGAACTACGAGCGTGTAGTCACCGAGCCGACACTCCCTAGGGAGCGCCGCTAGCGCCCCACCTCTCTAAGCGGGGTCGCCTCAGAGGGCCTCAGATGAAGGCTTGAAGGTCGTATGACCAAGGTATAACCCAAGGCGGTGTTTAGTGAGTAGGAGTCTCACATAACCAGCACAGATGCATGATACATTCACCGCCTCCCTCCCTCGCATCTCCGGAGGGTAGGCATTTATATGGATGCAAAAAAAAACGTGTATTTTCACTCCTCGTGTGGCTTTTGGACATGACGGACGTATTTAATTGTCAGGAATCTATTTATAGAACTAGTTGTTGATAGTTGCGGTTAATATTGATCGTCCTTGTTGTAATTAATGTGTGTGAAAGGTTCCGTTTAGGTTAACTTTTCGATTGTAATGTACAGATGATATATTTTACGTTCCATCCATAATTCTAGTTTAAATACATATTTAGGGAATGGTACGCTTGTAATGAAATATAACAAAGTTCTGAGGTACTGTTTAATTATTTCCTTAATTCACTGGTTATGTATTTAAGCCCTATACCCTACTTTCTACCACCGTGTCCGGGTGACGATTGACGCCTCACAATTAACGCTCGTCTGTGCAGTTGCAAACTGCATTGTGTGCAAGTTTCTGCCACACATACTTACAATTTAGTTTCAGTCTGTTTCGCTTTGGAGAAAATTATCAATGAAATTGGACAGTGTATATTACTTCAAAATTATGGTGGGTATTTATGTGACATTATACTTTTCTAGTGCCTGCTGATCAGAGATTTTTGTTTAGATTTGTCTTCGAAACCATTGGGTAGATTTAAATGAAATAGAGACAATTATAAAATTGAATAATTTAACGCATAGGTAAGTTTTATTCGGATTTCGTTTTTTTTTTCATTAAAAGCGAGACAATATATGAAATTCTCTCTATTCTAGAAATAAAGGTCATGACAATTTTTTTGTTTTTTATTTTCCTCTGGACCCAGTTCTGAAGTCCACTCAGACGGAAAGGCGAGCAAAGGCTAGTTCGATGAAACAATAATATTTAACTTTTAAATACAATGATACTTTTCGGTATAGACAAACAATTCAACGGCCAACTTCGGCCATTTCTCACCAATGTAAAGAGCCAGATAAATGGCCAATCCAATTGCTTGAAGTGGTTATACTCGTACAATAACATTGCAGACGGAGAAAAACAACGTCCTTCTGAACGTCTCTCTCTGAATGAGCCACTTGGAGCCAGCAATGAATAATTCATTTCTGAGTGCGAGCCATTTCACAGTTGCTGCCATTATAGATAATAAATTATGCTCAACTAAATTCAATAGTGATTGTGGTGAAAATTGTGAAGATTTTATGATAGATGGAGGGTTAGGGGAATTTTGGTCGGGAACTTCAAGGTTTATGGACCGGTATATACCTACTTACGGATAGTTCATATCGTCAGTGCAAGTTAAAAAGGATTTATTATTGCTTTGGAATAAAAATTATGAAAAACGCTTCGTTGTTTTCGAACTTTAGTTGGTATGTGTGTCGCCTCTGATTTAACGAATGAATGAGTAACAGCGATTTACCCTTAGATAAACAGTGTCACCCGTCAGCTCGTTTGCCAAAGAAAATAATACATATTAATTATTTTGTGTTCATTAACATAATGAATATTGTAATCGAAGTCTGCTTTTACAAATACTTCGAAAATCAATATGCTATCTCATCAACCGTAGTCGAACAAGCGTTCTATTATGAACTTTTAATTCCAGTCAAGTTCCAGTGTAAACATCAAATTGTCCTTACAAACTTTCACATTTTTAATAATGTAGCCAGCTACAGAGCTCAAAAAACCACATTTCAACGCCATCTAACCATACAAATAGGAAACTTTAAACAGTTAACGTGACCGAACTATACGCAAGTCGCAAACTACGTTATACGAAGCAGTTAGTTACTTAGTTAAATAGTTACCATATGGGTTATACAGTATTCACAGCATATGCTACGCGGACAGGTCAGTTGAATTATTCAGGGCATCTCGAACAAGGCGTGGATGGTCCAACATATAACAGTAGAGTTGAATAGGTATTATAATCACTGATATTATATATTAAAAAGAGGATTATAATGATAATATTGATCTATGAATTCACGATCCATTTTATTTATTTAAAACTTTATTATACCTCCAAAAATGGTACTAAAGATGGGCCGTCCTTTTTCTCTGCCAGCAGAATAGAAACATCAAAGGTGGTATAGAGAAATAAAGAGAGAAATAGAAAGAAGTAGAGATACTAATCGTATAACTTAGAGTTTTACAATTTCTAAAATTGTCTAATGTTGTTTTGGATATTTAGCTGATTACCACCAAACTAACCAAAAAAAACTATATTATTATGCACTGAGCATATATTGTAAACTCAGAGCTTGTGTAAGAAAAGTCCTTTCATATCGTTTTTAGTACTGAAAACCGTTTTTTTCTCAAAATTAAGGTATACTTGTGTATTTTTGTTAGTATAGGTACCTATACTAAACGTAATTAAAAATAAATGTTAAAATATAAAATTTATTTGTAACCTGAATCTATTACAAAATTTTATCGCATTGTTAGATGGATATTACCTACGTTCTACCCTTACTCTCATACCTTTAAGTTAAGTGACATTTACCATACAATATATATTTGCTTGCCTATATCTATAGTAGTACCCGGATGACCGAGCTTTGCTCGGTCTACTGAAAGTAGCTTTAGTGATGCTACTCGCCAATAGATGACAGGAAGATTATTTTGTAGCAGTCTTTCATTGCCTGAAAACACGAATAAAACGACATTTTCTATAAATTAATCCCAGCTAGATCGATTTATCGCCCCCGAAACTCACTGCATACTAAATTTCGTGAATATCGTTGGAGCCGTTTTCGAGATTCAACAAATATATACAAGAATTGCTCGTTTAATGATATTAGATAGATATATAGCTTATCACAGTGTTGTATTATATAGTAACAGTTCGTTGGTACATCCAATAAATAAATAACTAAATAAATAAACGCCAAATAAACGCGCTCTCCTACAAAAATAAAGGTAAATCCCGAAAGGCTGGAATTGTATATAATATTTATTGGTGCGTAAATTGGTCCCTTATTTATTATGTTTCGTGGGTTTTCGTAAGTTGATTCATAAATTATGTGTTAAGACAATTACTGATGCGTCGACAGATTCTAAACGTATCCTAAATAAATTATTGTAATACGCTTACGAAATATAGGTACTTGTATACCGCCGGCTTAATCTCTCTGTCTATTTATAATACACGTAACACCAATAGAAAGATATAAATAAAAGCAAAGCAACAACCCATAATTGTCCCACTGCTGGGCTCGGGGTCTTCTCTCACAATGTGAGGGGCACAGGCCATAGTCTACCACGCTGGATCCGCATTTACCAATCCTGATAGACAACAATTTATATCAACAATTTATGACAATTTACATTAGCTATTTTCAACTTTCGCTATTCGGAAACTGTTCACTCACCCGAATACTGTCTCTAATAAATATTTATACGTATTACACATAGATTAATTTCTGACAAAGTTCCAATGAACGGGAAAACGCTTTTTATCGGTTGTTTTTATGGGGCTATATTAATTATTTGAATATTTTCCTACGTTAATAAAAGATATTTTGTTTATAAAACCTCGCTTTCCTTCAGTTACCCCATAATCCTGGGGCAACTTATTTTTGCATTATAGCCTTCCTCATGGCTATCATACACAAAATTAGTTATCAAAATCCGACACCAGTTCCAGAGATAAGCGCGTTCAAACAAACAAATAAAAACTCTCATTATATTAGTACAGATTGTGTAAAAACACCGCCATCTATCTAAAGAATTTAAAATAATGAATTCATATAGTAAGTAGTGTTTTCCTATCATGTTTATCTACTTAGTAAGTAAGTAGTTTTAAAGGAGTCATACTAACAGGGGCTTATCACTAAAATATATCATATATAACAGTCATTCAAAATGAAATACAGCTTTAATTAGATTTGTTTTTTGATTTAATCTAACTTTTCTTTTTTTCTGAAAATTATTTTTGATTTGTATGTACCGTAACCGGTGAAACTTTAGAATCCTTGAATTATATAACTACTTACCTAAACTACTAGAGCTAAAGAATATATTATATAAAATAATAATATTATGTCATTAACAACACTTTAAAACTCTTAAGCACTTAATCCAAGTCTGAAACTAATATAATACTTTTAATCCTAAAGTTAATTGCAATGCAGTAGCGAATAGGGAGCTCAAAAAGTTATATCTGTAACGTACACAGACTTCATAGAAACTCCTTACTTATAGTCTTTTTAATTTAACTTGGACTTAACTAGAGGAAGATTTAATATTTACCGATATATCGACAGTTCAAAACAAAAATTTTGGGACATGCCCCAGAATCAAGTCGACGTTTGCCTCTCTCCTTGATAAGACAATGGACAATACGAACAGGACGAGGCTGTTAGCGGTTTCTGATGAGAATTTAAAGTTGGTTGGTCTAAAGTTGGTCTGGTTGTACGCTCTGACTTCACATAGTTAATCTTGGTACTATCTTAGATGCTTCGACCCTACGCATCTCCATGTCTCCAGCTAGGTGCCAAAAATCTGTGAACCTCACATTTGCATTTGTGGCCAAATTGCGGATTGGTTGGGTCTACATGGTCTATCCTGCACTAAGAATGCTGGCCGATTACCTATATCGCCATAGCACAATTAATGATTTGATCCGTAGGGCGGTAAGAGACCCGATGGTGCAAGTCATCTATACTAATATTATAAAGAGGAAAGATTTGATTGTTTGCATTGAATAGGCTCCGAAACTACCGAACCGATTTGAAAAATTCTTTCACTGTTGGGAGGCTACACTATCCCCGGGTGACATAGGCTATATTTTTTTTTACTATTTTTCCCGAAGCGAAGCGAGGGCGATTTCCTAGTTAAATATAAATTGACAGTTGACATGTTAAATAAGGCTTGTTACAATTATGTTTTTTTAATACACATGATTGTAATGAATTTGACAGATCAAAAATTATTAATTTTAAAAGAACATTTAGAAAAATTAAGGTAGGTAATTAGAGGCTTTCGTTCTGCTTCTATAACACATGTATAATATCACTATACGTGTACTTGTTATGTGTAAAATGAAAAGTAAACAATCATTAGTAGGTATAAACAATACTGGTAAAACATACCTATAAAGCACAGTTCACATAAAGATGAAAATCTACAAGCATAGACCTGTAACTCGTGAAAATTATTAAGATATATTGTTATTCGGCAAAGAATACTCCCGAATCAACTCATATCTAAAATCAAGAATTTTTACAATTAGTGTCAGAAGAAAAAGTTTTAAGTATAATATAATAAAATTGTCATAATAAAACATTTACACGTAACTTCAATTAGTTATAAAAGTACAAGGGAATTGAAATTTTCAATTATTTTGATAATTTTACTGTAAAAACAATAAAGAAGAAGGAGGCAAATACTAGTCCACTTTTATCTGTTAGCTTTTAACTTATTAATAATTATATTACTCTTGTTTAATTAATAGATTCAAGTAGCTAATTCACAATATAGGTGTCTTGAAGGTCCTGAAAGAATAGCGTCATATCAGGTCTATTGACATAATCTTAGTGTTAGTCCTTTGTTTGCTTATTAAATTCCAGCAATGAAAAAATAGTGAATTAATTGCGTAAATAACGATTCCTTTTAATCGTCGTTTAGCATTGGCTATACGCCCTTATGACAGTCAAATTATAAGCTCACGTCTTACAAACAAACTGATGTACCTAAGTGGAATTGAGGGTAAATATTAGTATGGATCGTTAAGTTTGTCTTTGAAAGATTAGTATTGGTGAAACAGTGATACAATATCTTCACTAAAACAAGTGCAGTGTATAAGACAAGTATCATACAAACATTCATCAATTTATCAAACTTCTTCTCCATTTTCCAAGTTGTTTTTCGTTTATTCTGTGACTTTTTTTAACTATGGACTCTTTTTCCATGCTTTCTCCTTCAAAAATGGTAGGTAGAAGAGGTTGTATATGAAAAAATAGATGATTTTGACAAAAAATATAGCAAAGCTTGAAAAGGATGCAGGATTTTGAATAATCCTGCAAAAAGCGCTTTAAATTTTGCATTTATTAGCTTTAACAATGCTTTGTATTATACTAATAAAAATTTGAAGCGCAATAAAAATATATGCAAAATAGTTTGTAAATTACACATATTATTTTATTATTTAACAAACGCCAAATTAAAGCTGGTGTGGGATCTCACATTATAAATAAATCACTAATTTTAAAATATCACGTTTTTACACTGAAATTAACAATCACGTTTTTGAATAACAATATAAATAGTTTTAGAATTAGCAATAACACACATTTAGAACAATAACGATAGAGTAAATAGCACCATTCACGAAATAGAAATATTAGAGATATTTTTTAATCACAAATAACAAAAACATAAATTAGGTGTAGTGCGGTACAGGATACTAGAATACATTCTTTGTATAATTATGTATATTGTATAAATAATCACAACTCTATATGTATAATATTATATTTTCATCTTGATCATATTTTCGCGAATGTGTGCATGCTGTTTCCTTATTATATTGTCAAAAATGCGTTATTAATTAATGGATACTGAACCGTGAATTAGTGCAACAGAAAATACAAAATGCCGTTATTATAAATTAAAAATATTTTAATATAATACACGAATCGTATGGAATTAACTACGATAATTTGCGCTTGGCTAATAAATTGTGGTAGCTATAGAATGATATTTTTTTCAAACTTTACCAATATTTTAATTCTGTTTATGACACCAAACAACAAAAATAACTCATAATAAAGTGGGCAATATATATATCAAAATTAATTTTGATTAACATTGGCAAAGCCATAGCTTATTTTTTAGTATTAAACTAAAAAGATTCACTAAAAATGCATAATTCAAATGTTAAAATATAAATTAACATTTTGTAAGACCCCGATATCAGAAAATATCTCGTTTAGAAATGGTTGAAAACAACAACTTGCTTTTGAACTCAATATTCAGTTTTAACAGTTTAAAAGCATAAAGTTTATATTTATCTACAACAACACGGCAAATGTTTGACAATATATAAGGAAATATGTTCATTCCACTTTATTGTGATCATAAAAATATCTTGTGTCGCACTTTAGTGGAGTTTTCTCTGCTTATGACTTCTTAGCTTATTTATCAGAGTCTGTATTGATAAAAGTTTTCAACTCATATTTTGTATACATTTTGTTTCGATATCAAAAAGCAGTAAATAAGTCTTTATTACAAAGTATTTGCTAATTCAATAAAAATACTCCAAAGTTTCAAATAAACGCCACAATAGATTAGTAGAGTTTTTACTGGAATGGAATTTTACTAAAAACATTTTAACTAGTAAAATTGACATTTTCATTATTATATTCCTTCTATTGGAGTTATCCTGTTTAAGACTTTCCTATCCAATAACGTTAACCAATTTAGCAGTGTTCCAACATCCGATTACAGGAAAGATTGAAGCTAACTCCTGTATTATTATTTTCTGTAAATCTAAAGACAATATTTTTTATCGATACAGAATCTACTGCATGCAAGCACTATCACTATCACTGGAATCACTTAGCAAAGTGGTGTAGTATAGCAATTTATTATAATAATATATTTTTAGGTTAATATTTTTATGACTTCATATCGCAAAGCTTTTCACTTACAATCTTATCAATTATAACCCCTTTATACTTTTAGAATGTAAGATATTTATTATAAATTAAAAACTATGTAATATATAATTATAAACTATGTAAGATATTTTGAACTCTAGGTCATTATTTTCTAAATTAAAACAAAAATCGACAAAATGGTTTTAACATTTTTCTTTTACAAAACTGAACACGTTACCAAAAATTACAGCAAGTATTAACAAATAAAACAATTTTGCTCCCGTTTTTCTAAAATAACACTTGCAAGTAGGTACTAAAATATATAAAATACATCACATTTAGTGTTCTAAACCGCAATATTTCCTACTAACAGCAGCGAAAATCTTTCTGCTTTCAAAGAAACATTTTCCGAACAAAATATTGAAATATGCATGTACATTTTTCTACTACAGACGTCATTTTATTTCATATGCTCCGTTCCGGGAAGTTTGTAAGGAATAATGCTAAAACATTTCTGTTAAAGAAAATTTTAGTGTACAATGTAAACTAAAATAAAACCTAAGTAGCTATTTGTGTTGTAATGGAAATAACTGGGTATATTTTGCACATATACAGATACTTACATGAATCTTAACATCTGTAAACCGCTTTAAGTGGATTATTGGCAATCTGAGAGAGCAATACAATAAAGCAATTTTGGATGGGCAGTCACTATTGGCAATATTTCATCATTCATGAGAATTTCAGAACACACCTGTACTGTTTGTACCTTGCCTGTACACATTGTTAGAAAGCCATCGTCAAAACCTTAAGAGTCTTAAGACTAAGCTACTGTCTACAATCCTAAGCCTTCAATCACGTAGGCTCCTAACCCCATCATCACTTGAAGCAGCGCGGCAGTAATCCTCAGTCCGTCATGAAACCCGTGCAAGCCGCTTTCGTGTTAAAACCATTCACCCCGTAAAATCTGTTTACACGAGGAAATACATCTTCCATTTTCACACCGGTTTAAATTTACAGTTATTTACATTGCGGCTTCATGGCTGTTAAGTTAATGAAACTTTATAGGACTTTGCGAGCCATTAAACTCAAAGGTGCTGTTATACCTTTTGTAATGTAATCCAAAAGCTGAGCCTAAAGATGTTATAATACCGTATGTTTACGTTATACGGGTTTGAAAAGGCTTTAAATAATACCAAAAGACAATAACATTCAACGAAAATAATTGAAATTAACAACTACAGACTGTATTAATATAATTTGTATGTTGTAATAAAAATATATATGTAATTCACAATTATTGTTGAATGAATATTTTCCTCCAGCCCATTTCCAAATTTTAATCAGAGTCGTGCAACATGTTCTTTTATTTAATGAATGATACAAATTTATTATTCACAGAATAAAATTAAAACAGATTAATGCTATTTTATCTCATTACCGCAACATTTCGTAAGCAATTTATTATTTATCTGTTTATTTCTGCTACTGTATTTCGATTTCAGTCCCGTATTTGTAATTCGCAGCTGACTTTTTGAGAGATAAAATATCAATTGAATTATGTCAAAGTATGTGAAAAGTTTTCGTTTCATGTTACTATTACATGAAATATAACACATGAAGACTTAAGTTTCTTTTGCATCAATATTTCATGTTCACCATAATTATATTCACTGCTACAATCAAAGAAGAAAACTAAAAAAAAAACGTTTATTTTAGTCATATAAACATAAATCGCACCCTCAGTGGAAAAAAAGCATAAGTCGTCTTACGTTGAATTTTAGTTATTAATATGATTGGAAAGAGGCACAAAAGCTGCTTATGCTCAATTTTTTTCAATTTTTTATCACGTCTTAAGCAAGAAATCTTAATGTAAATTCCTTTGACTACTTACTGATATTTTAACAGTTTTTTTTTCTCTCCTGTAAAATTGCAATTTTACATCTTATGCCTTTTTTCCACTGAAGGTGCGAAATAAGTTTATCAGTGTTGTACGATGTACATTTTGTCGTTGAAAGCCTTTAGAAACGTGTGGAGACTTACCTTGCCAATGCATTGAACTACTAATAAATTTAAGTTTGAGTGTAAGGTTTCACCATCTCCAATAGTACTTTTTGAATTTCCCTGCACCATTACTTTTACCTTAGACGTTTTTAAATCCAATGCAATATGGACTTTGCTTACGACTTTTTCGCATTCTGACGTTATACCGTTCATTAGTATTGTTCAAACTTCGTTCTTCCTATTGAGACTTCGCTGGCAAACTTACTTCTTACTTTCTACGAGACCTCGAAACTTTAAAATTAAATTAAATCCTGTCCATAATATTTTCCGTAGTTTTACGGCAAGAACTAGTCCTGTAGTCAAAGACTAAAGTGCAAATTAAAATGTACCTTAACAGTAGTTTTATTCAAAACTTTCCCGATGTAAAATAAAGAAATATCGTATATTATTAAGCAGATGTAGTATTGACATAAAATAATTATTATACGAACGTTTGTAGTTCTGTATTTTTTGTTTTTGTTTTTAGTAGTGATTCTTATTTACCTACAACAAAAATAAAATTCTAAATAGAAAAGTAGTGGGAGCTTGTGAGCCAATTCTTTCTTTCCCTTTTGTTCTCTCTACTCTCTTTCTTGGCCGGCAACGCATCAGCGTTCCATGGACATTGTCAGCGCGTTTGCCGGCTGTTTCTGTAAAAGTAGTGAGATTAATTATGACCACGGCCACTGTTTTTATTTATTTTACATTACATAATTTCCATTTTGATATTGTATGTCATGATATGATAGCTAAACAATTAATATTTTTTTATACTTTATACGTATTCTATATACAGCATAAACCTACTAATTATCTATCACTATAATCTATTATTATTATAATTAGTTTGTTACTATACCTACTACTTGTATAATCCTTTGAATTAAATAAAATAAAAGCTCTTCTTTAAATAGCTTTGCATGTTATTACCTATTTAGATTAATTGTCTCATTCATTAGCTTCTCATACCTGCTAAGATCATCAAATCAGTAGGTAAATAGAATTTGTCGTCTTTGCTAAATTATTTACACCTTCTATGTTTATACTAAAACAATTGATATACTGTCAGTAGGTACACGATTATTCTAATCTACTACATTATTCTTTAGTGTTATTTCCTTGAATAATGATATCACTAATCTGAGAACATTTTAGGATAATACACATAACATTTCTCCATAATAAACATAGTCAGATTTAACATCGTACATTTAATAGTCTTATACAGTCATTATGTCTATACATCTACTTTACAGAAATCATAAGTATTTAGGTTTATTTGTGTTACATCGTATTTTACGCTATTATTTTATAAATATCCTACATAATCATTTATACTTAATATACTAGATATACATTGCATATCGCGTATTAATCATACCTTATTGCATAATGCGTTCCACATTGCGTTTTACGTACCATACTACCATACCATTGTCATTGTAACCCACGTACCAGCCACTACGCAAGTTAAGTCTGCGTTCTGGGCTAACAGATGGCGTTCCTGCAGAACCGTTCGATTTCGCTGGTGGACATGTACATCGACAACTCGGAGCCGTCAGAAAACGTCGGTCAGATACACTTCTCCCTGGAATACGACTTCCAGAACACCACGCTCATATTGAGGATCATTCAGGTATAAAATTTATGATGTTTTGTGTTACCAGAACCTGTAATTTGAGTAAGGAAGTATTTGCTTGATTTATACTGGAATTATGTCTTTGAAGCGTTATGTGTTCCATTACATCATATTATTATTATCTTAAATTAGAAATTAAGACTTGTTTTTGTTACTAGTTACATGTTTAGAATATTGTCTAAGCCTGGTTTTCCTGGCATCACCTTTTCTCGTAATTTTTAAATTGATTGATGATCTAGTGCTAATTCTGTTTTTCGGTAGAAGATGGAGTTGCCTAATAGTTTGGTTCATATAGTTTGTTTTGTATCTTTTTTAAAATTTAAATATTTACTGAAAACGAAATCTGAAAAGATTTCCTACATCAATTTTCTGTAATCCTGTCTTTATATTATCACCTAGTCAGTCATGATTTTAATAATGTTTCTTGCAAACATACAGTAAAAATATGTATTATATAAAGTTTACAAAACTAATTCACATCTATTCATTCCTTTGAACGCTTCTGTAGCATTATTTTGTATTTGCAGTTAAAGTTATAGTATGGAGCAAGCGCGTTCAAAACATACATTTAAGAGTTTAGTAATCCTAAAAGACTCGTCCCATTGCACGCGAGAAACTTAAAAGTATATTGACTAAAATATACGAGTAAATAATCCTTGTGTAAATATACACCTACTTCATACCAGAGAAGACAGTAGTAAACAATAGCACTAATACAATAAATTAGGAGACTGAAATACAAAATGTAAAGTATTGGTATGCATGCAAGTGTCAGTGCGTATAATTTATGTAAATAGCACCATCTTTTACTGTTATATGTTGTTAATAAATAAACTGAGTACAATTAGAATCATTTTTATGACAACAATTCTAACGGTAATTTATTTGTTATGGAAACGTGTACAATTTTAATAAACGTATCAAATTATATTTTGTCCCATTATATTATGAGTACTTCGATAGTCATTTATCCCTTCCTAATTATAATATAATACATAATCCATACACTGTACCTGACCATCATGATATGTATTGTTTAAAGTTTCACTTACCTATGTTGCTTTAAAAATATTCAAGTAGATACCTACTTATATTCTCCTACTGAAGATAGAATGCGTCCTTTAAATTTAATTTTTTGTTTTTATTTAATGTAAGTTCAACTCGACTTCAATAATGAGGTGATTGATGATATTTTAAATTCGCCATCTTGACCCTCCAAACCTCACAGGGCAAAGAACTCCCAGCCAAGGATCTGAGTGGGACTTCGGATCCCTATGTGAGGGTGACGCTTCTACCGGACAAGAAGCATCGCTTGGAGACCAAGATCAAACGTAGAACCCTGAACCCTCGCTGGAACGAAACCTTCTACTTTGAAGGGTTCCCTATTCAGAAACTGCAGAGTCGGGTAAGGTTTACTTCATTAACTGTTTCTCATAATTATTAAAACGGACAAACTACCTTATAAATATTGACTTTCAAGGTTAAGATTTAGTTTATGCAAACAAATTGTGTATTGGGCAGCTTAGAATACTAATCCTAATCCCGCGCCGGATGGGTGTTGTTAGAGGCGACTAAATCCGGTCAGTTGGTGGTATAATTCCTTGGAGGGATTGTTTTGGTAACATTGATTTTAATTGTTCATTTATACCATTACTCTTTAATAAATATTTAATATCCTGTAGGTATCAATCTTATTCCAGATTATGGTCTACCTTTGTGCAAAATTTAATGAAAATCCGTTTAGTAGTTTTTGCGTGAAAGTAATACACGTCCATACATCCTCACAAACTTTTTCAGTGCTTTTGTATTGACAGTTTGTATTAAGCGCCATCTTCAGTTATTATCTTCAAATTGTTGTATGGGAAAAGTGGAAAATCGACTTTGTCAATAGACTGATTGACTTCGATTTATTGCCTTTCAAATGGAACCATTTTGAGGCATATCCATTGGAGGGTTTCAGTGTCTTTATACGACATCCATAAAAAAAAATTGTGTTTTATAACATTACTATTATTATTTCTCCTTGGAGTCCTCCTGGATAGCTACTACCCTCTTTCTTATGTCAGCTGCCAAACGACTTTTTCAACTGGGGGTTCGAGAGCCAGTTCTTTCTTTTTTTTCTCTTTCTTGGCTGTCAACGCATTACGCCTTTGGTGCCGCTGATGTCTGCTGAAGATGGGCGACTATAGCCACTTACCGTCAGGTGGATCGTCCACGCTCGCTGTTGCTTTTTTCGGCCGTTCTCTTAGGATCAACACAAGCAGGACGATGTGCAGTTATAGTGACGTTGCCTTATTATGTTTCAGGTACTTCATCTACATGTGTTCGACTACGATCGTTTCTCCCGGGATGACTCCATTGGCGAGGTGTTCCTCCCACTATGTCAGGTAATCAGGTCTATTTATTAGCTGGGGATAGTCAACGGGTATTCTTATACGCTACTAGCGCTCTGCCCGTGACTTCACTCGTAGGCACAGAATACGTAATAGTACTAATAAGTACAGAAGAGTCACTCTGCAAAATCATCTAATAAATAATGACTCTTGCTCCGCCAAAATAAAGTGTAATTCAGGTCGCACAGCGCTAATCGTCAACAGTTATATTAATCTCTAATTATAACTCTTATCCTCTCTGACAACGTCAGGGTTGTCTTTTTTATGTGATGACATGTGTGTTATATTACAAATGTATGACACGGCATGGTAGCCCTTCTGAAATTGGCCCGACACGTCGAACGCGGCACGTACTTGTAACATCATACCAAAAGTGCGGAGTGCGCCTGGCCTGCCGTAGGATGACCTGTGTCGTGGTTGCTAAGGATAACACACAAAGATAGGAACACACCCAGACCAGAATGAAATACATCATTAAAATTTATGCCTCGCTGGGAATTGATCATCTATGATACTTTATATGTCAACGACCATCAATCCGTATCAGGGAAAGGCATCAACAGGCATCCCACTAATCGTAGGTAGGTACTACTTAACCCACTTGATAGGGATATAACTTTTTTCGATGGAACTGACTGACTTTTGATATGACGTATACTATTAAAGGACTTAACAAGAAAAAATTGTAAAAAAATTAACTCTTTGGAAATTTTGGAAAATCGGTGAACGATGTTCACTTTGCGACTAACCATCGTAGAGTCAACTTAACCTGAGGATGCTCCGTTTCGGGGCGAAATACGTGTTGATGTTGGAATATATGTTGGTATATATACACTTTTAATTATTGTAGAGCATTTCGCTGTGGGAGGGAGGGAGGCGCCACGCCATCATACATGTCAACCGCGGATTGTTACAAAGTAGACTAATACTAACTTAATATTCCGAATAGATTTCCGAAAAGTAACGCCTGATACTATTAACTAGTTTTAGACAACTGACTTGAGGATATGTATAATTAGAATATCAAGAAAGACTGATTAAATTAAGGGTTAACTTTTGACAAGTTAACTGTGTCAATATTTAAATTTCTCCGTATAGAGAAATAAAGGTTCTTCAGACACCACACCGGATTTATCAACATTTGCATGGGAATTTCGTTAATCGCCTGCTCAAATTTGCATACCCTTTACGGTACGAATAATATAAAATCCAAGTAAAATAAAGAGCTTTGCAAAGAATGAAACATTTGCTTGTTTAAGTGGATAAGGCGTTATGGTTATAATGTAAGTTTTGAGCATCTGGACTTTTTGTTATACTTTACCCGTCTATAATACCAGGCTCCTACATTCGACCGTGAAATGTTACATTAGCTATGTATTGTGACCGCAGTGTCGGTGACCCATTAGACGTCGTCTACTTTAAAAATAAACGTGGGGATACGTTATATTCTTATAATTTATTGTTGTAACGTATAAGCGGGATTATTTAGTGGCAACACTTTGTATGAAATAAATATGAATAAACATTTTATCAGAGTGGCGCAAGATAGGGGAGGCATATGTCCAGCAGTGGACCTTCAAGGGCTGATGGATAGATAATGATGATGAAACATATTAACTTCAAGTTATATTACGTGAAGCATAAATGTTTGGAATAAATATTCATTTATAATCAGATAGATTAAACAAGACACGTTTTTCGCTACTTCGAAAGGATTAAAAAGATCACTGGTAAAGTGATTTATTTGTGTTGTCCACGCTACACGCATTCCAAGGAGTCCTTTTCCATGGATTGTTTAAAGCGTTTATCCGTTTGACTAAACGAGTCATTATTCTAGGTGGATCTAAGCGAGAAGCCATCGTTCTGGAAGGCTCTGAAGCCCCCAGCCAAGGACAAGTGTGGCGAGCTGCTGACGTCACTGTGCTACCATCCCAGCAACAGTGTCCTCACCCTAACACTGCTGAAGGCGAGGAATCTCAAAGCCAAGGATATTAATGGGAAATCTGGTATGTTTGTCGTCTTTATATTTGTAGCCAATGATATTATAAGTAAAAAAGAGGTAGATATGTCACTAGCGCGTCAAAGATTAAGATCGTAAGAGAAGTCAATTGACCTGTGTTTGCTCGTAGTCGCTCTGTCAATACAAGACCATAATGCACGCTTTTGTTGTCAGAAGTGCTTGAGATTTGACATACAACGTTAAAATGCCTTCGTGTATTATTTTAATGTGATTGGTGTACTAAAATAAAAGATAAACGTGTGTGTGTTGTAGCTCTTTTTGGAACAGATTTTTTGGTTGATTTGTAAGGGCATGACGTATATATATTTTTTTAAACATCATTGTTTGTAGTTGTTAAATTGTGATGTAAGAGCGAACGCGAACGAGTGGGTGCCTTCGACTTTATTCACCTGGGTTACTTCACACATATTTTATAGTCTAGTGTAGTAGACTTTATTCACCTATGCACCCCGGTGAATTAAATCTACTGACTGAGATAAATTAAGTCTACTGATTTCAGACAGCATTCGCGTAAAGCTTACCTTAATCACCTAGTTCAATTAAATCTACAGATTTAGTAAGTATACTTATTACGCGCTTATCATAATTAGTTTTCGTTATTTAAAGTCTAGTGATAAGATTTGTAACTGGCCAATAATAGTTTAATTTATTCGAAAAACTGTATGAAAGATTGTTACATAGTTTTATAATTCGCGCACACTGAAGGTACCTACCAACGTTGTATTGACCATCTAAAAGTCTACAACGTGCTCGCCCTTAACTTTGTGCGTTAAAGCTGATAATAACTTCATCGGAAGTGAAGAATTTTGATTGTGGAATAACTTTAAGTAACTATTACATAAAATACATAGATGTATAATCAAACAATATAATATTATGTCCTTTAATGATTCTAACGTCTTTCAAAATTCGTGCAAAACCTCTCTATCTAGAGGTTGAAAGGTTGTATAAAGAAATGAAAAAACATTGAGGAAAAGGACAGTAGTGTAGCTATGCTCTGAATAAAATTAATATTAAAGCGACAGAAATTCACAATAAAATATCATTTAAATAAGCCCTGTTGATAGCATTTGTCACGTTTGCCCCCGTTCGTATATTTCAACATTAAAAAAGAGATGCTGACGTGTTTCTGCCTTTTCGAAAGGATAAAAAAGATCATTGGAAACATTCCACGGATTGTGATCATGTTTGAATAAAAGATTTAGCGAAATATGCGAAAACCCTCGTGTGAGCGGGAGGAGGGATTAAACGAAACCTTCTTTTTAGGCGTCTTGTTATTTTGTATGTTAGTAAGTAGCAAAATTTTCCATGGGTCCCTTTTAAGAGTTATACAACATAATCCGTACCTATTATCCAATTTGCAGATTTGTAAGGTTTGTAAATCGTTATTGAAGTTATACTTTTTTGGCGCGTTTGGAAATAAAATATGAGAGTACGCGCGCACACCGACCGCGACAGCTTTTGGCTGTCAGCAACATGATGAAGTAAGCTTATAACTGATTCCTTTTAAAAACAAATGGTTGTGGCATACGGGATGAAATGTTTAGCTATTTTTGTTCTGTTACGCCAAAGAAGTATAATTCTTACGTCCGTACATAAGTACACACACCCTTTTTTATTCGAAATACCCATTAAAAGTGAACGGGTGTGTCTTTATTATTTGAGATATGATACTCGGTACTCAGACTATAATCAAATCATACACCGTATATTGGCAGGATAATAACCCTTATTGCGAATACGATACATAATGGCAAAATATTTATATCGACGCTTGAAAGAAAAAAATTGACAGGAGGAGAGCAGTTTAAAGTTGGAATTTTTAGAAAAAAATCATATATTTTATGCAATCCTCCTACCGACGTTATTCTTACTGTTTTGGAATCTTTATTTTATCATCTCTATTGTGGCATATTCAAAAACTTTTCTAAAAAATAACTTTAAACTGCTCTCCTCTAAAGTTAGCTCAATGTCGCTTAGTCAATTTTTCCTTTCAAGCGTGGATATTACTTTATCGGTTATCTATCGGTATATTTATTTTAGAGTTTTCTTATAATATAATTATTTAGCAGTTCTAAATGTAGACACATGAAACATGATAGTCAACTCATGATACCACATACCCCTCAGAAGATACTCGCTTGATATAATAAGACGTAATAGGTGTGGGTGGATAACTTATAGTTTCCCATAATGTTCGATATTAATTTAATTATATCACGGTATATAATTTTAATACCTGCAGCTCAGACAAAAGAGGAAGATAACTCACCACCTTGAATTTGAGTGAAGCTGCAAATTGGTAACATTTTTTTGTTTTTTGTCAGGAATGCTTTATCTATCTTTTTTATCTAAGACCTACAATGACTAACAAAAGGTACACCCAGTGTAAGATTATGTTTTTCGAGCCAATTCATAAGTATATTATGTTCTAAATGTCACGGCGATCAAGTTTAAATTATTGTAGTACAGACTACAGACCTTTGTGTCGCCAAGGCTTGTTAGTAGGGTAAGCACAGACGATACAACGTATCGATTTTCGTAAAGTATTTAATATATAAGCAATTTAAATTTAGTAAAAAAAAATCGTACTCAGTCGTGCGTAAAAAAACTAAAAGCCCTAGGCTTATTTATGTCTTATGTAAACTACGGGTAGTTTAAAATGTAGTTAAAAGTAATACGAACAACTAAACTACAGAAGGATAAACAGTTGGGACTCATGTACTACATAGTAGTATATTCGTTCACTGGTTGGGACCTATTCTTCCACCAATCAAAATCTTGTTTGTTTTTTCCCAAGCAGCCCTGTAAAATTTAAATGTGTCCTGACCGTTAATCCTTTTATGGCTTAGCTAGATATTCAGTATTACTTTTAACAAAAATTCTAAACTACTGCGCTTTTTTCTTTTTAGTTTTTTTACGCAGTCGGTTTTTTTGTTTTTTTTAATGAATTTTTTTTTGGACTTTTTAGTTACGATTTATTGACTTTTTTATTACACGAAAAACAACTTAAAATTTTTGAAGTGAAACTTCTTTAGAATCGTTAGTGATTTGAAACCGGATGCAAGGACAGGTAAGATAATATAACCGCTAATTTCGACTTTCAATTTAAATTCTCCGTAGCCCAATGGTCAGGACGTAGATTCACAATACCTGATTGCAGGTTCGTATCTCCCAGTATTTCTTTTTTTTTAGTTTTATTTTTTTTTTAGTTTTATTTTTATACTGTTTTTAAATACTTTCAAATGCTCTTTTAAATATTTTCAAAGATTTTTTTTTCACTCTAGTTTTATTTATTGCGTCGATGATGACGACACATTTCGGCATTAGTTTTCGGCATTTTATAAAATTTATTATTTAGCACAACAAGATATAAAAATACTCACAAATAAGAGCTCTTTGCTGCGCAAACCCCTCGACAACAACACGTAAATTATTAAGTAGGAGCAGCCGTCTTACACAAAATTACTGTAGCGCGCCATCTAGCAACTAACTAAGAAACAACAATCGGTTGGTCGATCGATTTTTCTTATGTTCGTGGTTACCTTTTAAAAAGTGCTAAGTTGCATTCATAGATGGCGCGAGGAACTAGGTAGAAGATTCGATTTATTGACCAAAATTTTGGAAAGTTTCACTTCTACCACGTGTGAATTGCACACATTTTAATTATTATCCTTACTTATTACTTAAAATGAAAAATGATGAAAGGAACTTAAAAAATTTTGAATACCTATTCAACGATATCCCACTCGATAGGCTTTGAGAAAAAAAAATTTTTTGAAGTCACAATATTGCACCAAAAATCGGCCATTTAAATTTTTTTCAATTTTGTTTTACCCACTGTCACTCACAATTAACGGCACCTCTCAAACTGAAATATATCAAGTCGTTTGGGCTACGTGGCTTGCCAATATACATACATACACTCGAAAAACATAACCCTCCTTCTGGCGCAGTCGGGTAATAATTATAGTATCATCTTTCCCCAAGTACTCCCCAACTTCATAAATCAAGATCGCAGTTGATGGGCGACTTCCAATTTGGAGTTTTCTGGCTATTCACTTTAGGGTTGGTGAACAGGTTAGCATTCTAGTTTTTAGGTAACCATATTAATTTACTTAGCTAAGAAATAATTAATTCGACTTAATGAATTTAGACACACTCACGCCCCAACTCAGAGTCACTAACGGTTACTTAAATCGCTACTTAGTACAGGATTTATATGGTGATTCTTTACTAAGTAGCGATTTAAGTAACCGTTAGTGACTCTGAGTTTGGGCGTGAGACACGTCAAACTTATGAGATCTTTCTGTTTGCGTTAGCTAGTTGATTTTTTATTACAATTTCAACATTTTGATAATTACCTTCAATCTCGATGATTAACAAATCATTCGATTCATTCGAATGATCTATGAGTACTTACCTATACGAGTAGTTACCTATTAACACTATTACTAATCTTCTTGAGTCGTTTCCACGGAATAAGTCCGTATTACCTATGATTATTCGGAATCGGCGAACAATTCAGTCATAATTAATTTCAAACCGACAATGAACAGTATAGTCGATTACCATTTGTAATTATTAATTAATTTCAAAGCATCATTCGAGTATGAATAATAGTCTATCATTAATATGCAATATACAGTAATAGTGGTCGTAAATAATTAGAATAGTCTGAATAATTGCAGCTGTAGGTAAAAGAGGTATTGTGAAGAATAATTATTTAATTGGGATAGTAAAATTATTCTTCTGTAATATCCTATATAATCTATCTACACCAATATTATAAAGAGGAAAGTTTTGATTTTTTGTTTGTCTTTTTGTTTGTAATGGATAAACTTAAAAACTACTGGACCGATTTCAATAATTATTTCACCAGTAGAAAGCTACATTATTACTAAATAATATAGGCTATGTTTGATTGTGATTAGTGATATTTTTAATCATGCTTATCCTATTCTACTATCCTACTTATATTGTAAAAATATTAAAATTTTGTTTTGACGTTTGAGACTCAATCACGCAAAATCGGATATGGTTAAAAGAACAACGGCGAACTCCCATACAAGATTTTAGTTGAGATGTAATTTTGACGTCTATGAGTGAAAAATATTTCTAAAAATTCTATATTCATTTCTGAGTTCAGTTCAATAAGAAATTTTATTTTTCTCAATGTAGAATTTGAGATATTAAAGTTTAAACATATTCAGAATAAGTAAAATTCCGAGACCTTGAACAAAATTAATATTATGTCATCTGTTATTGACATTTTGTCAAATAAATTATGTAGGTACCTATCAATTCATATGTAATTATTTTATAACTCAATTGCCCTGTATTCAACGAGCAGAAAAAGCAGAACATTTATTTTCTTAACATTATTACAATTATGTATTACTTGTGCATTACTATGTCTTCTGTGGTATTATTTTACTCTTCCATTCACACACATTACATTTTGAATTACATCGTATTTAATGGAGGCTTCGGGTACATTCATTTATCATGTTTTAATTTAGCAATTCCAAACATTAGATACCTATCTAAAATAAACTTCTGCTTGGCTCTGCTGTGTGTCACCGAGGATCTGTAACCACTAAACCATAGAGAACGTACATCAGCTCAAGATACCAGTCGAAAATAAAATAGTGCAATCGTCATTAAATTACCTATTATTACAAATTATAATTTTTCCTTAACTTCCTATCTATATTTTTAGGTAGACATGTATCTTTGAGCTCAAGTTATCGTCCCCTACTTGTGATGCACCCTGCCAAAACCACTGTACCCAGTCTAATTCCGTCTGTACTGATACATAATGGTTTTGTTCGGCAAAGCATCGGTGATGCCTTTGGTTTCCCATTAGGTGGCTCATCTGCTCATTTTTGTCTTATTCTGTACTGTATCTCTTAGACATTTTAATACTGTTAGGAAATCTCATGAAAGTAATCACAAGAAATCAATGGTTAGATATAAATAAGACAAGGTTCTTTTATATTAATTTAATCCATGATATTATCTAAAAATTCTGCCGGTTCTTGTATATTTTGTTCATGCTGGCCCATCTTAGATACCAAACCAATGTCATTACATGTGCACGTTGACGTATAGCAAGATCTCTGCATGCTTCACAAATGTAGTGATCTTCAGAAATCTAGAAATAAGAAAAAATAAAATATAAATAAAGCATTTTAATTGAGGTTGGATATTGATATTTTAAGCTTTGAAGTCAATAGTCAATAGTCAATAGTCAATAGTCAATAGTCAATAGTCAATAGTCAATAGTCATGCACACTGTTTGCAACTGGTAACAAATCGAAAGTTATACACATCAAACAGGTGTTGTAGCAAACTTGTAGCTCTAACATCTAACAATATGATCATGGTAGGCTTGTGCATAGTATAAATTACATTTATAAAATTCAAAAATAAAAGATCAGTTATTATTTTGTCACTTACTATTTGTGGATGTATCCAGTTGCAGATTAGAGAGGTTGTACTCTTGTGTCGAGGTCCAAAACATCAAATAGTCGCAGATATTATTATTAGGTAAAGCATATAATTATGTTGCATATAACTACACTAGCAATAGTACTTCAATGCATATAACACATATAATAGGCGCGGGGCTACCACGGGGTAACATTGTTGTTTCAACTTTCAAGTAAACCAAATCACAAAGCAAGTTCAGTGTCCAGAAAGAAAATAGCAGTAACTATGTATCGTAACGGGAAGGAAATATTAAAGTCCATTATCCCAATAACTCAATAATCCAAAAGCAACCGTCTTTACTTGACAGTTGACAGCATTTACCTTATATTGCCATATCATTTTTGTAACTGTTACTGTAGTAAAAAAACTAATTAATTATATATTTTTTTTAATGATAATTGAAATAAAAAAATTAAATTGGGTACAGAACAAGAATTTTTTCACCCTACTTATTTTAAATATTTTTAATTTGGCCGCAATTACATTATAAGAGTATAAAATAGATGACTTACTTAAGTAAAGAAATATATTTTATATGGCAATATTTAATTTGAATGTCGATACATTGTGGTTTTAGTCAAATAGAGTTTTTTTTACAAATAATTTTTTCCCCCATTGAAAATTGTTATTTTGATGTATTGATAAAACGTAGACAAATTATTAAATATGTTTAATTTTAGTGACATTTCTAGTCGCTTACATTCATCCCGCCTAATATTTCGCCGGTATCCTTTGGCACACGGATCGTTTTTGACCTAATTTATCGGGTAAGATACTTTTTATCCCGGTAAATAGACCTCTTTCTGTTAGTAGTTAAAGAGATTGTTAGTACAGAGCAGAAACAACATGATTATTCCGGTGAAAACGTATCGGTTTTTATCCTATCTAAAATCGGTAAAGTACTTTAGGAGTCCATCGCGGACAAACAACGTGACTTGTACTTAATTTATATATAATAAGATATTATTTTAATAGAACTAACTTTAAAGTTTTGACAACCCTAAACACCCTTGGGAAAATAAGGAAAGTAGACCGGTTGAAATATAGCAGGATTTTATGGATTAATGATCGTTTGCGAGATTATTTAACTCAGGCCAGTCGACACTAATCTCGTCTTTTTACGGCTTTCAGGGGCCTTTTCAAAGCATTTTGCTTAACTTTGCCACAAGGTCTAACTCTATTGGTAGGGTACGGTTTAATGAAAAGGCAAAAAATGGCTAAGAGGATTTTTAATTTCTCCGGAGATTAGTTAAATTTAATCTATTTAACGTAATTAAGCATGGCTTCATTTGAATGGTATAAGATTGAGTTGGGTATGCGAGTCTGATAAGATTATGTGTCTCCTCGTCGTATTAATTAAAAGTGTTATAAATAGGTCTCCCTAAATTCACGCAAGACTTAAATTAATTAGAAAACGCAATTTATAATGGGCATTAAACTTTCATTATTTTTGTAATAGGTATCATTAAAAAATTAGAATGAGTTATTTTAACCTCTTACACTGCATTTTGTTGGCAACTTCTGCATATTGCGTGAATTTTGGGAGTAATCTGCAATTTTGGTACACCCGGTACAACTTTGAAAGCTATTCAAATAGGGAACATTTCTAGAACCGATTTCCAACTTGAAACATGGCCAAAAGAAATTAAATATTCAACACTTAAATGTCTTTGGAACTTTGAATCCAAAATGAAACTTTTGGGAGGGAGAAACTAAAAGATTTAGATAAAACTACGTTTTAACTGCAACCATTTGGAGACAAGGTTGGAAAAAATGGTTTAAAAGAATTTATTTTGGGATGTAGGCATGTTTACTGAATTAAGTAGATTCTTCAAGATTCAATCATGAAAGTTAATTCACTTTTTTATTTCAAAAGTTGGAATAAAAAGTTAGCAGTGGTATCAATGTTAATGTGTGTAACAACAAAATTGAGGGTATGTAGCATTGAAACTGGGGAGATGCCATTGTTTGAAGTCAAATAATTGAATATGGGTATCAAATTAAAGAACTCCCCGTAAGGATTTCAAAATGGTATATCATGATAGGTTTTTTGAGAGCAGACGGGTTTTTTAAATCTTTAATGAAATAATTATAGCCTATGTTACTCAGCAACAATAGATATAATATTATTATTATATGATATTATTAGCCTTTTATGTACCCTTAAAATCGGAACCACTATAGTCATGTCGGTCTGTCCGTCTGTCCGAAGCAAAGCGCGGAGACCCTTAGTGCTAGAAAGCTGTAATTTGGCATGGATATATTATATTGATTAAAACTTCAAAATAATATATTGAAAAACTTTTGAAAAACTTTATTGGAACGAAGTTCCTTATCGCGCGTTGTGAATGAGGGCTAGACGGAAAATTTCGACACTTTTTGATTTTAAGAATGACCATAACATACAGACACCCCGAACACCATGTATGTCCCAATGCATTGGCGCCACGTGGCTTCACGCGTCAATGAATTCGTTCGATTTTGAAAGGAGAACGGAGGCTCAATTTTGAAATTCGAACCTCCCGGGCGGGACACACATTTTGTTCCAGATGTCTGTTCTATGTCATTATACTTCAATGCATTTTAACAAATAATAATAGATGTCGCTACAAAAATGTACTCTGAATCACGCTGTTGAGGTACACGCAAGCGTGATTCAGAAAGTTTTACAGAGATGGCTGAATAAACCCGAACCGAACCAACATTCATGTCATTAGGTCGATTACTTATATGTTTTGCAAAGAATCTCAACAGCGTGATTCAGAGTACATTTTTGTAGCGACATCTATTATTATTTGTTAAAATGCATTGAAGTATAATGACATAGAACAGACATCTGGAACAAAATGTGTGTCCCGCCCGGGAGGTTCGAATTTCAAAATTGAGCCTCCGTTCTCCTTTCAAAATCGAACGAATTCATTGACGCGTGAAGCCACGTGGCGCCAATGCATTGGGACATACATGGTGTTCGGGGTGTCTGTTCTATATGCTAGTAATAGTACTTCAATGTTAAAATGATATATTATGTTCTATTTACAAAGTGTTCTTTATTATTTGAATTCAAATCATATTTGACATTCCAAGTTTCTACAATGGCGCTGTACAACAAAACAATACTTAAATCGAAAGGAACTTCGTTCCATCCGGGTATCCTTTGACACCTCTCATTTTTTTTTCAGAGCATCTCCCTTACAGATAACGTGTATTTATCGCGTTTTTCGATCGTTAGAGCATTGGTTATTTGGACACAATTTCATTGCCAAGTTTTGTGCACACATTGTCTTTGTCATTATGCAGTATTAAGTCAATGGTTTAATCATAAACAACTTCCTTCCAGATCCCTACGTGAAAGTGTGGTTGCAATTCGGGGACAAGCGCATAGAGAAACGCAAGACAGCGATCTTCAAGTGCACCCTGAATCCTGTGTTCAATGACTCATTTTCCTTCAACGTACCCTGGGAGAAGATCAGGGAGTGCTCCCTGGACGTCCAAGTTATGGACTTCGATAACATCGGGCGAAATGAACTGATTGGCAGAATATTGCTTGCCGGTAAGTAATAAGGGTTCATTTTGAAAACTTTAGATAATATTCAAACATAAAATAATTTTAATGCCTAATGACATTATCTGCAATAGATTGAACATCTTTAGTTTTGGTTTTGGTTTTAGGAGATACTTTAGTTTATCCATCTTTCATACTTTAGTCCTCTGTTCTTTCTTTCATGTTTTCTTTGTTCTAGTTTAAAACAATTAAAATATAGACACCCACATAAACTCATGTATCTAATGGTTATTTCTAAAAAGAGTTATTTGGGTTATAATCACTTTCGTCGTCTTTTACTCACTTTCGTATTGGTAGACTCTGTTTTTTAACTTTTTTTTTTATGGAAATAGCCGGCAAACGAGCTGACGATCCACCTGATGGTAAGTGGTTATCGCCGCCCATGAACATCAGCAACTCCAAAGGCATCACTGATGCGTTGCCGGCCAAGAAAGAAAGAAGAAAAAGAAAGAAAGAACTGGCTCTCAAGCCCCCAGCCAGAACACGACGAGTCGTTTGGCGGCTGACTCATGCTCGAGGGTGGTAGCTATCCAGGCGAACCCCTGGAGAAATAATAATAGTAATAATGGTATTAATTAACAATTAATATCAATACTACCAATATAATCCCTCCGAGGGCCCTACTACCAGCAGGCCGGATTTAGTCGCCTTTTACGACACCCTTCCGGCGTGGGATTGGGGTTAGTATTCTAAGCCGCCCCAATACGGCTAAAAATGTCTTACCTTACCTTACTTAAGTTATTGTTTGTGCGTCATCTGGAAGAAATCGCTCTAATAAAAGTGCCTACAACAACAATTACTTTATATTTTCCAGGCAAGAACGGTTCTGGAGCCACCGAAACGAAGCACTGGCAAGACATGATAACCAAGCCACGACAGACCATCGTTCAGTGGCATCGCCTCAAGCCCGAGTAAACGTATTGTTTTTAAAGTTATAAACAAAAGAAGTTATTAACAAAAACGTCATAAGACTGAGCGGTTTAAAGTTAAAGGCACAGGTTAATCTTCTATCTTCTTCTTGCAATCTTCGGCGCTGTGCACAGAAAGGACTCTTAAGACGAGACTTTTTTTAACAGCATGAGTTTTATACCGACAAATGTTTATATTTCTACAGATGTTTCTAAACGTTTTGAGGCAACCGTCACCCAAGATTGTATTGTAAAGATCGGTTAATTTAACCCTGATATTAGTTTGAAATGTCATTATAGTGAAATTCTTACAGAATTTTTTGAGAAAATTATTTTGCGACGGTTATTTTTTTCGATTGCGGACCTTAAAATTTATATTTATTTTAGAACTCAAATTAAATTAATAAAGCTTTTTTTCTAATTGTATCGCCCCTTAAATGATAAATTAACACGTTATAAAGAAAATTAGCAGTGTAAGGACCGTTTATTATGGCGAAATAAGCCAACAGTAAAATTCACCTCAGGAAAGATAAATATTTTTATTGTGAGAGAAGGACGGGACTACGTTATGCTGTCTGTCTCTTACAACGAAATCTTTGGCATGTTTTTTAATTGGTAATCGCAGTTTCATGTTTTAGAATAGATGTAATTAGCATCTATAATAGTGTTTACGTAGTACAGTACAGGTTTAGAAGTCTACGGAATTGCATGAATAATATTTATTATAAAATCAGTGTCTATTTGTATCCAAATCTATTTAAAATACTAGAAAAAATGGTGTGCTTTAAAGAGTAGCTGAAACGGAAAATAATTTTCGATAATCTGTAAAGCTGTCAATTTGACAGATATTTTTTCGAAAAAGCCGCGAAAATAATAAACATGGCGCCATTCTTTCGAACTGTAATCAATCATTGACGTTTTATTATAAGAGTTGGAAATCGATGTTAAGAGATTTAATGAATTGTTAGACGTATAAATTAATAAGGAATTATTGTTAAATGTAGAAATCGTAAAGAGTCGAGTTCACATCGCACAAAGAGAGTAGAAAATTTGGTTTTATTAGCCTTTTGGTTAAAATTTTTGAGCGTTTAATATTAAAGTTTTATCCATCATCATTAATCATTCATGTTGCTCAATGAATTGTTAAAAATATCAATGTATTTATTTTGGTTACTGATTGACAAGTTTTTTAAAATTTGTACAGACTTCAATAACGTAAACTTATAAACTGCCAAAATTTAAAATTATATTTTGGCACAAAAAGTGTCAAGTTAGATTTTTAAATTTTACAGAATAAAATTTCGTATCGAATAAGAATGTTCAGAAATTCTAAATTAAAAGTAAAATTTATGGAATAGGAGAAGAAAAGGTTGGTCAATTTTAGGGGTGTATATTATCGTGAGGGAAGGAAAGATATAAATAAGCTTTTTTAACTTTTTTTTCATTTGGTGAAGATAATGTTGTATGTCATAATATGTCAAAGTAATAATTTGTTTTGCTTTATACATGGATTGAATGTTATTTAATTTATCAATAAATTAATAATTATGGCTTGTTGTTAATGTTATAGCTTACATTCCATGGAGTACTTGTTTCGATGTTGACAGTTTAATCATCAAAATTCAAAATAAAATTGTATACATTTATAAAATTTTTATAGAGGAACGTAGTATATTTATAGAGATAAAATAGCTTGTTGTTATAGATTTTAGGCAGATCAGTGTCTATATTGTATTTGAAAAAAAAAGCAAATTTTGAAAAGAGACCTTGTTTTTAATCCGATAACCGAGCTTGGTAACCCGATTTTAGATCATAATGCCAACAAATATTTTAGAAATTTAGATCGTCTGTTAAGATACTAATATCTTAGACATAGTTTAATCTGAGTCCTTTCTCGGTGTTCTGTTGATATTCGTCTATTGTAATAATTAATTACACAAAAGCTAAATGGAAGTTTATATCCATTAAAAGTTTGATAAAATTCTAATGACGTGACCTTCTTTCCTTTATCTCAATAGTATACTTAAAAAATTTAGAGAAAAAAGCAATCATCTTCTTCAGTCTTCAATTCAACCTTTATTTTGTTATGAATTAAGTATGTAAAGAACGTTTGTAAAGAATAGGCATTGAAAAGGATAATTCTAATATGATGATTTTTGCCGACTTTCTTAACAATTAAGTACCAATTAATTAATACGAGCAAACATAAAGTAGGTACCTGTTAAAGGGTAAATTACACGTGAGATTTCTTAATATTAATCTAAATCTAATCTAATATGGCATATTTTAAAAGTTAATTTGAAACGAATATCGACAGATCACTCACCTCACCAACAGTTGGTGCGGCCATCTTTAAAATATTGAAGACAATTACCAATCTGAATAAGAATAATTATGCTTAATTTGGGATGATAAATACTAGGTGATAAATAATAGGTTTTGCGTGAGAGTCACAAACATCCATACATCTTCACAAACAAACTTTTAAATTAATATAATAATATTAGTATTATAACAGAATACCTAAACAGTTGTGATATTCAAATTATAACCAATAAGTAATTTAATCTTTATTACCTCATCTATACTATGAGGAAAGATTTGATTGTTTGTTTGCATTGAATAGGCTCCGAAACTACCGAACCGATTTGAAAACTTCTTTCACTGTTGGGAAGCTACACTATCCCCTGGTGACATAGACTATAATATATTTTTTTTTTACTATTTTTCTCGAAGTGAAGCGAGGGCCATTTCCTAGTTATATTATAAAGGCAAGTCAGATTATAAAAGATATACCTACCTACCTAGTGCTAAACAAAAATAAAACCTAAACAAAGTAAAATCATCGACATTGTCTGTAAGTAAGCAAAAACTTAAGGATTTTTTTACCTTCGCATTCAATAATACTTTCCAATGTAAATTGAAAACCTTATAAATTGAAATTCAATAAGATTTTTTGCACCTAAAAATGTTCTGGTTAAAAAAAATACTGAACTTCCGCAAACAATTTACTAAATATATGGTGACAATTGAAAAATAGAGTTTACATAGTTGGAAATAATGGTGCCAATAATGAAAATTGATCTTTAATTTTCCCTAAATGTAATGTAATTTATCATTATTAACAATGATATTATAACTAAAGATACGTTATGCCCTTATAAATCAACCAAAAAATCTGTTCCGATCGAGCTTCAACACACACACGTTTATCTTTTGTTTCATTAAACCGATCACACATTGATAAATTATGTAAAAGGGATGGCACTACTAAAACCATAATAATAGTGAAAAAGACAGCTAGTGTTTGTCGCTCGAGGTCGCTCGCGTCACAGCGCGTCACGAGATCTATGACCAAATGGCACACATTTGCACACTTAGCACACCAACAAATTCAGTACGGAACAGTCAGTAAAAGTTAAAAGAAATATTCGAAATTAGTACCAATATTTAACATAACGTTTTATGTACTTACCTATGGTATGTAATCCATCATTTTTATGCAATTTGGAGATATGATTTTTTCGAAATCTCAAAACAACTCGGCATTTTGGTGAAACTATAGACGGCCCAAAGACGGCCTCACTCACGGCAGCTATCAACTGTATGAATTGAAATCGCTATACTTATGCACATTCGACTGGCGTACTTCTAGCGCCGTGTTGGCATGTCTTGTACCTATATAATGTCATTGATTATTAAACTTTCCATGGTCATGTTGTCATATCTAAAGGATTTCCAATGTATTTTCGGTTTTGGTGTCCATCTTCATCAATTAAAAATATTTATTCATTTTATATTACCTAATTAGGTAAAAAAAAAGATGGCCGCATTAACGTTTTAGCATTAAGAATAACGGCTCAGGCGTTGATGTTGAATGTTGTATAGAGTCAGTGTTTTAAACAAAAATGTGAAAATTATTAACCATTGTAGCTAAAGGCTAAAACTATATTTTTTACTCTTGAATTTAAAATGCAAGGATAGACGTACATTTATCTAAATGATCTCGACAGATCACCGCGCTTTCAAATTATTTTTGCTATGCATTTTAATAGTAATTAAACTTAATATGCTAGCTTGATATTGTAAACTCATGTTATGGTGTACAGACTAAAAATGTCAGCAATTTGAAATATGAAAGTCTACTTCCACAATCTAAACATGATCCTATTATGAAAAAATGTTCCACAGATACGATCCCCATTAACTACTCTGTACACATTGAAGTAACTAGCGTATAACTGACACCGCAAATACGATGTATGTCACAATTAATTAGCGCCAATGGGCTTCAATTTTCAATGGATTAATTTCATTTTGAAAGGAGAACGGGGGCTCAATTTTGAAAGGATTAAATTAATGTCTGAATACGACAGCTATTCATGTAAAAAAATCAGCGGATTACAAGCGGCAACAATATTATTACAAACAAAGATGTCAATGAAACAATACAATATAATATTTTAATTTAAGCTAAAGAAGCAAAATCTTTGGTGATCACTTCCTATTCCCCAATCTAGACGATATGCCCGCCAGTAAAGATTACGGACTACCCTCATTTTATAAGGCTAGTAAAGTTTCTCTTGAAGACATTTTTAGTACTGTGTAAACCAAATGTCATCTTTTGGAAAGCATATCCAGAATATAATTATAATGGTAGTGAATAAAATATTGTAAGTATAAAAAGAAAGGTCAAAATGAGAGGAATTAATCTAAATGTAAATAGAAATAGAAATATTTACTTGCGTCGTTATGCAATGTTCGAGTCTAAATAAATCTTAGTTTTAAACTTTTTAAATTATCCCCAAACTTCCAGTGTACTTACTACCTCTATTTTGCTTTTAAATCGTTTTTAAAAAACATTGCCCAAACATAATGGATTTTAAAATGTTTCATTTTTTTGGAAATATTTTCCAAAAATACGCTTTTTAACCAATAATATTCATGTTGATGTACAATGTTAGAACATATCAAACGTTTTCGTTCTGAAACGCCTTGAAAAGATATATTTTCATGAAAAATAAAGAAAGAGATGACTATTTTTCGCTGCATACTTTAAATTATTTTTACTATCATACAAAAATAGAATAAATATAATATCTATTCTTCATAGCACGAGTTTCTAGCATTCTATAGTGTGTAATATTTTATTGACGTTATAAATTAATATTATTTTATTACAAAGGCAAACGATTAATTATTTTAAGGAATTATAATTATAATTTGACCATACATTGTTGAATAGTGTAAATTTTCCCGCGTTTTCATAAGTGACATACGCCCGCCATTTTGAATTGTCTTGGATTCGGCTAATGGCTCAAAATATATAACGCCTCTATTACACTATGGATCAGTGGACTATTCTACAAGCTAGGATTTGTATGTTATCAGTAAATGTTAACTCTTGATAGCTATATAGACCAGGGTAGAAGCCTTTAAAAATAATGAAAAGTGAAAAAAAATTATAATAGAATGAAACCTATTGCAAAAGGAAGAGAATATAACAAAAAATAAAGGAAAAATAATTTACGGGCGATCTGAGGTCGGGAAGTGGGGGGGAGGGGGGGTTTAAGGGTAAAAACGGTTTATCTCAATTTCCAGCAAAACTATAAGTCCTATGGAAAAAAGTTAAATGGCAAAGTTATAGGTAATAAAAAGGTCTACAATTTTTGTATTTACACTTTTTTCACATAACCTCAAAATTTATGTGAAAAATTCAAAAAACCAAGTTTTTGGTTTTTTATTTTTATCTTTTACAAAAATTTTTTTTTTAACGAAATTTTGTGAAAACTTACCTTTCTATGTCCCAAACATACTGTAATTTTTTTGATTTAAAATATTTATTTTTTCACCTTATTTTGACTTAATATCGAAAAATCACCCTAATTTTCAATCGAAAATTCACCTGTCAAAATATCCGCTTTTTTAAAAAAATCTGTGAGCTTTTTATTTGCTAAAATCTCTACTTTCTGATGGTATAAAAAAGATATACACTACTATGGTAAATTTTCTCAGAAAATGCAATGAAACGACAACTATTTTTGCATGTTTCTTGCAATCTTTATGGATTTGTAATTTTTTTGCTTATTAATTTATTAATTTAACATGGATTTTGACGTTTTTCGATTAATTAAAGTGTAAATTTTAATAAATGGCTCAAAATTGTACGTAAATATTAAAAATATATATTTAAAAACTCGAACTCGAATAATTTTTGTGAAAATAGTTGTCGTTTCATTGCATTTTCTGAGAAAATTTAACATGGCAGTGTATATTTTTTTATATACCATCAGAAAGTAGAGATTTTAGCAAATAAAAAGCTCACAGATTTTTTTAAAAAAGCGGATATTTTGACAGGTGAATTTTCGATTGAAAATTAGGGTGATTTTTCGATATTAAGTCAAAATAAGGTGAAAAAATAAATATTTTAAATCAAAAAAATTACAGTATGTTTGGGACATAGAAAGGTAAGTTTTCACAAAATTTCGTTAAAAAAAAAAATTTTTGTAAAAGATAAAAATAAAAAACCAAAAACTTGGTTTTTTGAATTTTTCACATAAATTTTGAGGTTATGTGAAAAACGTGTAAATACAAAAATTGTAGAACTTTTTATTACCTATAACTTTGCCATTTAACTTTTTTCCATAGGACTTATAGTTTTGCTGGAAATTGAGATAAACCGTTTTTTACCCTTAAACCCCCCCTCCCCCCCACTTCCCGACCTCAGATCGCCCGTAAATTATTTTTCCTTTATTTTTTGTTATATTCTCTTCCTTTTGCAATAGGTTTCATCCTATTATAATTTTTTTTGTTTTCAAAAATTATCGACCCTGGACTAATAACTATAGAATGTGATACCAGTGTAAGTATTTTTTAAATCAACAATTACAATTTCAAAAGTATAAAGAAATTCGTTAAAACTAAATAGCAAGAATATATTATACTTAAAATGTTAGTGTACTTTCTTATTTATTTTTTTCTCGTTTTAGATGTTACTGATTTCCATGGGCGACCGTGGCCATTACTATCAGGTTACATAAAAAATTGAGGAAGTACCTAGGTACCTAGTAGTAAAATCTCAAAACAATGTCCTTATAAACAGTGTCATTATAATGCTTAAATTGGAAAATATTTTTTAACATTACAATGCTTAATATTTTAATTATTTAATTTATTTTTTCTGTCTATAGTATTTTTATTTTTTACATTTAATACTCGTAGTAAAATTAAGAAACTTACCTATTGTGTGTCACTAGAGTTTTACAAAATGGCATTGTTAAAATCCGTTATTTTTTAAAAGTGCTATACATGGTTTTTAAAACAACCTTTCTTTTGTTGGCAGCCAGTATTGTGATTTCAGCATTATAACTAGAAAAAGTGTAAACTCGTAATCGCATTCGGTGTCTACTTCGTGCAATATTATTATAATATTATGTATTAAATGTTATAACTTAGGACAATTGTGATTTTAACAAGATAGATGATTATTTTATCGTATCGTTAAAGAAAATATCGTGTTTTAATGTAATATCATGTAATGTTAAGGTCGGTGTTAGACTAGTATTAAAACGTTGAAATGTGTTATAGATCGTTGCGTTATACGAGTATTTTGTCTATAATTCCGTAATCTTTCATTTCTATTCTGTATTTCTGCCGGAACAATAAAAACAAATTCTTTGCTACGAATCTTTTTCTAGTATTATAGTGTTTTAGTTTAATAATTATTATAATTAGATGTATGATTATATACGTATAATTATAGTGTTGATGATCATAATGTATTGTGTATTTATTATGAAACTAATTATTCCCAATAAAATATTGAGTTTAATGTTGCGTTTTTGTTATTTTTTACATTGCTAGTTTATATATAATGCAGAATAGTATCTATGTTTATTACAGAGTCAAAGCTTGATCTAATCCTGAATATGAAGTCACAAGGCTAGATCAATAAAATAAAAAAGGAGATTAAATATATATAAGGTAAGTAGGCCGGGAATAAATGAAAATCATAAATAGAAATTTTGTATTTTTTATTGAATAACTTTTCTATTATTTTTATGTATCAATATCACAAACCTTACAATAGGCAGGTATTCAAGTAAAAAAGCTGATAAATTTCTAAAAAATCGACAATCACATATAATTTTTTTACATAAAATTTTAAATCTATTTAGCCCCATCTCTTCGACAAAGGACCGACAGAAATTTGTCATAGTTAACTTTTAACTAAATAAAGAACAGGAAATGGGAAGTGGCTTTGAATTTGTAGCCATTGTGTTCCCATTGTTATTTTGTCAGTATAACGGTTTTTGAAAATAGGATACTTATTCACAACGAATGACTGTATCATGAGTAATATTTGTTATCTGTCGGTAATTTATAAATAAACCATTTCAGTTTTTATTCTTTACTTCCTGGATTCCAATTAAAACAAATTTGATAGACGGCATGTCAATAGATGTGAACGATTTAAATTTGGAGCTGTCATTTGCCGCGCTTTCTAATACCGTTCACTGGATTTGAAATAAGAACTTAATTTTTATTTTTTAAATTAATTTAGGCTTTCTTCTCTTCTTCTTTCTTTCCTTCTTCGGGAGGAGTAGGGAGTTCAGGGTACTCTAACTTGACTCCATCCTCGCAGGTGAAGATTGGACAGCAACCAGGGAAGGGAGCAGTCTTGTTGGTCTTGTCTGTAAAGAAAGAGAAGAAATATGTAATATTGTACGAGTCATGCATCTCCACTGAGCAGTTTAAATAATAAAGACAAATTTAATAATAATATATATAATAAATAGTAAGTATAAATTAAAAAAAACTCAAAAACCCGACTGGGAAAAAAGATGATATAACTTTTTGAAATCCTTATGATAATCTCTTTAATTTAATACCAATATTGAAATGTCCCGTTTATTATTATTTTTTGATACTTCAAACAATGACATCTCACAGCCACTATATTTTCTCTTATCTACGAACACTTGGGCTGTCAAGACACATCTAATATCTTAATTATATAAATCGGTCCAGCAAATTGGAAGATATGAGGTAATAAATAATATTACATGCATACATACATAGAATATACGCGCAAAAAACATAACTCTTCCATGGCAATCGGGTAAAAATCAAACAAAATGACGTAACTACATCTAAAATCTGGTTTAAGTTGATGGCAACTTTCTTAATAATTTAAGTATAAGCGTTACCTAATATTCCAATGACCATTAATGTTGACATTTTGGTAAAGAATTAGAAAACATAAAGTAGATCAATTGATCGAATCTATCTCATTTAAATGTCACAGATAAAACGACGGCTGTTGATATTGTATAACTTATCCAAAGTATTGGAAAAGTTTCAACTAAAGGCCTCGATTTCATTAGGTATTTTATTACAGAGGAATAAAGTAGAACATCGATTAAATCTTGCACCTTTTATAGCTTGCGCCTATATTATATTGCCAGAGTTAATACAACAACCCTGAGAATATGTGAGAAAACTTGTTTTAAAGTAATTACATTCACTTTGATTCCATCGTTTTAATCATTCTTTAGCAGCTGTTATGTAAAGTACGTACAGATTATTAAAGTTGATACTTTAGATCAATCTCAATGTATACATTTTTGGAGTCGTTATATTTTAGATCATATTTTCATTAAGAAAGAAGAAGAAGCACCTACTAAGATTAAAAAACCATTCACTATGATAATAATCCTGTGTTTTTAATAATACTTGAAATCTTACCGAATAAATGAGTCAATTTTACTAAGCTGTGTCACTATAAAATGATCAAGAAAATGAATTTTAGGGCTAAACCATGATTGAATAAGTAGTAAATAAGGCAAGGCAACCACGCCCACGGCCTCTAATAATGAGGTTAAAGAAACTATTGCAGGTAAGTCTAGTCTGACTGTAGAAATACTATGTGAAACTCGCATCTTATTTAAGTAATAGGATACTAAAGGTTAATATAAACGATGAAAAGTCATCAGGGTCACCTACTGTGATGGGTGTTCCGCAAGGCTCGATCTTGGGCCCTTTTCTTTTCCTGGTGTATATAAATGACTTACCACATTATGTTAAAAACCATGCGAACATTGTGCTGTTTGCAGATGATACATCATTAATATTTAAGACTGATAGGAATAAAAATAATTTTGACGATGTTAATAGTGCTCTGTCGCATGTCTCACATTGGTTCACTATAAATAATTTACTTTTAAATGCAAAGAAAACCAAATGCTTAGAATTCGTGTTGCCAAATGTAAAAAAAGTAAATAAATCTCTTAAATTAAATAATGAAACATTAAATATAGAGGAATCCACGGTTTTTTTAGGGGTGACCTTGGACAGTAAACTGCAATGGGGCCCGCACATAGCATCTCTCACAACTAAACTTGCTAGGGCTGCTTATGCTGTTAGAAAAATAAGGCAGCTCACTGACGTCGACACTGCTCGGCTTGTTTATTTTGCATATTTCCATAGTGTTATGTCTTATGGCATTTTACTGTGGGGCAAAGCAGCCGGTATTGAACAAATTTTTGTATTACAGAAAAGAGCCATTAGAGCTATTTATAAACTAAAATCAAGGGAGTCCTTGCGTATCAAATTTAAACAAATAGGTATACTTACAGTAGCTTCCCAATATATTTATAATAATTTAGTGTTTATACGGAATAACATAACTGCATATAAACAAAATTGTGATTTTTCAAATCGTCAAACAAGAAGGATGCATCAATTGGCTACCTCTTCGTACCGTCTTTCCAAAGTGCAACGTTCTTTTATGGGACTAGGTATAAAATTTTATAATAAAGTCCCAAAACAAATACGTGACTTACCAGTGGAATCTTTTAAGAAACGTGTAAAGGCTCAGCTCTTAGGCAAGGGCTACTATAGCATAAATGAATATTTAAATGACAAGGATGCTTGGAAATGACTAGCTAGGCAACCAGTTCTGCACAGGTTAGAGAATACCTATTTTTGTAATAGATATAAGTTTTATTTTTAAAAGATGTGCTGAGGAGTTTCTTTACGGCTTTTCTTCTCCTCCATGACAAAGCACCTTTCCGAAAAGCTGGTAGATTAAAAAAATGACGTGCATAAGAGTATCAGTGATACCTACATGAATAAAGATTATTTCATTTCATTTCATTTCAAGAATAATCTTCATGTAACAACAGACACAGGATTCCTTCTTTGAAAGTCGTTAGGCAGTTTTGAAGCTCTCAGTTTAAACCCCACAATTCTCATGCTCGGTTTTCACCCAGCTATTTACACTTACTACTATTTAGCACTTTGAATCGACCACGAATTGTTTTTTTACATGACCACCTAACATCAATCCATTCATTCTTTGAAATTGATGTTTTGCATATGTTTTAAGTTACCTATTGCTTGAAAAGTAAAGCGCAGAGTATAAGTTATTTACTGACGGGTTCTATTACTAAAACCTGTTACTACAAAAATCAGAATACAATAATTTTAAAAAGTATTTTCTCTACATGACAGAATTTCAGACCATAAATTAACTCTTTCCCAACCATATCGTTGATTGTTAACCGTAAATTAACAATCTTACCTAGTGGTAAGGGATGATGTAGTTTTGGGTGGTAAGACGTGCTAACTCATGCTCCTTTTCTTCTTTTCACTTTAATACAAGAAACTGCTGCAACAAACTAACCAGTGTCAAGCTTGCACTTGGGGTTGGCAAGAGGCAGAGGACCGCAGTCTTCCACCAGCTCCAGCAGCCTGGGGGGCTTGTCCTCGCTGACCACGCAGGTGCTGCGGCCGCAGAAGGGCGCCAGGTCCCAGGTGTTGCCAGGCTCTACTGTGGCGCATCGGGTTGACGCGAAGCACATACCAGGGAAATCTGTGGAAGGAGAGTTAAGGTTAAATAACGAGGTATTTAGACTTTTAGGATTTACGATAATATGTCGTTTATGAAGTAGTATTGTAATAGAAAAGAGATTTACTTTAAACAAAATCAGAATAGTCCAGGGTCGATAATTTTTGAAAACAAAAAAAATTATAATAGGATGAAACCTATTGCAAAAGGAAGAGAATATAACAAAAAATAAAGGAAAAATAATTTACGGGCGATCTGAGGTCGGGAAGTGGGGGGGAGGGGGGGTTTAAGGGTAAAAAACGGTTTATCTCAATTTCCAGCAAAACTATAAGTCCTATGGAAAAAAGTTAAATGGCAAAGTTATAGGTAATAAAAAGGTCTACAATTTTTGTATTTACACTTTTTTCACATAACCTCAAAATTTATGTGAAAAATTCAAAAAACCAAGTTTTTGGTTTTTTATTTTTATCTTTTACAAAAAAATTTTTTTTTAACGAAATTTTGTGAAAACTTACCTTTCTATGTCCCAAACATACTGTAATTTTTTTGATTTAAAATATTTATTTTTTCACCTTATTTTGACTTAATATCGAAAAATCACCCTAATTTTCAATCGAAAATTCACCTGTCAAAATATCCGCTTTTTTAAAAAAATCTGTGAGCTTTTTATTTGCTAAAATCTCTACTTTCTGATGGTATAAAAAAGATATACACTACTATGGTAAATTTTCTCAGAAAATGCAATGAAACGACAACTATTTTTGCATGTTTCTTGCAATCTTTATGGATTTGTAATTTTTTTGCTTATTAATTTATTAATTTAACATGGATTTTGACGTTTTTTCGATTAATTAAAGTGTAAATTTTAATAAATGGCTCAAAATTGTACATAAATATTAAAAATATATATTTAAAAACTCGAACTCGAATAATTTTTGTGAAAATAGTTGTCGTTTCATTGCATTTTCTGAGAAAATTTAACATGGCAGTGTATATTTTTTTATATACCATCAGAAAGTAGAGATTTTAGCAAATAAAAAACTCACAGATTTTCTTAAAAAAAGCGGATATTTTGACAGGTGAATTTTCGATTGAAAATTAGGGTGATTTTTCGATATTAAGTCAAAATAAGGTGAAAAAATAAATATTTTAAATCAAAAAAATTACAGTATGTTTGGGACATAGAAAGGTAAGTTTTCACAAAATTTCGTTAAAAAAAAAAAAATTTTGTAAAAGATAAAAATAAAAAACCAAAAACTTGGTTTTTTGAATTTTTCACATAAATTTTGAGGTTATGTGAAAAAAGTGTAAATACAAAAATTGTAGACCTTTTTATTACCTATAACTTTGCCATTTAACTTTTTTCCATAGGACTTATAGTTTTGCTGGAAATTGAGATAAACCGTTTTTTACCCTTAAACCCCCCCTCCCCCCCACTTCCCGACCTCAGATCGCCCGTAAATTATTTTTCCTTTATTTTTTGTTATATTCTCTTCCTTTTGCAATAGGTTTCATTCTATTATAATTTTTTTTCACTTTTCATTATTTTTAAAGGCTTCTACCCTGGTCTAGAAGTTCTAACGAAGTAGACTTTTAAGACGTTATTGTTTTTATGTTTTAATAGAAGTAATTTATTGAAACGAAATCTGACGTTCTTACGGATTGCAATTTTAGAGTGATTTGAGTTGGCATAGTTGCTACTTTCGTTGGAAACGTGGCCACGATTTAGATGATATGAAATGGTTTGAAACTTTAAGCAATGTAAACGATGTGTATTAAATTAAATAATCATTCAATTCATTCGATAAATCCAGACATAAGTTTATTTCTAAAGCAATGTGGATTGGCTAACTCTTACTTTCTAAACGTCATGAGGTATGCGTCAATAATTTCTAATTGCAGTTCTTGTATTGCAAATATTAACGTGAAGAAATACGCAGATTCTATAGTATGGGCATACTAAAACTAATTTGAAATTTAAATTTAACGTGGACTTTTAGAAAGATTTTCTAACAAACTAAGTTAAATTAAAAAGGTGCAATCATCCAAAATTAAGAGTCCCATTTTAACCACCTTTCACGAAAAGTGCTTTATTTAAAGCCACTAAACAAATCCCTGTCTATAGTTTAATTTATAACAAAACACATAATCGTGATATTCGTGATTCAACACCTTCAATCATTGGACGCTTGTCGTACAATAGGCGAGTAAATAGCAAACCTTAACTATTTTCTTTTAGATCATCATATTGCAATTAGTGCATTACAGTTATTAAAAAATCTACGATTAATGAATGCTAATCAAGATTGTTATCTTGTTATGTTGTTATGTTGTGCTGGGTCTGGTGGTTTAATAAAGAGCCTTGCAATGCAGAGAAATACAACACAACAACACCATTAAAGAAAGCATGCTCGAAATCTCTTTAGGTATCTACTTATTGAAAGCTAGCACAGGCCACTAAAGTTTTACATAGGATTTCACAATTTTTGAGAAATAGACATCAGACTTTTTCTGTATTGAACTCTCAATCGCTAGTGTGCTTTGTCTGTCAGACCTTATGCTTTGTAAGTTTCCATTCTAAACTTTAAATGTAGCTCATGGTCGACTACACAAAACCTATTCACGATCTAGGTAACCTATAGTATGCAGTCTGTATTGTTCATGATTGCTGTAATACAGATAAGTAATGCTTTACATATGACTTTTGCTTCTTTCGAAAGAGCACTCAAAAATTAAGATTTTAGGGGAACAATTATATTTGCAAAATGCTGGAAGGACCGTACCAAGTTTAGACCTTGCGTTTGTGAATCATTAGGCAAATTTTAATGGTCAAACCAAATTGTTCAAAGAAAATGAATACAATATTCTGTGTCTATTAGAAAACATCTATTAATATGCAACAAATATTCCTTCACTATATAGCAATAAGTAATGAATTAACGAACACTTACATTCTGAATAATTCATTACCTCCTAATTGCGCACTCGTTTCCTACATACGCCTTTAGCATCAAAATGCAATTGCTAAACCAATTATAAACTACGGTATAAATTGTTAGGATGTCTCTGTCTAAGAACCAATATAAATCAATCGAAACGATGTTTATTTACTACTGCATAACAATCTATTCGATCGGTTGGTAAATCATTTACGGGACGTAACAAGGTGATGTCTGGATCCTATAATAATTTATTCTTATTTTTGTAAAGAGGTTTTTGCTGCATCGTTACTTTAACTATATCACGACCAACTATAGAATTAATATATTTAGATTATTTACTTATTAGGAATGGTTACTGAATACATTATAACGATGAATTTGAAGGTAACTTGGACTAGCGCATGGAATGAATTTATTAGAGTTTTACAGTGTTACCCTTATTTGTAGACCGTAGTCGCTATGATATAACATCTTGTTACCACTTTATCGTGTTATTCATTCTATGACCCAATTCCGGTGACAAACCCACGTAGGACGGACGTGGGCAGAATAACTGAGTGGCTGCAATTATAACATTTACTGCATTTTCAACAGCGTGTTGTGTAAGTTTACCTTGTTCACAAAAAATACATGTTGTGGAACTTTAAGAATAGAATTGTTGAAAGACGTTAAACTAATGGGACTTAGGTCTATCATTTTTTATTCTGAAAATGAAGACTCTACGAAACTTCAAGGCTCATAAATTCCAAAATTGATTGAGCTTAACTTTACTATTGACGTCCTACTCAATAACAGATGAACTAAATACTCTTTTCTTTTTTCAATTTCGCACACATAAAAACAAAATTGAATGTTTAATGATCTGAAGACAATAAACCGCGTTAGCTAGATCGTAAAGAATTCAATATGCCTTCGGTTGAAGTATTAGCTCACCTACATTTTGATCTAGACTGTTCTGAACTGTAACTTTCACTAGAAGCCTTCCGCATGTTCTAGGTAGGTATTTTGTAACGGATACTTTTTATGGACATGTTCAAACATAACTTGGAGACGCAATATAGCCAATTAGTGTGGATCGGAGAACGTACAGTTTTTAATACAATTTTCGAAAATTAGACTCAAACCAATGTCATATTTTGTTAAAATGTTTAACATATTTATATTTTTGTTTATTCTTCAAATAAAACACATTTTTTGTCCAAAATAAAAAATTACTTTTGGAAGTTAGTATGGCAAATTAAAAACTCAATCAAAAACCTTATGAATAAGCTCACATAGACTGATAACTTTTCCTTGGAAATAACAATGGTGTATTCTGTAACTGTTAATTTAACCACCGAGTACCAATTAAGTTATTATAAATTAGTTGGCAACACCGAAACTCAGCAACCTTGAAACGAGGTTACGCTTACGAAGATAGTGTGAGATGGGAATATGCTCCTTCCTTGCATTGTGGGAACCACGGAATTCGTGGGAACACCTCGGTATTGTCCCAAACTTTACTAACAAACATCAATCTGTTAAGCAGGTCACAATAATTGCAAAGCAAATTGCACACCGAGGCAAAATTCAAGCACATAAACAGAACCGGCAAGAGACTGCTGAGCTATCCGTGAGGCGGCCGAGAGCTCTGGGTCTCTGACCAAAGCCATTCAAGGCAATTTCTGTGCATCATCCCTTCCTCCTTTGCGCAAAGCAGATAATACTGGCCCACACTGCAAAAGAGAAAGCCGAAATACTGGGCACACTCTTTGCGTCAAACTCGACTGCTGATGACGAATGTAACACACCGCCCAACATCCCGCAGTGTGGTGAGCTGATGCCTGACGTGCATTTCACTCAGAATGCCGTGCGTCAAGCTCTTTTTTCCCTTGACATCAATAAGTCGAATGTGCCAGATGGTATAGCTGCTGTTGTGCTAAAAACGTGCGCTCCGGAGTTGACCCCGGTTTTAACGCGCCTATTCCAACTGTCCTACTCTGCCGGCATCGTGTCGTCTTCATGGAAGGTAGCTTTGGTCCACCCTATTCCCAAAAAAGGAGACAGGTCAAAACCATCCAATTAATCTAATTACTGAAGCAGGTAAATAGGCAGAGATCTTCTACTTTAAAATGAACATGCCCCCACTAAATTATTCTTACAACCTAAAAATAGAAATATTAATATAAAATGTAATCTGAATTTTAATTCTACATGATTATCTTATCTTCATTAATGCCCTTGTATTTACGATAAGCAATAGTAAAACATCTCATAAATATGTAATAATATCTAATTCAATTAAATAATGTATCAATATTGGCCTGCTCAAACTTGTTTCCTCTCAAATAGACACTTGGTGTCAATTGACGTAAGTTATATCAACTAAATGTCATTTCCGTGGGTTCGTGACAACCAGAAGCGAAACTTTCACGACAGGAAGTTGTGAATGCACAAAGAGCACCGTTAAGTTTATTTACTCAAGGAAACCGGACCCCGATAAGTGGATACTGTACAATGTACATACAACCTTTAAACCGATAGTGTACAAAAAAAATATTCAAATCAAAGAGTAAATAGTTCAAAAAAAGGAATTTTCGTTATACACAAAAACTGTTTTAGAAATAAACAGCCAATTGAAATGACTACTTCAGTTACTAACTAGAAATCAAAAATTGATTGAACAGTTACCTTTCAATTTTTTTTTATTTAATTAAAACCCAGTTCAATATGTTAAACGCCAGATATTTGTTCAATTAAAAAAATCCTTAACGCAACAAACTGTGAAATTTATTATAACTCAATAATCGATTGAAATTGCCGAGTTATTACAGTAATCGATTGAAGATCGAACCTCGACGCTTGGCTGACTTGGCTCCGCAAATTGCATCAAGTCGTATCAAATTGGATTTGATTCACAACTCTATCACGGGAGCAAGCCCACTCGGATTTCGAACGTTGGCCTAACGTTGGGCCCATCGGCCATCGGTTGGCTTCCAGAACGTTCCAAGGTTACAGTAACTCGATCAACTGGCCGTTCACTGCAATCGATTAAACCGCATTTAGCACCTCGTCTGACCGCAGGGTGTGAACGAGTTACCAGTATCAACAATGTGGTGAGGGAAAATTGTGTTGTTTTCAATCAGTAAAACGTCAGAGATTTTTTTCTTTTTTTTCCCGTTCTTGAATGAAAAATACTTTAAAACACAGTAAAATAGCAGAAATTTAATTTCATTCTTGATTTTTTATGTAATTAAAAAATCTAAATGTAATTAGTATTATTCGTAGAGGATAGTTTCGGCTAGTTTTGGTTTTGATACCCGAGATTCTTGATCTTTCGTCTGAGGTTTTCAATTAAATTTAAAAGCACTTAAATCTATAAATAAAAAAACAACAGAACTTATAACTCAATAAACAATTCCATGTATATGAAACATACAGTACAAGATGAAAGAAAATTAATTGTCGCTTCACTGGTGTTAGTGGGACACTTGTTATACTTATTTATAACAATGAGACATTATACCTTGTCATTTTAATTCCTCTTACTGGTAAGGACACCAGGAAATGCTCTATACTCGTTGACCATAAAAAATTATGTCACTTCGAAGGAATTAGAATGTAAGAATACTGAATTTTATGTTTATTTAGTTAGACCGATTTCGGTTAGGATAAAACTGGCGATAATAGATTTCAAAATATGCACAGAGCTTCATTACAGGCCTCAAGTTCAATATCACCGAAACAGATGATATAATAATTAGGTACCTTTATTTTTTCAATATACATATTTCGGAACACTGATTATTGATGATCAAAATGTAAATATCTTAAAAATTTTTATGCATCATAGATGATGAAGAAATTATCATAAAATTTATTAACTCTAATATCGATACTAATATTATAAAGAGGAAAGATTTGATTGTTTGTTTGCATTGAATAGGCTCCGAAACTACTGAACCGATTTGAAAATTTCTTTCACTGTTTGGAAGCTAAACTATCCCCGGGTGACATAGGCTATATTATTATTTTTTACTATTTTTCCCGAAGTGAAGCGAGGGCGATTTCCTAGTTTAATATTAATAATAAACACACTCTAAACAAAAATAAATTTAATTAGTTGAGGTGCGTGATGTACGTAGACTATAGTAGCCTCTCTCTACACATAGTATGATAGTACTTACTCAATACTCATGATGGCAAAATTCGAAATTCGAAATCATCAACCATCCATGACATGACGTCAAAAAGCGCGCCAAATGGATACAGACTCCAAATAAAAAAGAATTTAAATGATTCCATTAAAAAGACTGCAGCCCGTATACGTTACGCAAGGATAATCGCTCCACACAGCCAGCAACCGATGTTATCGATTGCGAATCATTGCGTTGCAACATTTCCGAGTGTGTTGCCATTGCGACAACTTGTGCCCTATCATACCCGCGAAAGTGAATGCACTATTGGTGCACTACTGGCTACTGTAGTTATGATTACTTCGAAAGGTTTACTAAGTACTTATTTCGTTTTACTTCAGTAGAAAACTTTTTTACCCAATTAAATTATTTTCAAAAGAGTGGTGAGTAGGTAGTAGTTTATCGTTTTAGTTACAAAAATAATTTATTGGGTACATGGTTGTCTGAAAAAAATTGTTGTTAACAATAAAACGCCTTTTGTATGTTATTCCGTTGCCTGCCATGATTTCTGCTGTCCGAAATTTCAAGTTAATTAATTGGAGAGTGCTTTATAGAGAGTATTTTAATAATCCGCACAGCCGTAAACACAAACCACAATATTAAAGTACCTATGCATTGCCCTCCAACAATCCGCACTGGGGCAGCGTGGTTGAGCATGTTCAAGGCTTCCTCAAGAGGAGAAACCCGTGTTTAACAGTGGGCCATTAATAGGTCGAAGTTCATGCATTGTCTCTACTTGGATTGGACCTAACTCTAATAAAAAATTGATAAGTATGAAGATAGGTAGAATCATTACAATATTAGTATCAAAATTGTGGATAGTTCCTGGGTTTGGTTTAAGTAACATGATTATTATACTGTGGTAACATTAAGCTGGCCACACACGATAGTACACTTGTGTACTTGTCAAGTTTGCAGTTTGACTTGATGCGGCATCCAGTTTGAATGAGATAGCTAAATGGCTAGATAGCCATACACTGTGGTCATACACCGTCAAGTTTACTAGATGCCACGTCAAGTCTGCTGCAAACTTGACAAGTATACGTGATCACAGATCGTGTATGGCCAGCATTAAGAAGCCTACCTAAGCTATAATATAACTATTTTATTGATTTATAGTCATAACGAGCAACAAATCAAAAAGTAAGATTACAGTTAGTAACAGATAATTTATTGAAGTTAGTAATAAATTGCATAATTACAATAACTTTATAACAGTTCAGTGACACCATTCATTTATCTTTTATTTATACACGCTATAGGATTTACGCAATTTTACTTAATTCGGTCAACGCACAAGACGGTTGCTTGTTAAGTGGAAAAAACGTCAGACGACCATTTTACGAGTAAGAGGTACTTCAAAATTGCGAAACCAGTCTTCGAGAGGTCCGTTTTGTGGCACAATATGGCAGATGCATTAATGCAGAAATTGGCTGGAATATAAGAATATCAATAAATATTTGTGTTTTTTCATCATATTTTATTTTATTATCCTCCTAAGGCCCAATGTTCTTACCCAAGGACTTTACAAAAAATTGGTATCCGCCCAGGCTAAATTAGCTTAATGTAGTCCTGGTGACACAATGTTCTCACACGAGAACAGTTCAGTTTTTCTAATTTAACTCAAAAATTGGCGCGGCTCGCCATTTTCTTAAGTTTTGAGATTCTTGAAGGATGTCCTAGTGACGTATTTCAAGCTCGATCCTCAGGAACCAATCAGGTACAGTCTGTCATTTGGTTGCCGAAATGCCAAACACGGAGCGCACATGTAGTCGAGGTAAGATAAATCTCTAAGTATTAACAAAATCACATGTTTTTTTTTTAAAACTAGTATTTTTATTTTTGAGTTAAAACACTACAGAGTATTTGAAGTTTACTATTTATGCAAATACACTATTTGAAATTCCTTTTTTTTACCTGTCATTTATTATGTTCTTGTACAAGAACATTCGGCTGGTGTTCTATTAGTTGCCTGTTATAATATGTACTCGTATAAGAACATTGAGTATTAATGACTACCTACTTTTCTTAGCGCGGAAAAAACTAGTAATCGAAAATTTTGCTAAATGATTTGGATACTGCAGATTTTATATTCTCCGATGAAGCGCTCATAGCCCTGCGGCTTGCGTCGATCTTAAGTGATCGACAAAGTTAAGCAACAGCGGGCGCGATCGGTAGTTGGATGGGTGACCCCTAGTGGCAAAAATTCTGGAGCGTTTCCGTGCTTCTTCTTGCCGTCGATTCCGATTGTTATCATAAGATAACAGTCGTTAAGCCATGTCGGAGGCCCTCGGGTTGTTTGAAAACTTCCGAAACTCAGGTTGGCTACTAACCCCTCCACCAATCCGCACTGGAGCAGCGTGGTGGAGTATGCTCTAGGCCTCCTCAAGAGGAGAGACCCGTGCCCAGTGGTAGGCCATTATGGGTTGAAGCTATATTCTCAGATGAAGATACTAGCAAACCACTGTTTTATCATTGGCCCTGAAAATACATCACCAAGCTTTAGCGAAACAGATGCAGATGAAGATGTACAGATCAATTCAAGAGCAGCATCAGCAAACCGTGGTAAAAGTAGTAGTTGTGGTCGCAGCCAGCGATAAGCATGGATTGCCAATTTATGTGGCAAGATAATTTGTAATGACATTTTTGGTATTGACATTGTCCGTATCTTGATTGTTTGTCCGACAAAATAGGTATGTGCACTTTACAGACATCGTTTTCTGATGGAATCAAGATCCACACGTCATATTCATGATATAATTTCTTATTATTGTAGTTCTGGTCATTGGTGCATATCTTCTTTCGCCCTTAGAGCATCTTCTACCTTCATCTGTTTCTTCACTGGCTTCTACAGATAACAATGTCACGGTTTTGTTGTCAAACCACGTTAGTGCCATTGTAATCTACGGTCCCATTACTTGATCTTAGAACTTGTGTACTACCCCTAGCTCGATGTTTCAGTACTCGGTCCTCCTCAATATTGGGCCTTGCTGCGGCAGGTATTCCATTTTTCATAATAGTACCAGAGCAGCCTATTCCTCTATTAAGTAATTCCTCTATTAAGTATTCCTCTATTAAGACATGTAATACCTAATTTGTTGCCAAAAGTGAAACTAGGCATACTTAATTATGCTAAATAAATAATTTTTATAATAAAAATAATAACTTTTTTTAATCCTTAACAGCCCAATGTTACCCATTTAGAACATAAAAAATATACCAATTTATGTCTTAACGGCCTAATGTTCTCAGACATGAACAAAAAATTTTGAACCTAAAACTGCCTAAATTTATTATTTGTCATAGTACTAATTCAATAAAAAAATACCGCTTCAAAAAAAAACACTCTATCATAGTTATATTCATTTTTTTGGTCTGGGCGTTAACCATAACTGTACATTATGTACTTGTACAAGAACATTGGGTGATAACCTGGAACAAGGCATATTTTGTTTGGGCCTTAGGAGGTTATATATATAAGTTAACGTTTGACTACTTTCTTGTCAGGTTAAGCTTTATTATGCATACTTGTAATCAGTTTTAAATAAAATTCGGTAAATACGGTATTTCAATAAAAATATAATAAAAAATAACCTCAAACATTTTTGTATTAATCCATAGATCATAAGTTTATTATACCACACAAACTTTAAAGTATTTTTATCACTAGTCAGTGGCTTAATCCGGACAATGAAGCTAAGGAAACTAAAATCAATGAAAATGGAGATAAAACCAAAGACTTATAATATATCGTCCTGCACCAAAAAAATTAAACATAGGCATAATGGAAATATAAATACAGTTAATGGATTCACAGCTAATGTTAAAGCACAGAAGAGTCCAATAAATGGATATCAAGACAAAGAAAATGTGCTTTGCATAAGTAGATAAAATCAAATCATCGTTTAAGCTAAGGACACGAAAAATTATACCTACAGCACTAAGAAAAATATAATAACAAAGCAAAATATAATAGCAAAGAAAAATCATCCCAGCGAAGGCTATAAGCCTAATTAAGTTTAATGCGAATTTTCAGAGCCTAACCATGTTTCCGAATGGCCATGATTCATTCATTACTTCAATGAAAAATTGCTCAACCAGCAAAAACCTGGTTACAAAAAAAGATTTATTCTAAATCTGTATCATGCTACAGAAAACCGAATTTGACGGCCAAGGTCAAGGTTAACCGGAGGCGGTTCTAATCATTCATCGTTATAATGAAATTCAAAATAAAATTAGACTTAGAATGTATCGGCCGAACAAGATAATTCTAGTTATTAAATCCTGTTTTACATTACAAGTGTTGAATATTTATAATCTGTTATTATGAATAATAAAATAAATCTTTTCATACAACATTATAAATAAGGTTTATGGTGCTTGAAGGTGCATAGTGTCTGCCTTCTGCAGTTATTGCAGTATTAAACATACCTATTTCAAAGTCCATTATGATACAAGCATAACTAATTATCTGCATAGTATTATTATTATACTCAGAATCATGGTCTGAACTGAACAAAAGAGATCAGAAGCGTATCCCAGAGATTAAATCGAAAGAGATCGAATGGAAAGGAAAAGAAAACTGCTTATAATTGACCTGAGAAGAACATAATTGATTTAATAGTTGAATAGCAACAGTAGCAAATATCAAAAAATACCAACTGAACAGTATTAGCTGTCATTCTAATTTATACAAAGATAATGGATAGATATAGACAGAATACAGAGAACGGTCGTTACGCCCTTGTTAAAAAATTAGTTTTTGAAATGATGAGAAATCCGTACCGAAATATAAGTTGTAGGTAGTGTAAAAGAAATAATTCTAAGTTTTTTTATAGAAATAGCTGGCAAATGAGCTGATGATCCACCTGATGGTAAGAATAATATCGTCTATGTGTATCATTGATCCGTTGCCGGCCAAGAAAGAGAGAAAAATAGATGTTAAGTATCTCTAGTATAAGAGTCCACAGTAATTTAATTTCTTTATGGAAATGGATCGATATATAGATCATTGACTCTTCGAATGAAACTTCTCGTATTTAGAGACATAATCGAAAACGAACGAATTATATAATTTACACAGAAGCCTGATTTGTATTAAAGACATATTTGAGACTTGTCTAGTCTAGACCAGATATTTCAAACTAGTTCAGTTGCATTTTATATAATAATCTCGTTAGGCCAGACTAGTTGCTAATTACAAAATAGTATTCGATTACATCGATATAATAACGATTGATGTAATTATTGTAATGTTGTTTAGGATGTATCGGTTGATTACGTAATGTGGATATTGGATACTATACGGATATAATGTAATATGTCGCTCAAGCTATGAGGAGATTTTACAAAGTAGGTATCTTACAAAAAATACAGATGTTAAGTTATACATTATAACATTAAAACGCCTAGTCTTTAAAAGTCTAAACGGCGTTATTTTCTCTTTTATTTTGTTGCACTCGCTTGTTATATTTTGCATTGATAGTCGTTTTCCATTATTTTTATTAAAAGGTTTCATATTTATTTAAAGTAATGTTTTTAATGAGGTAATTTACTTTTTATATACCATTATATACGTAATAAAATCCTCTAATTTTAAACAAACAGGTAACATACACAGTTATACCGGCTGTAAAACGACGTTCAATAATTTATACACTTTTTCATATTATATTTCAATTTGTTATTTAAAATTGTATCTAATGATATTATTTTAGAAATAAGTAATTATAATTACTTTTGCTTATTATTATTTGCTTACTTTACTTTGTCCTTTTAATAATTATTTTTGTAGTAAAAACGATCAAATATCGATCGATAAATCTGATGTCTCACAGCTCAGCATAGTGTAACTAATACTTTTATACACAAACAACATGCATTTAAATAGTTTTCAAATTGAATCTATGTTTTATTTAATCTGTACAACAAATAAGTCACAGAATGGCGGCAAAAACTTTGTTAGCGGTTATGTAAAAGGCAATTTCCACGTTCATAATTTAAAATCCAGTGTTGCTTGTATTGAAAAGAAAAAAAGAAGTGATTGTACACTTACACTATCATATTTCACTTTTTTGAATAATCACATTTAGTCACGCAACCGTTGAGATTGAAATATATCAAGAATTACAAATACGATGCTACTTTTATTGTATAAAGTGTGCATTATATATGTACAAAGAAAAAAATATCGAAGTAATTATACAACTTTATAAAATAAATACAAAACAAAAAAAAAACTGGATTTGAATAAAAAATAATCTTTAAGAGACAATCTCCTTTTTTACAAATCAAAAATTTTTACAGATTTTATGAAAAGGATTTTTTATTTTATTTTTAAAAAATATACTATACCATCTTGGAGAAGAGTTAAATATTATAAATGCATGTACGGACAGTGGTCAAAAACAACGCAGTCTTTGAAAATCGTCCATAAACACAAAAATAATTTCAACAATTTTTTATCCGAAATCAAACATGAATCATGATAATAATTACGACTGTGACATCGTGTTCAGCAGTGAAGTCGATTAATGTATCGATATCGATATGATTTTAAATGTAAAAATAATATAAAAAACTTTTACTTCACGGACTATTTCCTTACTTTATAGTTAGCAGTTATACAGAATCCGGTATAATTAAAAGCTAATTGCTTTACACATTTTTTTATTAATTGGTATTCCGATCCATTTTTTTCCGTATGACTTTTTACAATTTTTCTAATTGAATTCGTACTTGTATTGTAATAATACTAGTAAAGTATTGCCACAGAGCATTTTGAATTTCTTATTTCACAGCTCATTTCAATCTTTCAACGATTTTAATAGGAATTTGAATTTATAATAGGAACAGTATTATTTTGTTTAATAACATAGGTAATTAATTAATCACCGTTAGGTAATTGGGTAGGTATGTATTTTTTTATTCCACACAAATCACTGACCTCTTAAAACATCAGCTGGGATCAGCCGCCTATAGGTTTTCGCCGTGTCGTCTTCTTTGGCTTCCTCAGCAGCCAAGGCGATGGCAAATACGGCAAAAGCTACCAGGAACTTCATTTTCCAAACACCTTACGAGTGCCGATGTAGAGAAAAAGAAAAAACCAAAAAGCGCGCGCGATTTGACAGCTCCGCGATCCGTTCGTGAAACACGACTGAATTCGACTTTCGGTTTTCGCGCTAATTTATCCGAATGTGCCAGGCGGGGAGTGAACGGTCAGGACAAGCAAAATGGCCGAAGCCACAGACTAATATATTATAGTAGGGGAACATGTCACAAAAAATCTAATTCCATGGAAAGAACCTAGATCGTTAGATTCTTTCAAATAATTTCAAAATGCAGGTTCCAGAGATACCTGCAGCTTTTTATAACTTCTACTTTAATGGAGTTATATTAAACCAAGTCAAGTGACGTCATCACAACAAAGTAATGATTACTTAGTATAGAATATATTATTAACAAAGGAAAGTTCCTCGAGAGCGTCTGTGTCTGTCGGTGAATTATGATGAAGTTTTCACCATTACAGAGGCTAATTACGGAAAAGTTAAGTTATGGGCAGTAATAAAAGAGATTTTAGATGAATTTTAATATGAACAACAAACATTTTTAGCAATAAAATTGCTTGTCGTAACGAGCTCACTGGCTCGTTTTATTCAGATGATTTCTTACAAATGTATTTTATTAGGTACATGAGCAACTACTACTAAGTACTTGGATTTGATATTCGTTTACCGACTTTTACCATTAATTTATTTTTATGAACATAGCCGACAAACGAGCTGACCTGCTGACGATCTACCTGAGGTAATTGGCTATCGTCGTCCATGGACATCGTCATCACTGAATATGCGTTGCCGACCAAGAAAAGAGAAGACAAAGAAAGAAATAATAATTAAAGACTCTTGGTTAAAGACATATTTTATATTTAATAAATAGAAACTTTCTTGTAGCACCTACCGCAACTTTTAGCTTATCGCCCAGGGTTGACTGGGCGACCCCCAGAAAAAATAAGGGTTGACTGGTGGAGAAGGTGGATCAGGCATTAAGTCCGCCCATTGTGATCTAGTTTATAGGTTTACAATAAAGAGTAAATAAATAAATAAATAAAGAATAAATATTATATATTTCTTTATTATACATATGAATGTATAATAAAGAAATATATAATATTTATTTTGGTTGGTTTTGGTTTTGGAATCAACCAAAATGACTTTAAAAAAAGTAGTCGGATTCGAACTCGATGTGCCCGTAGAAGAGGCCGTTCTCCAAACCTCCATTCAGATAAAGTAATAGTCTAGTATTACTTTATCTGAATCATTCAAGTCCAATGCTAGTTGACCGTGAAGTTTGTTCAACGTGACTCGCTTGGATTTGACGTGTTATAGATAAACCATTCAAACAGGGTAGTGGATCGAACCGTGGATGCACCATAAGGGCCGCTTGAACCTTTCTGACTATTAAATTCATAATCGAAAATTTTATTATTGCAGTACGACAGGATAAAAACAGTGCGTCCAAGCCTATGAAATTTAAATAAAAAAATATATAATTCGTTTATAATACACTAGGAAATCGCCCTCGCTTCGCTTCAGGAAAAATAGCAAAAAATAAAATTTAATATAGCCTATGTCACCCGGGGATAATGTAGCTTCCCAACAGTGAAATAATTTTTCAAATCGGTTCGGTAGTTTCGGAGCCTATTCAATGCAAACAATCAAATCTTTCCTCTTTATAATATTAGTATAGAATATATCGTTTTGTGCTTGAATGTAGAGCAGCTATTCATAATTTCCGATAAAATTAATTTATTAATAATAATTTTCATTTACACAATTAATAGGGAAAACTTGTTTGTACTCCACTGGAGCGAATAAAACTTTCAGTCGATTATTTTATATAATTCATTAAACCTGTATAACTGAATTTATGATAATTGATTTATCAATAATAATCAATTTTCCTCAATCTATTTATCATTACTACCAATAAAATTAATAATTTTATTATGTTATAATGATAGTTAAAATAAAATAACCCATTTCGAAGATGGCATTATGGCGATAACATAAGTATACATAAGGAGTAACTATTATGAGATTTTCATATTTGAGGTTTTTAAAATGTTCTCAAAAAGCGACCAAAAACCAAACCATAGGACGTCAGAAAAAAACAAACACCGAATTATTAGGTGATCGAATATAAAGTGACTAATCACGCTAAACTCGTTCTATTATTGTCACTGAAGTGTGACCAATCGAGGCAACCTCATTGATAGAGTAAACGTAATACCGCAAAACTTAAAAAAAAAAAAGGGTGCGTGTACTTTTGTACGCGCGTGAGAAGTTATACTTCTTTGACATGAAAAAAAAATCAAAAAACAATATTAAAAAAACATTGTTCAAAATACAATATTCAAAAACAGCAATACTAAAAATAAAAATTAAATAATATTTTGAAATAATTTAATTTACGAATCTCTATAGCCAAACTATATGTGTTAAGCGCCATCTGTGATTATTTTGTAGTATATTCTAATATTACTTTGCTACGTATCGTAATAGTTCTCGTAATAGAACATAGATGGTATTTTTACAATTGCAAAAACAAATCAATTGTAAATCTTTTTTTTCTGTTTTTACAATTGTAAAAACACCATCTATGTTCTATTACGAGAACTATTACGATACCATGCTGTAAAACCAGTTTTTGTGGGGGGGAGGGAATGAAAGATTTTATTCAGTTCAGTTGAAGAATAATTTATTTTCCGACAGGCATTAAACTTTAACACAGATTAAGGAGAGAAAAAGAATGTGCTCCTAGTCCCAAAGACAAGTATCGATTACTATTTACTACGACAGTGCGTTCACCACAGACATATATCAAGAATAGACGACGCATGTACCTTGAATTGTATGAAAACCAAGCGTGTCACTTTTTTTTGACACATTGTGCTGTCACAAGAATATTTAGTGCTGAAATTCCCCATCCTAGCGATATCAATTCGAAAGTGATTCGTTACCGATTCTCGACAACGATTAATGATTCTCAAAATCGATTACAGATAATAATTAGGTAAATAGAAAATCGTATGATCGTTTGTAGGCGTAGAATATGTAAAACATAAAAAATGCCTTTGGTTGGTTGTACATAATAATATAGTATAGTGCTTGAATATGACCGAATAAATAGTTTTTTGTTTTATTTAACTTGATTATTTGTTAATTATAAACACAAGCTTCAAAAATGTAAAGATAAATAAAGAGATCATAAATATTATGATTGTTTATTATTTGCTTTCAAGAAATTAAATAAATGAAAATTAAAAAAATATTTATAAACATTTCTTTTATGAAAATCAAAACATCATATGGACACATTTAAACTTACCTGAAGTTAAACGAATATTTTTTTCTAATTAAAAATTCAAAATAAAAAAACAGTACATCAATATTCGGTATTGCACTTGAAATCAGCCTTCGTTTCTTTTTCGAATCCGTAAAACAGTCATCATTGAAATGAATAGAACATATACGGCTATGTTTTGTTGGAAACCAATATCTATGCCCCGTCGCTATAATTCATTTTGCTTTAATATTGGGGTCACTTGAAAACCTTTAATTATAATGTTATCATGAATAAAATCACTATACAGAAACATTAATATTGTAATGAAAAATAATTTGCCTGTTAAAAACTGTCTCTATGTAAATATTATTATTCATTGGTTTTCAAAATCGATTAACATCGAGACCACACCGAATAAATGAACAACACTATATGCTATATTTTACAGAAACACGACAATATTCACCGTACTACGAAGCTAAGCGACGATTTATAGTAACGATTGTTTTACTTTCATTGCGTGTTCCAGTAAACAAGCCGTATAAATTTTGCTACCAAAATCAGCAATGTATTGTGTAGTATGCAGTACACAGTAAGTTAGTGCTTTTCGTTGTAAAACGTGGTAGAAATGCAATAAATATGAAAAAAATTATTGAAGTTATACTTCTTTTGGCGCGATGGTGAAAAATGATGAGAGTGAATTTCTACGATGCGCGCGCACACCGACACCTAAATTCTACAACGTGAAGTTAGCTAAATTCTGTATTTTTTCTGTATGCAAAAAAGTTTTCACAATATTTACCTCATTACAAACGATTTTATAATCGATTGAATTGATTCATAATAATCGATTGATGGAATATAATAATACATTTTATGTATTATTTGTTAATTATAATTATAATATTAATTTATTTCTTACATGTTTTCGTATTCCATATTAAAACTATGTAATATATTTAGAATTACCATTCAATCGTTACGCTAATTTTATTAAATTACATTTCGAATATTTTGACATCGATTAATCGATTGACAACAAAGATGATGTAATCCCTAATAATGTCATTTTGGTAACCATAGTATTTATAAATAACACCACTGTACTGTCATATTTGTCATCGATCTTTAATGTTTCTACGCGTGGTTTTTTGTATTTTTCTATTAAATATATTTCTATTCATAATATTTCAGCGTACCTATTTGGAGTCCTATTTACTATTGAAACTCATCGACACGCACACAGTTATTTTAATTTACTGTTGTATTCGATTTCGTACTTGTGTTTTGGTGAATGTGTTTTCGCAGTTTCGCTACAATTTCTGGCAAACCAATACTATATGAATATGGACTACTTAATCGCCTGTTTTGTGACTGACAAAGGTTCAGAATAAGTCCTGAACACTGGATAACGTACCCTATACATCTTTAGAAGATCAGTAGTTTGCTGTGGCCATACTTACAATGAGTATGTTATGGTATCTTGATTGGGCAAGGTACCAACGAAATATAGCGCCTCCTGCACAACTAGACGAAATATTAATATAAATGATAACTAATAAAATCTCTTGAAATATGCAATACCTTTTATTATACAACCTTTTTATGACATTCGTTTTGGGTAAAAACCATTTAAGTAGTAGATAGTATAATAGACACCCGCCAACTTAGTTTTAACCATTAAACTCGTAGTTTAAGTGTTAGTATTTTTGACTTTTTATTACGTTTGTAATGATTACTCGTAGGTGTTTGGTTTATAGTAAGTGTAACATAGCATTAAATAGCACTGTGACACGAGTATGACATAATCATAACCTATAATTAAGGTGATTCATTCTAGGATTTCCTTAGTTGGCCATTGCTGGCAGCCGTGAAAATTGGAGAAATTAAACCTTTTGCAGTGATCTAATTGACAGCCAATTTCCAGTCTTGTCTACCTGGGTCTACCTTGTAAGCTGGGTTTCTCCTTTGGCGCGTTAGTTCCATGGCCGCCATAATATATCGTTCTATCCGTGATCTGCAGTATGTGATTTTGTCCAGTTTCGTGTCTATCGAAATTATAGTACATTTTATTTATTTGGATTTCAGGACTTTTATAATTTTTAAATTCGCGTAGAAAAGTTGTTGTTTTGTTTGGAGATTGAAATATTAAAACATCACTTAAAATCTTTCTTTTTATTCTGTGCTGAAAAATTACGAAAGAATGTAGTCTGTACTGATTGATCGAGTCTATGGGTCGATTTGTCTATAGTCCGTTCACAGTAATTATTTTACCTCTAGCTATTAAAGTCAAAGTCAAAGTCAAAATATTTTATTCATATAGGTATCATTGATACACTTATGCACGTCATTTTTTGGCTTTTCGGAAGGTGCTTTGTCATGGAGGAGAAGAAAAGCCTAAAGAAACTCCTCAGCACATCTTTTAAAAAAATATTACAAAAAAGATATTATCATATAAAAGTATGCTATTCTGAGTGGAACTGGTTGCAGAGCTAATCATTTCCATGCGTCTTTGTCATTTAAATACTCGTCTACATTATAATATCCCTTGCCTAACAATTGTGTTTTTACACGTTTTTTGAAAGATTCTATTGGCAAGTCACGTATTAATTTTGGGATTTTATTATAGAAATGTATACCAAGCCCTATGAAAGATCGTTGCACTTTACTTTGGCGGAACGAAGGCGTAATTAATTGATACATTATTTTTGTTTGGCGATTATTAATATCAAAATTTTGTTTATACGCGTTTATATTCTTCCTTATAAAAACTACATTATTAATTTATTAAGTTAGTTACCTAACCTTAGCTGTGTGTTGTAATGTTTAGTTTGTACGATTCCCTAACATGAAATTTTACATGTTTCTTCTGATGTATATATAAATATTATTTACTAGGTTGATCCAAAAGTAACGATAGTAAAAATGATACACGTTCAAATAAAATAATGTATTATTTTACAGTCTCCTAACTAATCAGTTCACATTCTCGGTAGTTATATTAAAATTACAACAAATTGAATTGCTTTAAATTGGGTTGGCATACGAATGATCCAAACGCACGCCTAATGATAAATAATCACTATCGGACGAACATGAATCATCAAAACTGCTCTCAGATTCCGTATTACACTCGTCTTTCAATTCTATAATAAATTTATCAATTTCCGCGTCTAAGCTTCCATCCATTTTACAAAACTTATCCTCAATATGTCGCACATGTTTTATACGCAGTTTTTTGTATTTTTTTATTTTTTTGTGTGTAATAGACCTATCATTGATTCAGTTGGAAAAAATATTAGAACACGATTTCGTGAGCCATGACCACGTTTTATGCTATAATATGTACCTACGTTTGCCCAAAATTCTTCTGTATTTTCATTGAGCGACTCAGTTTCTTTTGTTTTTTGTATTTATAACACTATTTTCTATTTTAATTTTCAATATTATATTACATTGGTAGAAAATGCAAAAAATCGGGAGAAACGGTCGCTAAAACGGGATATCGGGAGACGATAACCAAAATCAGTAGATCTCCCGATAAATCGGGAACTTTTGCAACACTCGTCACTTGACAGCAAGTAATGCTAATCTAATGGGAAGGTAATGACAGCTTGTCAGAGGTAAAATAACTGTGAACGCCACAGACATGTATACCTAGAGTAGATGCCGCATGTTCATACATTTCACGTGTAACAGAAAGGATTTTAAATCCTATTTGAGCGCCGTGTCATTTAGTTGGCGTTTTACTGCTATTGGCAATAGATGTCAACTGAAATAACGAAAAATGCCTAATTCTAACGTTTTAAACTGTAGGAATTCTACAAATACAGTTAGCAGAGGTAAAAGAAATATTTCTTTTCATCGTTAAGTAATTTATTTATAAAATTGTGTAGTAATTTATTTTAAAATAATTTTTTTCATATTTATTGCATTTCTACCACGTTTTACAACGAAAAGCACTAACTTACTGTGTACTGCATACTACACAATACATTGCTGATTTTGGTAGCAAAATTTATACGGCTTGTTTACTGGAACACGCAATGAAAGTAAAACAATCGTTACTATAAATCGTCGCTTAGCTTCGTAGTACGGTGAATATTGTCGTGTTTCTGTAAAATATAGCATATAGTGTTGTTCATTTATTCGGTGTGGTCTCGATGTTAATCGATTTTGAAAACCAATGAATAATAATATTTACATAGAGACAGTTTTTAACAGGCAAATTATTTTTCATTACAATATTAATGTTTCTGTATAGTGATTTTATTCATGATAACATTATAATTAAAGGTTTTCAAGTGACCCCAATATTAAAGCAAAATGAATTATAGCGACGGGGCATAGATATTGGTTTCCAACAAAACATAGCCGTATATGTTCTATTCATTTCAATGATGACTGTTTTACGGATTCGAAAAAGAAACGAAGGCTGATTTCAAGTGCAATACCGAATATTGATGTACTGTTTTTTTATTTTGAATTTTTAATTAGAAAAAAATATTCGTTTAACTTCAGGTAAGTTTAAATGTGTCCATATGATGTTTTGATTTTCATAAAAGAAATGTTTATAAATATTTTTTTAATTTTCATTTATTTAATTTCTTGAAAGCAAATAATAAACAATCATAATATTTATGATCTCTTTATTTATCTTTACATTTTTGAAGCTTGTGTTTATAATTAACAAATAATCAAGTTAAATAAAACAAAAAACTATTTATTCGGTCATATTCAAGCACTATACTATATTATTATGTACAACCAACCAAAGGCATTTTTTATGTTTTACATATTCTACGCCTACAAACGATCATACGATTTTCTATTTACCTAATTATTATCTGTAATCGATTTTGAGAATCATTAATCGTTGTCGAGAATCGGTAACGAATCACTTTCGAATTGATATCGCTAGGATGGGGAATTTCAGCACTAAATATTCTTGTGACAGCACAATGTGTCAAAAAAAAGTGACACGCTTGGTTTTCATACAATTCAAGGTACATGCGTCGTCTATTCTTGATATATGTCTGTGGTGAACGCACTGTCGTAGTAAATAGTAATCGATACTTGTCTTTGGGACTAGGAGCACATTCTTTTTCTCTCCTTAATCTGTGTTAAAGTTTAATGCCTGTCGGAAAATAAATTATTCTTCAACTGAACTGAATAAAATCTTTCATTCCCTCCCCCCCACAAAAACTGGTTTTACAGCATGGTATCGTAATAGTTCTCGTAATAGAACATAGATGGTGTTTTTACAATTGTAAAAACAGAAAAAAAAGATTTACAATTGATTTGTTTTTGCAATTGTAAAAATACCATCTATGTTCTATTACGAGAACTATTACGATACGTAGCAAAGTAATATTAGAATATACTACAAAATAATCACAGATGGCGCTTAACACATATAGTTTGGCTATAGAGATTCGTAAATTAAATTATTTCAAAATATTATTTAATTTTTATTTTTAGTATTGCTGTTTTTGAATATTGTATTTTGAACAATGTTTTTTTAATATTGTTTTTTGATTTTTTTTTCATGTCAAAGAAGTATAACTTCTCACGCGCGTACAAAAGTACACGCACCCTTTTTTTAAAATAAATTACTACACAATTTTATAAATAAATTACTTAACGATGAAAAGAAATATTTCTTTTACCTCTGCTAACTGTATTTGTAGAATTCCTACAGTTTAAAACGTTAGAATTAGGCATTTTTCGTTATTTCAGTTGACATCTATTGCCAATAGCAGTAAAACGCCAACTAAATGACACGGCGCTCAAATAGGATTTAAAATCCTTTCTGTTACACGTGAAATGTATGAACATGCGGCATCTACTCTAGGTATACATGTCTGTGGCGTTCACAGTTATTTTACCTCTGACAAGCTGTCATTACCTTCCCATTAGATTAGCATTACTTGCTGTCAAGTGACGAGTGTTGCAAAAGTTCCCGATTTATCGGGAGATCTACTGATTTTGGTTATCGTCTCCCGATATCCCGTTTTAGCGACCGTTTCTCCCGATTTTTTGCATTTTCTACCAATGTAATATAATATTGAAAATTAAAATAGAAAATAGTGTTATAAATACAAAAAACAAAAGAAACTGAGTCGCTCAATGAAAATACAGAAGAATTTTGGGCAAACGTAGGTACATATTATAGCATAAAACGTGGTCATGGCTCACGAAATCGTGTTCTAATATTTTTTCCAACTGAATCAATGATAGGTCTATTACACACAAAAAAATAAAAAAATACAAAAAACTGCGTATAAAACATGTGCGACATATTGAGGATAAGTTTTGTAAAATGGATGGAAGCTTAGACGCGGAAATTGATAAATTTATTATAGAATTGAAAGACGAGTGTAATACGGAATCTGAGAGCAGTTTTGATGATTCATGTTCGTCCGATAGTGATTATTTATCATTAGGCGTGCGTTTGGATCATTCGTATGCCAACCCAATTTAAAGCAATTCAATTTGTTGTAATTTTAATATAACTACCGAGAATGTGAACTGATTAGTTAGGAGACTGTAAAATAATACATTATTTTATTTGAACGTGTATCATTTTTACTATCGTTACTTTTGGATCAACCTAGTAAATAATATTTATATATACATCAGAAGAAACATGTAAAATTTCATGTTAGGGAATCGTACAAACTAAACATTACAACACACAGCTAAGGTTAGGTAACTAACTTAATAAATTAATAATGTAGTTTTTATAAGGAAGAATATAAACGCGTATAAACAAAATTTTGATATTAATAATCGCCAAACAAAAATAATGTATCAATTAATTACGCCTTCGTTCCGCCAAAGTAAAGTGCAACGATCTTTCATAGGGCTTGGTATACATTTCTATAATAAAATCCCAAAATTAATACGTGACTTGCCAATAGAATCTTTCAAAAAACGTGTAAAAACACAATTGTTAGGCAAGGGATATTATAATGTAGACGAGTATTTAAATGACAAAGACGCATGGAAATGATTAGCTCTGCAACCAGTTCCACTCAGAATAGCATACTTTTATATGATAATATCTTTTTTGTAATATTTTTTTAAAAGATGTGCTGAGGAGTTTCTTTAGGCTTTTCTTCTCCTCCATGACAAAGCACCTTCCGAAAAGCCAAAAAATGACGTGCATAAGTGTATCAATGATACCTATATGAATAAAATATTTTGACTTTGACTTTGACTTTAATAGCTAGAGGTAAAATAATTACTGTGAACGGACTATAGACAAATCGACCCATAGACTCGATCAATCAGTACAGACTACATTCTTTCGTAATTTTTCAGCACAGAATAAAAAGAAAGATTTTAAGTGATGTTTTAATATTTCAATCTCCAAACAAAACAACAACTTTTCTACGCGAATTTAAAAATTATAAAAGTCCTGAAATCCAAATAAATAAAATGTACTATAATTTCGATAGACACGAAACTGGACAAAATCACATACTGCAGATCACGGATAGAACGATATATTATGGCGGCCATGGAACTAACGCGCCAAAGGAGAAACCCAGCTTACAAGGTAGACCCAGGTAGACAAGACTGGAAATTGGCTGTCAATTAGATCACTGCAAAAGGTTTAATTTCTCCAATTTTCACGGCTGCCAGCAATGGCCAACTAAGGAAATCCTAGAATGAATCACCTTAATTATAGGTTATGATTATGTCATACTCGTGTCACAGTGCTATTTAATGCTATGTTACACTTACTATAAACCAAACACCTACGAGTAATCATTACAAACGTAATAAAAAGTCAAAAATACTAACACTTAAACTACGAGTTTAATGGTTAAAACTAAGTTGGCGGGTGTCTATTATACTATCTACTACTTAAATGGTTTTTACCCAAAACGAATGTCATAAAAAGGTTGTATAATAAAAGGTATTGCATATTTCAAGAGATTTTATTAGTTATCATTTATATTAATATTTCGTCTAGTTGTGCAGGAGGCGCTATATTTCGTTGGTACCTTGCCCAATCAAGATACCATAACATACTCATTGTAAGTATGGCCACAGCAAACTACTGATCTTCTAAAGATGTATAGGGTACGTTATCCAGTGTTCAGGACTTATTCTGAACCTTTGTCAGTCACAAAACAGGCGATTAAGTAGTCCATATTCATATAGTATTGGTTTGCCAGAAATTGTAGCGAAACTGCGAAAACACATTCACCAAAACACAAGTACGAAATCGAATACAACAGTAAATTAAAATAACTGTGTGCGTGTCGATGAGTTTCAATAGTAAATAGGACTCCAAATAGGTACGCTGAAATATTATGAATAGAAATATATTTAATAGAAAAATACAAAAAACCACGCGTAGAAACATTAAAGATCGATGACAAATATGACAGTACAGTGGTGTTATTTATAAATACTATGGTTACCAAAATGACATTATTAGGGATTACATCATCTTTGTTGTCAATCGATTAATCGATGTCAAAATATTCGAAATGTAATTTAATAAAATTAGCGTAACGATTGAATGGTAATTCTAAATATATTACATAGTTTTAATATGGAATACGAAAACATGTAAGAAATAAATTAATATTATAATTATAATTAACAAATAATACATAAAATGTATTATTATATTCCATCAATCGATTATTATGAATCAATTCAATCGATTATAAAATCGTTTGTAATGAGGTAAATATTGTGAAAACTTTTTTGCATACAGAAAAAATACAGAATTTAGCTAACTTCACGTTGTAGAATTTAGGTGTCGGTGTGCGCGCGCATCGTAGAAATTCACTCTCATCATTTTTCACCATCGCGCCAAAAGAAGTATAACTTCAAAAACTTGCTTAATGACTAATATTGGATTTTAACCGACTTCAAAAAAAAAGAGGAAAGGAGGTTCTCAATTTCGTTTGAACTTTTTTGTTTGATACCTCAAAAATCCTTAATTTATGAACCTATTTAGATTTTTTTCTATTTGAAAGGATACATACACTTTGAGATAGGTTCCAAATTTCCAATATTTATCGAAATTTATATCTGATGATGTAAATCATAAGGAATTGAGGGAACTCCTCAAATATATTATGGCGATCTTGATATACCTATGTATAGCGGTAACACGTACCTATAATAATTTGTCGTGTCGAAAGCTATTTCGTTAAAGTTGCTCATGGACATTAGGCATCACTATCTAGTCCCGGATTACTTCGAGTTCACCGATACTGCGATCTACGACCATTTTACGATTGATTTTAAAACCTGGGTTGACATATTATAGCCAAGCGTCACACTGCACACATGACTAAATCTAATAGAAGGGACCGATCGCCATAACCCCTGTGAACAGTGACGTAGTTAACCCTAAACAGGCCATGTGTCGAGAGGCCCAAGCTTCGACTTTATCTGTCTTTCCGGAGAAAAAATTAGTTGCTAATCAGGTTGGGGCCTCTGTAGGCTCGGGGCCCCGTTTAATTGATACAGCAACACGCCCCTGCCAATGCATCAGCATGGAAAGAAAGGCCTCTTTTTAGAAAAGTACCCCAAGAAAGCTGCCGTCTATCATTGAAGTATTATTACTAGCTTAAAGAACTGACACCGCGAAAACCGTGTATGTTCCAATGCATTGGCGCCACGTGGCTTCAATCTTCAATGGATTCGTTCGATTTTGAAAGGAGAACGGGGGCTCAATTTTGAAAATCGAACCTCCCGGCGGGACACATTTTGTTCGAGATGTCTGTTCTACGACATTATACTTCAATGCCGTCTATAGAACCCGTTGCATAACACAATCATTACACTTCATTATGGCGTAATCATTGTATATGTAATTGATATTAATATTAATAGTTTTTACACTTACAGTTCACTTAATAACCTCATCTTTACTTCATCATAGATCTTAACTATTTGGGCTGAGTTAATCGTAACTCAGCCCAAATAGTTAAGATCTTAGCGTAACTTCATCGGAAGTTACGCTATAAACATCATAATTTTGCATACTTGGGTAATGGTATAGAATTTGTTAAGTAATGGGTAGTACTCCGTGACGGCTCAAAGGTTGTATATACTGATACTTCAGTTTTTGTAAAGAGATAGCTGGCTTGGTCGTGTCGTTGTTACATTAGCCGATACGATGTCGTTTAAATTAGCAACCGATTGGTTTCAGACAGTATCGGCGAGATATTGCAGAAATAAAGTGATTATTACCACTTCTTTTATGGCCGCCAATCTGCTACAATTTTCTTATACGTGCAAATAAAGTATTAAGATCGTTGTAAGGTCTGATTTTGCTTGTTGGGCAATGATTTTGCTTGATGCCTTTAGTATTAATATCAGGTAAACGTTTTTTTAATAGAAAAAGCAATGATATTATATATTTAATATCATTGAGAAAAAGCCGGCAAAGATCCACCTGATAGTGGCTATAGTCGCCCATGGACAATAGCGACAATCAAATGCATCACTGATGAAAGAGAGAATGAATGAGAAAGAGAAAGATATGAAAGAGAGAAAAACTTAATTTGAATTTACAGACACATCCCGAAACATAAGATACGTTTATCTTATGTTCTTAATGTTGAATAGCATTATGCGTTATGAATCGACACCTAAAATGCAAGTACTCAAATCCTTTGCATAATAAAATAAATAAAAACCAATCGTTTGTAAATGCCAAAACACTCATGCATATGCAACATTAATTGCTCGTTTATTGTTGTAATACCAATTTTAGCGTTGCCTCATCATTTAACGCAACGTTTGACTCTAAGAATAGTAATTTATTATTGTTTAACGTTACTGTTATTATCGAGATGACCTCCACCAACCCGCACTGGAGCAGCGTGGTGCGGCGTGCTCTAGGCCTCTCGCCTCCTCAAGAGAAGAGGATACAGAGTAGTGGGCCATCCAGTGCCGGTTTTAACACAACCAGTGCCCTGGGTGAGATTTCTACGGCACGGCAGCGCCCCTATCTGCCAATGAAACCCATACAAAAATAATAAATATGTAAATCCATGCCAAGTTACAGCTTTCCAGCACTAAGGGCGCTATGCTGCACACGGACAGACAGACAGACATGACGACACTTTAACGCATAACCTGCGCCACCCAACCGCGCCCTACCGTAACGCCACTACTGGGGACTGGGGCCATCAACGGGTTGAAGCCAATGATTTATTTATTTATTTATAGGACACCCAACACAGATAACACAGGAATTACAGCTATAAGTACAATATTATATTATATATGATATTATAATATATTAAAAAGAGGCAGATATGTCATAAGCGCGCGCATTGTGTGACTCAAAAAGTTCTCAATTGGGAACTCTTATTCAGTTGAAGAAAGAGATAGCGATGTAGTTTTGACGCGAGAGCGATAAGGACGTGCGATAAAGCAATAAAGCGTGCGCGGACATCGGAAGATTTTTCGGTTGATTTGTAAGGGCACAAAGTATCTATATTTATTTAAACATCATTGGTTGAAGCCATCTAGACGAGTGTAGAAAATTTCTCGGGTTCAATTCTTAGCTCCACATTTATGATTGTGAGATTCATTGTGGGTCTATGTACACAGAAAATCGTAGCAGATAGCAGGACTACAAGAAATAACAAATTCAGCGGGGTTACCGTATATTCGATACTACAACGAAAGGTAAACCTTCTGAAACATTCAATTCTATACACAAAGTATGAAAATACAATCTCACAGTAAACCATGACTATGCTGCACACAGGCTGCACATAACTTTACATTTCGCTTATTTGTGACCACAGAGTTACATAAAAGCTAGAAAAGGCTTGCACAGTTTGAAATCAAACTGTGACAGTAAAAAGGAGAAAGACATGGGCTCATTTTCTAGCAGGGGCAGACAATAATGTATAGAAAAGTTTTAATTCCCGGTGATTCTAGTGTCAGACTAAATAGTATGTTAACCCTGTCATAGCCATAGTCATCATACGAGAAAATGAACTAGGACTGGTCTTTAAGCCCATAGGCATCCTAGTCATCTGAAACTGTCCCGGACAAAAAGCAGTATACTTGCGACTGTCTGGGTCTAAGCTTACATTGTAGTAACCTTGATGTAAATCCAAATGAGAAAAATACATGCAACCGGATAAGGAATCTAAAATTTCCGTAATATTTGGAAGAGGAAATTTATCATCATGTATACTGTTATTAAGTTTTCTGTAATCTATGACCAAACGCCATTTTTTGTTTCCGTTCTGGTCACTTTTCTTTGGCACCAGCAAGATTGGACTGGACCATTCACTTTGACAAGGTTCAATAATATTTTCTTTCAACATTTGATGAATTTGGTTATTAATTTCATTTTTTAAAGCATGAGGCAATCGATAGGGTTTTGAAAAAATTGGCTGAATATCTGGTTTTACTTTAATTGTGTGTTGATAAATATCGGTGGTCGATAATTTGTCCCCTTCCAAATAAAATATATCGGGATATTTCGCACATAAATTTTGAATATTAATCCTTTCCTCTTTATTTAAATTATTTAAATTTAACTTTGAAAATAATGATTTAACTCGCGATGCATTTTTCTCGGTTTTATCAAAGTTACAAATATTGTATTCCTTCAAATTTTGTATATCAAGTTTTATTTCGGACAAAGTTATATCTCTTGAGGTCGTATTCAAAATTCGAACTGGTATTTTACCATTAATTGGATTTACTAACGTACTCGCAACAAACACGCCCTCGCATATTTCTTTCGTACATACCACACACTCTTCTTTTAAACTAGTATTGATATAGTGAATAGATTCTGATCTGGCAGGTAACGATAATAAATTACTACACGAGTCTATTAGTTGCAAAGTTATTTGTTTAGATTCACTGAGCCATAATGATAGACTATTATGTTTCATATCAATCATCGCTCCATACTTTCCTAAAAAGTCCTGTCCTAGAATACCGTGCGATTTACAAGGTAGCGTGTCAAATACATAAAACTTATGACTAAGAGACTGCCCGTGTATTGTCAACTGTAAACATACATATCCGATAGCCTGTACCTTTCCACCTATTCCATTTATTGTTATATTTTCTTTGATAGCTGGGATATCAAAATCTAAAACATGTTTATGCTTTATAGCCGAAATTGAAGCCCCGGTATCTATGAGCCAATTAAATGGGTGTCTGTTTTTATAAAATGACTCTATGTAATAACTACTATCGCTGGCTAAAATACTATATGTCATAGGCACGAAAAAAGTCTTTTTCAAGTTGCGAACTCTGAGTGGGTGAACTCGACTGAGGCTGTGCCGCATCAGTTACTGCTGTCCGAATTTGTCCTCTGAACGGTCTCCGACCTCTAGAATAATTGTTAAAAATTCTACCTCGAAACTGCGCTCTGCCCCGATGCGCACCCCGTTGCTGCGACTGAGGCTGCTGGGACCATTGTCTGGTGCTGGTATGCGGCTGACGCCACTTGCTGTTAGGGTTGCCTCGCCAACGACCAGTGTTGTACGCACCTCTAGGAGTATTCTGCAGAGTAGGCGGCCTGGAATTGTTTTTATAGAAACTATTATTATTATGTCTTAGTGTTAACACTTCAGCTGTTGCACTTGAACCTGAAACGTCCTCATCGATTGCGGCTTGAATCGCATCTTTTAAATTTTCAAATCTCTGAGCCGTAATAATCGTGCCAATCCTACGATTTCTCAATCCGTCGCTAAATTGCCGTATTGCCTGTTTCTCATTTATGGATTTTAAAATATTAAATTTCTCAACATTTCCTTCAGATTGAGAAATTGTAAGATCAACAAATAATTCGGATAAGGTTTTTCCGAATACATCGATAGACATATCATTTTGCTTGCAATTTAAAAATTGTTTTTGCAAAGCACTCGTAGATTTCTTTGGTAATAGTAACATTTTCATATCATTTAAAAGATTAGGCACAGTATCGTATTTTGTTGCTAATTTTAGCTTAGCAGACTGCGACAGTCTACTTTTCACAACAAAAGAAATTAAATATGTCTGTGACTCAGCATTGAGAACCGAACTGTAGTACTCTATGCCATCGATAAGTTGTCGTAAATTGGAAAGTTCGTCATTCATAACTGGCAATAAGCTCAAAGCTACCTTCAGGTCAAATTTATCCATTGTTGGAAAACTACTAGAACTCTCTGAAACTTGACACAACTCAATAATTTCCTCAAACAAATTCGTAATATCCTCACAATATTTTTCAAAAAGAATAAGCTCGTCCTCGCCTAAGCTTTCCCTATCAATACTGTCTATATAGTTATTATATTGCGCAATAACAAATTTAGCTTCGTTCAACTTTGTCTGCAATATTTTACCTTGTCGCCTAGCAGGTCCTATTTTAATCAAATATTGTCTTACAACTAATAAATCATCATATAATTTCTTTAGAAACGTTGCCATATAGTTTAAAAATAGTTACGTATGCATAATAAAATATTAACATACCTGTTTAAGCTTGGAACGTCAGATCCTCAGCGGCATAATAAGAACTGTAACATTTTTTTAATACACCAGTATACATATTTAGGTACACTTAGTTATTATTTTTAATTATTATTATTTATCTATTTATTATATTTTTATATGAATTTCAATACCTATTTCATTACATATTTTTTTTATACTTTAAATATTTTTTATTATTATTCAAATAATAACATTGCCTATAATATAGTATGTATAGATAGATAGGGCTACAGTCCACTAAATAATGTCCATCAACTTTGCCGAAATTCCGATGTACGCGAAAAAGAAATACGCATATTTATGTGACCGCACTTCACTTCACATGACACCTTTTTATACGCTTATAGACAATTTTAATTTACACTTTAGTATCGTCAATCTTCAAATCGGGGTAAATCTGGCGCCGTCGAAAGGAAGGCCGACGCACCCTGCTGCCACTCGCATTCAGCTCACACTCCTGCCGTATCCAACGCAGATGACATTTCCGGTACATCCGGAATACTCCATACAGGACCCCCAAAATCAGGCAAAGTACAATGATGCATAACAGGATGCTTGATGTTTTCATGTGGAATCGAAACTCCTCAATTGGCGCACCATTCGTGCCCCCTGCCGCGTTTTGTGCTATCACGATGTTTTCCTCTTTAGACTGCTGTTTCCCCATTTTCGAAGCACACTTTCAGCACAATACCGTCGATGTCAGAAATTTTGTTACGACTCATTTTATTACTCGATGATTGCATTGTCCGAGAACACGATGTTTATAATTCACGGCCCATATACTTACGTAAAATCGGTCGGCGGCGACCGGTGTCAGAATACTCGCGCGCGTGAATCTACTTTTGGCAGGGTCGCCATGTAAAGTGGTGCCCTGAGAGAGAAATGAAAGCCAAGACTGCTGAGTAAATACTGACTATATTTCCAATAAATCATCCATTAAATAAGTATAAAACTAGGTTACATAATGTATACAGATAATAAGTATGTTTAGTTAACACATCTATTCAATACATCTCACAGTTAATAATATCTACTGCTATATTTGTGTCATTGAGAGTTTAAAAGTCAATTAATTATTTATTAAATTGAATTAATTTCTGGCTGAATGTAATGCCGTGTTGCATGCCATTTCTAGACATGTTGTATACTTTGACAACAGTTTACAAATATCGGTAACTGTGCATCCTTTCTCTCGTGAGATCACGTTTCTGTTTTTATTGGCTCTTCCAGTAGTTATCGGTATTGATGCAGTTTTGAAAGTTACAATTATTAGATACGAGTAACCGCCCTTCAGTTTTCTTTATTTTTTACATCTTGGGTGACATTATTGGAGTTTTATTGAGGATCCCTAATATTTTTGATGATATAATATAGCCTATGTCACCCGGCGATAGTGTAGCTTAACCAACAGTGAAAGAATTTTTTAAATCGGTTCGGTAGTTTTGGAGCCGATTCAATGCAAACAAACAATCAAATCTTTCCTTTTTATAATATTAGTATAGATTATAAATACAGGAATAAATTACGTGAATTACGTGCGAATAACGGGAATGATAATTTCCGCCATTTTAGATTCGTTTCTTTAATGGCGCGGCTTATTATAGAAGCATTGTCAGTATGATAAGCCTTGACAATATGACAATAGGGGCCATCTGTCATGAGATTTCATCATTTCACACCTTTTGATAGACTGATATCAAAATTTAATTGTACTCTCTAATTGAACTAAAAATGATAACATCTGACCTTTGCTCGACTGAATCTAGACTGGAAGAGAAAGTACTATACGGACTGAGTTTGATCACGAAAAAATTTTATCAAAAGATTCTCCGATAGCTAAAACCCATTTTGTAAGAAAGCTTTTTGTCACGAAAGAGAAAAAAGATAACCATTACTACTAACATTTTGAATCTCTTTGGCTAGCTTCAGTTTGTCTTAATAACTAAAAAAATATAATATGTACTTATATTTTTAAAGTGAAACTTTTATTACATCGTCTCAAACTTTTTGGTATGTGTGTCGCATGTCGCGTGACGGTCGGTTCTTAACTTATCGGTTCTCAGTAACGAAAGTACTAGGATGACCTAGCTTTCAAAATTTATCTGATTGAGTACGGGTGCTACTACATGATACATTCTGAAGGTCTGATGATGACCAGGTATATACTTATGTTGCTATTTCTTGCTTTTGATAAACAACGACACAGCTAGTCAGTCCGAAAAACTGATCAACGAGGATGATGCCATTTTAATACCCTAAATCGAATATTTATCCAAAAATTTTTAGTTACAATACGAAAAAAAGTATCACTTAAACCGTGGTTTCATAAAACCACACAATCTTTTTTATTATGTGTATCGATACCTACATTTGAATCATAAATTCTCCTGTCTCCTCTCACACGAGGGCGTCGAAAGGTACAAGCCATAGTTAACCACGCTGGCCAATTGCGGTTTGGCTACTAAACATAACTTTACACACTCAATATTAGGTAGATTATTATTAACTCCCATGTATCAGGTTTCCTCATGACACTTTCGTTTGGATTGATATTAATTTGTGAGTAGGAGATATTTAGTATTCCACAAATACTTTAGGAAAGTTATTATCGCACTAAATCAATTTCATAAACATAATGGCAATTCATAAGACCTCATTTTTAATATAAATTTTTAAGTTTTGATATCAACAAATGATTTTAATTTTATTATATTTTTCCCCCTCCCTCTGTGTTTCTCTATTCTACTCTCTCAGTAACCGACTATTTTACGAACTTTATGACGGCTAATTATATCTACCTATGTATTTTGAAGTACCTACTTTCATTTACGGCCCATAAAAGTGGAGAGCCCTAAAACATACTCGATAATAATAATTTTTCTTTTTACTTTACACATCTGCTTATCTACAGGGTGAATTTTCCAAGTGTGCGTGGATAGTCAAATCTGGAACTACCAGGCATAGCGAAAAATCATCAAAGGGATCTTGGAGCCAATTTTGATGAAAACTAAAACTGCATCATTACATTTTTGAAAAATCAACCCGTTATTTTTTTTTAATCACCCTGTATAATCTATTCATAGATACGCAATTTGTTGTGACAACATTACTTACGAGTTACGATACAATATTAAAATTCCTTGTCCGTGTAACGAACATGCTATACTAAGTAGTAGTTAAACATAACATAATGATGAGTATGGAACGTGCTTGCACACCGGAGAAAATGAATACTTCGACACCAAATAGTTACCTACCTATGTATATTTCATACGTTGCATGGGTCTCCCGTTGTCGACTTAACGATTGCTATTCCAAAATAATTGCTATTCCTATTAAAATACGTTGTAATAATACAAAAGAGAAAACTCTACACCCTACAAATAATCAAAAGACGGAGTCCCTTGCTCGTGTCGCGTCAGCGGTATGTTAAATGTCGAACCAACCGGTCCAGTCCCGCTGATTTGGTCCCCAATTTCTGCGGCTGGGTCCCTCCAGGACCCGCCGCAACGTCCGCGCAAGTAGGGCAATCAGCAACTACTCAAGGAGAAGAAAAAGGTCGGGAGGAGACATGTTTTGACAAAGCAGAAGTCACACAATGATACTGCTTGGCAAGCAGGCAATCATTAAAATTATAAGTAATGGAAGACTTCATAGTACAAAAAAAATTTTTTACGGTAGATAAAGTTATCTGAAATGTGCTCTTCTAAGTATGTTTAAGTAATTACTTGATATTTACATAATAATAATTATGTTACTTCGCGTTTCACTTTCGATTTCACTATTTATCACAAGTGCAAAGAATGTGTAAGTTGTGACAAACAATGAAAAGTGAGTTATTAGTAAAGTGAGCTATTTGGATTTAAAGTTTCAGTTTGTTTTTTAAGCAGAAAATCGTAGTTTTTTTTTAGTATACTTACAGTCTAAATACGATGGAGGGTAGCAATATCCTGGGCTGCTTATAAAATTTTGTTACATTTCTTTAAAATAACCTCCAAGAAACGTAAATTCTCTGTTTCATGTGCGGCCACGCCGTAGCTGAATCTAGAGGTACTACATCTATGGCCAACAGCAACAGACTGTTCAATCGAAAAATAAAGTTAAGCTATTCAACTCAACAACATTAACATTTAATATTACTTACAACTACTACCTGCTACGATTTGAAAATGTTAGATTTTATTAAATTTATCTAACCTTAGTTCAGTTAAATGCCATTGCTATTGGTGAGCCTGTTGATTTAAGTATTGTTCAACAACTTCCATTTGTTTTACGTGTTATCTGTCGTGTGATCTAGATTTCGACACATGCTGTTATTTATTTATAGTAAAAGATATAAAGTCGCGTTTGACATTTAAAAGTAGGACAATCTTGATTTAAAAGTCAAGACTCTTTCAAATTTCAATGCAATAATTAAATATTATCTAATCGAATTTGAATTATTTCAGGATGAAGTTGAGGTATTCGGAAGACGTTATTACACCCTGTATATTAGCTTCACTTGTATGTTTGTAACAGACTCCTTTGGACTTGATTTTTTGTATTTTTATTAGACACTAGTACTTAACCGCCCTCGCTTTGCGTCGTGTAGTTCTCTGATTGTTTTAAATAAGATATATATGTACCATGTCGGCCAGTAGTTTTGGAGTCTAAACATCACAAACAAACAAACAAACAAAACTGTGTGTGTCAGCTCCGACGCACAACTGGAGTTTAATCAGTAACAACGCCGTTTAGCTTGCGATCGTCAAATCAGTAACAACGCCAACTAGTTACAATATTATTACAACGCCATCTAGTTTGCGATTGTCAAATCAGTAACAAGGTTATTAAATACTATCATTAGATGGCGTTGTTACTAATCAGTAACGCATAATGCATAACCTAACGGAGAAAATTTGAATTTACTCCTCATAAATTTTCATACCCCGGGCTTAAATTATGAAAATCGACTCCAAAAGAGTTAAAATACAACAGAACAAAACAGGAAATTTCTGGTTCCTGTTTAGATTGAAGTGATAATTCGAGTAAGTTTCTAATACGCACATCGCATGCGTTGAATGGTGAGCACTGCTATTCTGTCATGAGTCAATTAACATTTCTCTGACAGCTGTCTGCTTGATCCACGGTTGATCCCTTACTTAAATGACTCTGTTGTGCAAAAGTACCCGTCAGACTGCGTAAATTGGAGGCGCCACGATAGCAACAGGGTAAAGGGCTACTTAAACAGTTCAAGTTTGGTATAGCGTATATTATATGACTGTCAATGTCTTACTTTAATCATATCATACCATACCCTTTGCCTAGGACACTTCTTCAACTGTTCCCCCATTTGATCAGTTCTCCTTTACCTCTATCCTCCATGATTACAATATGTGTGTTCTCATTGCACGTGCAACATTCTTTGAAGTTTGAAGTGAAAACTTCTTCAGGCGCATTAAGGCATTTTTGAGGTAGGTGGGATAAAACCAAGCACCTCGCAATACCGTCATCGTTTTAAACGACACCTACCTGAGACAACATTTCTGAGATAAGTACAGAACTATAGTTACTTAATTTACAACTCGTATTAATATCTAGATTGTAGTTTACATATACTTTACGAGATGTTGGCAGCCATTCACTATAAATGTAATGAAATAAAAACACTATATTTACAAGTATTTCCTGCACAATAAAATATTTCCTGACGATTCAAAAAATACACACGTAATATTCAAGTTTTCACTTCTGCCGGAACTCCCGGAGTACTCCGTTTTAATTTTAATGTAACTAGTCGATAAATGATGACGATCAAGAGAAAGAAAGAACTGTCTTCCAAGAGGGAGAAAGAAAGAGCTGACTCAAGCAAGAGGGCTGGCAGGCTTCACAAAAAAACCAGTAGGTAACAAGCAAAATTTTGTCGTATAACCACATACTAAATAATAGTACATATTAAATAGGTGTAGCTGACGCATTTGTGAATGGAGTCTTAAGGGGTTTTACACTCCCAATACCTTGGCATTAGCGAAATGACCAGAGACGGCAGGAGATTATAGGAAATTGCAGACAGATAAAGCTGTTGATATCACGGTCCATGGCTGCAGTGTGTAAAAGGCCTAATTAGCAGACAAGCCACCAAATAGTGAACCTGTATATTAGTATTTTTCTTATATCTAAACATACAAAACGTGTCCAACAAAGAACTCTGTGAACTAACTGGAATTATTTTGGACTTCCCCAGTTTATAAAACTAGTGTAACTCACAATAAAATTAAGTACTTAAAGCAATTTATAGTTAACAAAAAACTGGGATAAAAACAAAACTGGCGACCTTACGCGCTCGTGTGAACTGAACCATGAAATCCTCATTCTTCGGTACGCGATGACGAAACAAGGGTTTGTTGTGATTTAATTGGTTTCCTTCTAAGGTTGCTATTCTAAGCAAGGACGTAACTAGGATTTTCCTTCGAAAATACCGAGTATACCGTGTCGTTGCTGTTCTTAGCATGGATTTTAAAGGTAGCTAGGATTTTCCTTCGAATAATTATTCCGAATGTACCGTTGCACATATTCCGATGTTGTATTAACAGGTACAAATTATGAGTTTTAAATATAAGCATTTCTTTCGAATTCGAGCTTACGTAGAAAATTGTATTTTAAAGGAGCCATATATCAAATAAAATTTTATTAAATAAACAATTTGGTTTCTCTTACAGGATACAAAATAATAACGAATTTGCCAATACATATCGCACCTTCGGTGCAACAAAATCACAACAGCTCATTTTGTAATTTTATATGAGAGGACTTTTAAGATTTTTTTCGTATTTATTTCCATGTTACTGGATTACTATCAGCTGTAGTAGGTTAAAAATATTATATTATTGATTGTTTATAGTTTTTGCTACAGTTTCAAGTAAAATGCTTGTTTTTATAGACAATTTTTCATACTTAACTGAATTTTACATTTTGGCTATTCGTGACTTTGTTGCACCGAAGGTGCGATATTTTTATTGTATATCCGTTTTGTTGTCTTTTGAATCTGTGGCATACATTATAAATTACAATACTTAATCCTGATTACCCTTTATTGTAATAGTTATCGGCATGACCGTGGGCGTATGCAAGGCTAACAGCTCAATTAAATTGAATCTCTTGCAAAGTTTATCGCATAATTTGTCTAAGGAATGCCTGTCTCTGATATAGTGGGAAGTTCTTTTGTTTCTCTAAAACGGTAACTTAGTTCTTATGTTCGGTTTACATTATTCTAGTTGAATCCAACGCTGGATTGCTACTGGAATAATGCAAACCGGCACTGGAATGCACTGAAATCCAGTGAGTATTCCAGTCCAGTAACTGGATTTAACAGTACTTTTGAATCCAGTGCGACCAATCCAGTGCAACTGGAATAATGTAGATGGCCAATCCAGGTCCGTTTGATACATTTTCTTCTTAAAATTATTGTCACTGTACTGTTCACACTTCAAATGACTGGAGTAATGTAGACTCCAACACTGGATTGGATTGATTTGATGAATTACGGGACTGGAATAATGTAAACCGGGCATTATCATTTATAACCAAATTAAAAATGTCACCTGAAAAAAATGTTGATTCTATGTCCTCATATAAATCTTCTGAATTGTTAAATGCGGAAAATTGCTCATTTTAAATTGGCAATTGAGTCATTGAACAACTTATTCTCAAACATTTCTATTATTGTCCAATTCTCCAAGGACATCGAAATAAGGAACCTTCGCTTGGTTAAAATCTATCATATTGAACTGTGCGATCGTCAAGATACAATAAAAACTGTAATGGACATTGGTACAATAAAGCAATTACGATTCATAAATCAATATGCAAAGTGATATTTGCAAAGCATTAATCGGAACGATATTGACCATTGCAGAATTTCCTGTTTTATGACATTGGGTTTTTTCAAAGGCAAGTTAAACTGCAAAAGTAAAAGTTCCGAGGGTTTACACTTAAAAGACTAACGGGTATAATCTAGCCAGGGTCGTAATTCTGAAATGACGTTGGTTTATCCCTTTAAATAATCCTACTAATAAACATTGAAGTATAATGTCATAGAACAGACATCTCAAACAAAATGTGTGTCCCGCCCAGGAGGTTCGATTTTCAAAATTGAGTCCCCGTTCTCCTTTCAAAATCGAACGAATCCATTGAAGATTGAAGCCACGTGGCGCCAATGCATTGGGACATACATGGTGTCCGCGGTGTCGGTTCTATACGCTAGTAATAATACTTCAATGCTAATAAACATGAAACTTTGTGAGGATGTATGAATATTTTTTTAATTTTCATGCAATAACATAGTGTACATAATATTCCGGAAAACATGGACAAAGCCGCGAACCGAGCACTATTATAGTCTCCATGACTCTATCCATATCGACGCTTGAAAGGAAAAATTGACTGAGCGACATTGAGATAACTTTACAGGAGAGCAGTAAAGTTAGAATTTTTAGAAAAAATCATATATTTTTTTGTAATTCTAAAACTGACATTATTCTTACTGTTTTGGAATCCTTATTTTACCATCTATATTGTGGAATATACAACAACTTTTCTAAAAATTCAACTTTAAACTGCTCTCCTGTAAAGTTAGCTCAATGTCAATTTTTCCTTTCAAGCGTCGATATACTTAATAAATAACGCTTCAGACTCATTGCCCCATACTAGGATTCCCTGTATCGTGGGTGCCATGGACATCACACAAAGACAAGGACACTCACACCCAGACCGAGAACAGAAATTAAACTCATCATTCTTTCCGCCTCGCTGGGAATCGAACCTAGGACCCTTGGCGCGGCGATCCGGCATGGTAACCATTGCGCCACGCGGGTCGTCCATATAGTGTATCTATCTATATAGTCCCTATATTGACTTGAACTGCAACCTTTCTGAACTATCTAATCTGTGCCATATGTAGAGCGCAATGACTAACTCATTGTATGGCCGTGTTGCAAGCTTAGAGCCTTCACACCTATCTGTATTGTTCTTGTTCTGATATTACTACACTACCTGGGAGGCTGTGACTGATTAGTACCAATCACCGGATAGTAGATTCGTTTTTGGGCCGAGGCTACATACATAACCTGTCTATCCATCTAGAACTAAGAGATCTGGGCTCGATTCCACCTCTAATTATCAAGGATATTTTATGCGTATTAGTAATTAATTAATAATAATAATAATAATAATTTCTTTATTCTTTAAACATGTGTAGGTACATGACATTTATGAATCCTCTGGTCCTTGAGGTAGTCGTAACTGTGTTTCAAGGACCAGTGTCTTCTCCCATTTATGGCATCTATCGTTTAATCCAAAATATAATACAAAATGCATAATACTAAATGTAAATAAAACAAAATTGACATTTTCTTCTGTGAAGAAAGACAACATGAAAACGCCTGCCCACTTACGAGTTTCCCATAATGCTCTCAATGGTGGACAAGTTTACCGTTCACATTAGGATAGGAAATGAGCCCCACTAAGGATCAATTTTATTATGCATTGGGTTGTGATGCTGATGAATATCTATCCTTTTATCCTAAAACATCCCTTTACTAAAAGATATTTATTCAAAGACAAGACAAGAGACGTCACTGGATCACATTACCAGTTTTTTCTAAGAGTTTCAAATATTAGACACATCACACCTTCGGTGGTAAAAAGGCATAAGATGAAAATCGCAATTTTACAGAAGAGCGAAAAAACTTAAAATATCCGTAAGTACTCAAAGGAATTTACATTATGATTTCTTGCGCAAAACCGTCAAGAATAATGATAAAAATAAAAAAAATAGCATATGCAGCTTTAATCCCTCTTTCCAATCATATTAATAACTAAAATTCAACGTAAGACGACTTATACTTTTTTCCGCTGAGGGGTCCGCACCCCGAAATCAGCCAAGTACTGTCTGCGAAAGGAAGACGTCGTCGTGTTGTTACAAAAGTTACATCTTAATTTATTGATGAAGAGGAATTAGGGGTTGAAGAAACAGTCATTCTTCAATATTTAAACCATCGACGGAAATATAGATTTTGGATAAGAAAAGCCGCCCGACTACACACATCTCCGTTTTGCCGCGCCGCTTGCTCGCTCGCGGCACTTTCTGTAGGAAAAGGAGAAATCTCCTCTCCTCTCCGCTTGATCCATTTCCACCAAAGCTAAGCGGAGAGAAGATGTAGAAATAACGAAATCTGATTGGTTATTCAAACATATCTTCTCCCCTCTTCGCTTTGGTGGAAACCGGGCCTCAAGCTGTAAACGCCGCTATAACTTGCGATATATTTTACGCAAGCATGATATAATTTGTTCACTAATTATAAGTTAGATTAACAGTTCTGTTGTGAGATGATGTAAATTAAACAATGATATGCAGTAATTAAGCTGTTATAGGAAGTAATTACGACTTCCTCATTTAGTTAAGGTCAGATGAGACGTTAACTCTTTGCGATATAGTTTTACTGTGGAAGTTAGTTTTATTTGGTGTGAACTCTCTGTTTATAGTGTTAATGCAGACTAGGCTACCAGATCCCTAGAAGTACTACCTCTGGGAAAGTTCCTCTGTTTGTCTAAGGCTGAGATTCCACCAGAGTTTCTTGGTAATTAATCCTCGCGCACGGTCTAGCTATTTTGCATATCTCTGGAGGAATTTCAGCCTATTTCTGGGTACGTGCAATGATCAGTATGTGGTTTGGTTTCGGTTGAAAATTACAAACGGGTAATAGCGTCCTTCAAAGGTCACAACTTACAAAAACCAAAAATTGGTTACGGAATCCTTCCCAAAATATGTACGACAATTGCTAAAGGTGTCGTACAGGAAACGTTGTCTATATTACACGCAGATTTATATATATTATCCACAAATTCAGTATTTTTTTGCGATCTGAAACATTACTTTGTTATACATCGACCGTGACGATTCTAAAACGCATCTTAAGCAATCAAAGATAAGCGATAAAAACTTCAGTTTAATGGGTGGCTTAGAATACTGACCCCAAACCCATGCTGGCCTGTACTAGGGTGTAGGTGACAGAAGCCAGCCCGCTTGGTGGTAAGACTGGTAAGGATTCACCTAAGAATAATATTATCAATATTATTATTACGTCACTTATTACATATTACATTATAATATTATCTTGCCGTGTATAACCTGTCTGGTTAGTATCTGCTTGATTCAGCCAAACAACTCGTCGTTTTCTGCAGTTCTTTCGTAAAAAAATAGAAGAAATACAAAAATTACTATAACTATTTCAAAATCTTATAGCAGGCTCTTATGCTCTTATTATTATAATTTATATTTACTATCTTATCTTTACTCGTTATTAGTAAAACGCATGCCTTATTCTAAGAACCATGAAATAGTCTAATGCAGTAAAAATAAAAACATCAATATATTATTGCAAACATTGTTGAAAACTATTTTAGAGTATAAGCAAAAACTGTGAATTATAATTAAAGCTAAGGTTAAAATTAACTATTCGCCTTTGTTATATTATAATTTAAAATAAGCGAAAATAGCATTGCAGACGTAAATACAAATGTTTAAAAAATAATTAAAATATTTTTTTATACTAACACTATACTCAAAATTATCTAAGAACGCATTAATGATAGCTGCCATTTATTAATAAGAACCAACCTTGTACATACGTCTTTGAGCAAAATGGAATAATTATTTAATTGACATGAATAGTTGGTTACTTACGAACAAAGGATTTTGCCAAAATTTGTTAAAAATCCCTATTCGTATTGTATCGTATTCGTATTGACGTTATTTATAAATCATATTAAACGTTATAATCTAGTAAGAATCCCATCACATCATAATTTATGCAAAATTGAATAGAAAAATAAGGCGTCGAATCAATGTTATATGAAGATGACAAAATCTACACTGACGTTAAGTGATGTGACGGCATGAAACCACTTATAAAACTATAATAATCGATACATTACTATAATCGAAACTTAAAATAAAAATGAATTTATTTTATTTCTTTCTTTGTGTTTAACAATTAAACAGTTTAATTTCTTCTCTTCTATAAGAACATGACCAAAAGTGTTTATTACGATAATCTCTAACCGCAGCCATTTGAACTGATTAAAATACGGTTAGAATATTCATTATTCAACCGAAACCCAAATTTCATACGCTGGATGCGGCGCGGACGAATTAACAGTGAGTTTTTTAGGAAAAAAATATTTTATTATAGTCGTAAATACATAATTATTGAGTGTATAGGTATGGTAAAGTAACTTAAGTAGCTCAATGGAGGCAGTATCATTCCAGTTACTTGTGGATATCTAAATGTTTCGGTTTTTAGAATTTACAATTTAATTATTGAATCGATTAGAAAGTCTTACAATTTTGAATCGATTTGTTGCAAAAATTGGTTCTTTCGTGAATCGATTTTTTTTGTACATCTCTAGTGTCACTGCGATGACAAACAACAAATATGCATTCTTAGTTCGTGGGGACTATAGTGGATATCTGGCATGTTCAACTACACAAAAAAAATCTGATGACAATGACAGATAAGTGTATTTGTGTTGAAAGTCTGCATTAAGCGCCTTCTACACTAATCAAATTATTATCTTCAAATTTTTGTATGGGAAAAGTGGAAAATCGACTTCACTACACCGAATGTGCCTATAGTATATTTCGTTACAAGTGCGGAAAGCCTGTCATTGCAAAGAGTTCTGACAAATGTCTACCCGAGCCGAGGCGCAGCCGAAGGTGAGGGTTGACAGTCGGAACAAGTTGCAATGACGGTTCCGCACGTGTACTGAACAACTATTTTTAATACAGTTGCGAAAAAATGATGCAATTTAATAGAATAATAAAAACACATTTTTTTTGGAAAACGGCGCCAACCGTAAAATAATATAAGCAGATAATTTTTTTTTGTTTTCTTCACCCATTCTGGGTAGGCAAAGGGAACTATGCCCATACAGCCAAGTCTTCAGTAGATTTTTTTTATTGTTATGAAATGAAAATGAAATTTAATAAGATGAAATTAAATGAAACCTAACGTAACTTATTGAATCAAACCATTAAATCTGATATTGAAACAAATTAGTAGCTTCTTTTTAGAAATATTTGCATGAATCATAAAAACTTCTATGATATTTTTTTTGTAAAAACTTCGTGGTTAGATTTTTCTTTTTAATAGACATTATTTTGACAGTTGGGAAAGAGAACGCACGAGTTCGGAAAAGGTAAAGAAAAAGCACGAGTGTGTAATAGCCCACATCCCGAACGCTATACGTCCCTGCAATACGCCACTTTTTGAGCAACTGTATTAAAAATGCATTTTTTAGTGGTCTCAAACCACTCTCGAATTATTGCCTTAAGAGGGCTATCACAAAATCGAAGCGCTCAGGTTTAGGTTTTGACAACTCGCGGCAAGGGACGCGCCCGTGTGCGTCTAATGAAGTACGCTTTACACACATACAAACCACTATGCGTCGAACGCCAGGAACAAATCAACTTGATACTTGCTTTGGAAATAAATTAAATTAAGTACCGTACTATTTTTATAATTCGTCAATTCAATGACTCAATTGAACAACTTATTCTCGAACTGAACATTTCTATTATTGGCCTATTCTCCAAGGACATCGAAATAAGGAACCTTTGCTTGGTTAAAATCTATCATATCGAACTATGTGATCGTCAAGATACAATAAAAACTGTAATGGACATTGGTACAATAAAGCAATTACGATTCATAAATCAATATGCAAAGTGATATTTGCAAAGCATTAATCGGAACGATATTGACCATTGCAGAATTTCCTGTTTTATGACATTGGGTTTTCAAAGGCAAGTTAAACTGTTAAAGGTAAAAGTTACAAGAGTTTACACTTAAAAGAGTAACGGGTATAATCTAGCCAGGGTCTCAATTCTGAAATGACGTTGGTTTATTCCTTTAAATAATCCTACTAATAAACTTGAAACTTTGTGAGGATGTATGAATATTTTTTTATATTTTCATGTTTACTACACAAGTTGATCATGATCTGGAGTACTATAGTGATTATAGATAGGTATTAGTGATTATACCGCAAAACGCGGAAAAAGCCGCGGACCGAGCCCTAATCCCCTTATTGACTCTATCCATGTAATAAACTAGGAAAACGCCCTCGCTTCGTTTCGGATAAAATAGTAAAAAAATATAATATATAATACAGCCTATGTCACCCGGGGATAGTGTAGCATCCAAACAGTGAAATAATTTTTCGAATCGCTTCGGTAGTTTCGGAGCCTATTCAATGCAAACAAACAATCAAATCTTTCCTCTTTATAATATTAGTAGGTATAGATAACGCTTCACACTCATAGCCCCACACTATGATTCCCTTTGTCGTGGGTGCCATGGACAACACACAAGACAAGGACACTCACACCCAGACCGAGAACAGAAATTAAACTCATCATTCTTTCCGCCTAACTGGGAATCAAACCCAGGACCCTTGGCGCGGCGATTCGGCATGGTAACCATTTCGCCACGCGGGTCGTCCATATAGTGTATCTATCTATATAGTCTCTATATTGACTTGAACTGCAACCTTTCTGAACTATCTAATCTGTGCCATATGTGGAGCGCAATGACTAAGCTATTGTATGGCCGTGTTGCAAGCTTAGAGCCTTCACACCTATCTGTATTGTTCTTGTTCTGATATTACTACACTACCTGGGAGGCTGTGACTGATTAGTACCAATCACCGGATAGTAGATTCGCTTTTGGGCCGAGGCTACATACATAACCTGTCTATCCATCTAGCACAAAGAGATCTGGGCTCGATTCCACCTCTAATTAACAAGGATATTTTATGCGTATTAGCAATTAAATATTAATTGACATTTTCTTCTGCGAAGAAAGACAACATGAAAACGCCTGCCCACTTACGAGTTTCCCATAATGTTCTCAATGGTGGATCAAAGAGGTGAAATAACGATATCTGATTGGTTATTCAAACATATCTTCTCTCCTCTTCGCTTTGGTGGAAACCGGGCCTCAAGCTATAAACTCCGCTATAACTTGCGATATCTTTTACGCAAGCATGATATAATTAGTTCATTAATTATAAATTAAGATTAACAGTTCTGTTGTAAGATGATGTAAATTAAACAATGATATGCAGTGATTAAGCTGTTATTAGATTTAAGGTCAGATGAGACGTTAACTCTTTGCGATATAGTTTTATTGTGGAAGTTAGTTTTATTTGGTGTGGAAGAGGATCCATCCTCTTGAAATTTAAGCCAAACTCTCTGTTTATGGTGTTAATGCAGACTAGGCTACCAGATCCCTAGAAGTACTACCTCTGGGAAAGTTCCTCTGTTTGTCTAAGGCTGAGATTCCACCAGAGTTTCTTGGTAATTAATCCTCGCGCACGGTCTAGCTATTTTGCATATCTCTGGAGGAATTTCAGCCTATTTCTGGGTACGTGCAATGATCAGTATGTGGTTTGGTTTCGGTTGAAAATTACAAACGGGTAATAGCGTCCTTCAAAGGTCACAACTTACAAAAACCAAAAATTGGTTACGGAATCCTTCCCAAAATATGTACGACAATTGCTAAAGGTGTCGTACAGGAAACGTTGTCTATATTACACGCAGATTTATATATATTATCCACAAATTCAGTATTTTTTTGCGATCTGAAACATTACTTTGTTATACATCGACCGTGACGATTCTAAAACGCATCTTAAGCAATCAAAGATAAGCGATAAAAACTTCAGTTTAATGGGTGGCTTAGAATACTGACCCCAAACCCATGCTGGCCTGTACTAGGGTGTAGGTGACAGAAGCCAGCCCGCTTGGTGGTAAGACTGGTAAGGATTCACCTAAGAATAATATTTTATTTTTATTTTTTTTTTATTTTATTTTTTAACTTTTTAGGAAACTAACAGCTAGATACATAAAAAAATAATTAAATAGGTAACAATGGCCAATTAAAAGTTTCCACTTATAAATAACATGATAAATTTATGGCACATGCAGACCGTGCATATAGAAAACCAAAAAAAGATAGGTACTTAACAATTAAAAATAAGATTTACATGCTAATTTTAAAAAAAATCGTTAGCAAGTACACGCTTAAGCGTATTGCTACGTGTATTAAATAAATCAACATCATGTTGTACTGAGGTTTTGTTGAAACTACGGCTTGCGCGCACCAGGTAACTATTTTTCATATAATTGGTTTTGGTTCTGGGAACATGCAATGAAATAGGTCTTCGATATGATGCATATGGAATACACAAACCAATACGCTCCAAAAGTGTGGGACAATCCACAGATCCATTCGCGATTTTTAATAAATACGCAAGGTCAGCTATACGCCTTCGTTCCTGCAACGGTAGGATATGGAATGTTTTGCAACGCAATATTATCAATATTATTATTACGTCACTTATTACATATTACATTATAATATTATCTTGCCGTGTATAACCTGTCTGGTTAGTATCTGCTTGATTCAGCCAAACAACTCGTCGTTTTCTGCAGTTCTTTCGTAAAAAAATAGAAGAAATACAAAAATTACTATAACTATTTCAAAATCTTATAGCAGGCTCTTATGCTCTTATTATTATAATTTATATTTACTATCTTATCTTTACTCGTTATTAGTAAAACGCATGCCTTATTCTAAGAACCATGAAATAGTCTAATGCAGTAAAAATAAAAACATCAATATATTATTGCAAACATTGTTGAAAACTATTTTAGAGTATAAGCAAAAACTGTGAATTATAATTAAAGCTAAGGTTAAAATTAACTATTCGCCTTTGTTATATTATAATTTAAAATAAGCGAAAATAGCATTGCAGACGTAAATACAAATGTTTAAAAAATAATTAAAATATTTTTTTATACTAACACTATACTCAAAATTATCTAAGAACGCATTAATGATAGCTGCCATTTATTAATAAGAACCAACCTTGTACATACGTCTTTGAGCAAAATGGAATAATTATTTAATTGACATGAATAGTTGGTTACTTACGAACAAAGGATTTTGCCAAAATTTGTTAAAAATCCCTATTCGTATTGTATCGTATTCGTATTGACGTTATTTATAAATCATATTAAACGTTATAATCTAGTAAGAATCCCATCACATCATAATTTATGCAAAATTGAATAGAAAAATAAGGCGTCGAATCAATGTTATATGAAGATGACAAAATCTACACTGACGTTAAGTGATGTGACGGCATGAAACCACTTATAAAACTATAATAATCGATACATTACTATAATCGAAACTTAAAATAAAAATGAATTTATTTTATTTCTTTCTTTGTGTTTAACAATTAAACAGTTTAATTTCTTCTCTTCTATAAGAACATGACCAAAAGTGTTTATTACGATAATCTCTAACCGCAGCCATTTGAACTGATTAAAATACGGTTAGAATATTCATTATTCAACCGAAACCCAAATTTCATACGCTGGATGCGGCGCGGACGAATTAACAGTGAGTTTTTTAGGAAAAAAATATTTTATTATAGTCGTAAATACATAATTATTGAGTGTATAGGTATGGTAAAGTAACTTAAGTAGCTCAATGGAGGCAGTATCATTCCAGTTACTTGTGGATATCTAAATGTTTCGGTTTTTAGAATTTACAATTTAATTATTGAATCGATTAGAAAGTCTTACAATTTTGAATCGATTTGTTGCAAAAATTGGTTCTTTCGTGAATCGATTTTTTTTGTACATCTCTAGTGTCACTGCGATGACAAACAACAAATATGCATTCTTAGTTCGTGGGGACTATAGTGGATATCTGGCATGTTCAACTACACAAAAAAAATCTGATGACAATGACAGATAAGTGTATTTGTGTTGAAAGTCTGCATTAAGCGCCTTCTACACTAATCAAATTATTATCTTCAAATTTTTGTATGGGAAAAGTGGAAAATCGACTTCACTACACCGAATGTGCCTATAGTATATTTCGTTACAAGTGCGGAAAGCCTGTCATTGCAAAGAGTTCTGACAAATGTCTACCCGAGCCGAGGCGCAGCCGAAGGTGAGGGTTGACAGTCGGAACAAGTTGCAATGACGGTTCCGCACGTGTACTGAACAACTATTTTTAATACAGTTGCGAAAAAATGATGCAATTTAATAGAATAATAAAAACACATTTTTTTTGGAAAACGGCGCCAACCGTAAAATAATATAAGCAGATAATTTTTTTTTGTTTTCTTCACCCATTCTGGGTAGGCAAAGGGAACTATGCCCATACAGCCAAGTCTTCAGTAGATTTTTTTTATTGTTATGAAATGAAAATGAAATTTAATAAGATGAAATTAAATGAAACCTAACGTAACTTATTGAATCAAACCATTAAATCTGATATTGAAACAAATTAGTAAGGTAAACGCGCCTATTACCGCCAGTTTAAGCCGACTTTGAATGAACTTCAGAAAATTAGATATAAATTGTTATGCTAGAAAAGGTGTTTTAATTTATTCTTTAACATGATTAAATATCCTATGATATTCAGTACGTAAATTCAGTATTAAATCACACAATATTTAATAAATAATAATTGAATCTAAAATAGTGATTGCTTCTATTACCGACGCATGGATGATGTTTGTTTCTAATACCGTTTTTTATGTTTCTATTACCGACTACTAAACTAGTATAAATTTAAAATTAAAAAGCTGCCTGCCATCAAAAAAGGTATCATGATATTATACCTTTTTGAAATCCTTATGCTGAGCTCTTTAGTTTGATACCCATATTGCATTATTCGATTTATTTTTATTTTTTGATACTTCAAACAGTGACATCTCACAGCCACTATTTTTTTAATGTCACTTATTTAAGAATACTTGGGTTATCAAAACGAATCTAACGATATCTTAATTGTATTATTTGGTCCAGCCGTTTGGAAGATACGAGGTAATAAAGAATATTACAGACATACATAATATACTTAGATGATCACTTCGGTGATCGGTGGATAGGGCGAGGAGGACCTGTGCTATGGCCGGTGCGCTCCCCGGACCTCACACCGATGGATTTCTATTTGTGGGGGAGGGTAAAAGTGTTGTGTATGCTACGAAGTATTCGAACAGAGACGAATTAAAATTAAGAATAGTGACTGCTTTTGATAAAGTTCGAAGTGAAGTGTTCTTGTGCTAAACCACGTAAAGGACATTTGTGCAAACGTGCTGAACTCTGCATCACTCGAGGAGGTGAGCATTTTGGACATCTGTTAAGGCTTGTGTAAATAATAAAATCAATACGTAAAATTTCAATCATTGTAAATAAACCCCAATTTAATCATTGTAAATAGGTATGATTCCCCGTGTGGTGCCGGGTCCATTTTGTAGAATAGCACCACTCCTACTTCTTCCTGGGATGTCGTAAACGGCGACTAATAGGATATTCCAGGAGCCGGGCAGCAGCGTCTCCCTGCGGACTAAGAACATCTACTGCGGTCACCAACACGCACTGTCCAAGCGTGGTGACTACCGGCTACAACCCCCTTATGATAGCTACAACTAAGCCTCGACCCCCAGTTCCCGGCAGCCCCGCTATTCCTAGTTGCGGTAGCGGCTATGGTAACGGCGGCGCACGGGGTGCTAAGAATCGCCGGCAGAGATCGGGCTACCAATCTCAAAAACGACTTCTGCACCTGGCAACATATAACATCAGGACACTGAGGACCGACGACAAGGTGAAAGAGCTGGAAGAAGAGATAGAAAAGTTAAACTGAAGTATTGTGGATTTATCTGAAGTCCGAAGAGAGGGGGAGGACACGATAATACTCAAATCCGGAAACTTGTTCTATCACTGGGAGGGCGAACATCTGTCCCAAGGTGGTGTCGGGTTTCTCGTTCACAAGTCCCTCGTCAACAACATTGTGCAAGTTGGGAGCGTGTCGTCCAGGGTAGCGTACCTTACACTCAGAATATCCAAACGGTATTCGTTGAAGGTTGTACAGGTATATGCGCCGACTTCGACACATCCTGACAATGAGGTTGAGGTTATGTATGAGGACATAAGCAGAGCCATACATATCTCTAAAGCTCATTTCAATGTTGTGATGGGGGACTTCAACGCGAGACTGGGCATGCAAAGCGGCGCCGAGATGAAAGTGGGTCCCTACGGTCCTACACATTGGACGACGGAACCACCGAGGACACTTACTGGCTAACTTTTTGGAGAAGGAAGGTCTCTTCATGATGAACTCCTTCTTCAGAAAGAAGCCGCAACGCAAGTGGACTTGGATAAGTCCTGATGGTTCCACGAAAAGCGAGATAGACTTCATTTATTTATTTATTTATTTATTCTTTTGCAACACCTAAAAGTAGAGGTTACAAGGGCGAACTTAATGCCTAATGGCATTCTCTGCCAGTTGACCCTGGGTGACGGTGAAAATGTGAGGTAGGCAAAGAAAACAAAAAAAAAAAAAGTTAAAAAAACGGGAAGAAATAACAATACACAACATATTGAAATACTAATATACAGATAACAATAGTATTTAAATATATATATTATATAAATTGTATATTGAACATAAATAAGAATTATATAAATACACTTTATAAGATATATATATATATATATATATAACAAATATATATAAGCACCAAATATACATATATACATACTTATAGATTTTAAAAGGTTGTATTTAAAGAAAACCTCATCCACTAAGTGTCTTTTTGAGAAAGTGGTCCTGGACTAGCTTTTTAAAAATACATCTGCTTCTCGACCTCCTAATGTTTACGGGTAAGGTATTCCAGAGTAGTAAAGCCTGAATAGTAAAGGAATAATGGAAAAAGTCACTACTATGTGACGGAAGATGTAGATTAAGATTATTAGAAGAACGTAGGTGTTTGTCGTGCGTGGTACAGACATACCGAAATTTTTCCTTAAGATACGAAGGAGAAGTAGGTTCGTTTAAAATAGCAAACAAAACCAAGAGAATCCTAGAGTTACGCTTTTCACGAATGGTGAGCCATTTAAGCTGACTCCGATAACTCGAGACATGATCATACTTGCGAAGATTAAAAATGAAACGGATACAGTTATTCAGTAGGCGCTCTAGTTTATTTAGAAGCTCTTCGTTTAGGTCCGGGTAGCACACATCAGCATAATCAATTATGGGAAGCACTAGGCTATGCACTAACGTAATTTTGGTACGATACGGCAAGAATTTTCTTAAACGGTAAAAGGATTGCAAAGTAGCATTAACTTTTCGACATATCTCCGTTATTTGCACTCTCCAGTTTAAACAGCTGTCGAGGTGTAGCCCGAGGTTTTTTACAGAGTTAGAAAAAGGTATAATGCTATCATGGTACATAATCTTCGGCATATTTACCAAGTCAAGCTTCGCTAGTAACCTCGTGCTACCCACTAAAATTGCCTGGCACTTAGAGGGATTAACGCTAATTCCATATTGTTTGGACCACCTATTCACAGTCTCAAGGTTACGGTTGAGCTGAGCAATCACACTGTCAAGTTCAGAAACACTACCTTGTGCATAAAGTTGGAGGTCATCAGCATAAAGATGGTACGAACAATCAAGAAGAGAAGTGATAAAGTTGATGAACAACGAGAAAAGTAAAGGAGATAGTATACCGCCTTGCGGAACGCCAGTTCATTCTGGCAGACAAACGGCACATATTTAATGATGTCTCTGTAATCAGCAGGTTTACAACCGGAAGCGATCACCGACTTGTAAGAGGCACATTTAATATCGACCTGAAGCTGGAACGGTCATGCCTGATGAAGTCTACGCTTCGCCCAACACCTATCCAAATCCAGGGATCCGAAAACTTTCAACTTGAGCTGCAAAACCGTTTTGCGTACCTAGAATCGTGCACGTCAGTGGACGAGTATAACACCAGGATGGTAACAACTGTCCACGAGGTAGGGTCGAAGTATTTCAAGACCCACCCTAGTGGTAGATCTCAGGTTCTCTCAGAACAAACTCTCGGTCTTATGAGGGATCGACGAGAACTATGTGTGCAGTCTCCAACCTCTATGAGGGAATACCGACGGCTCAATGAACAGATCTCCAAGTGCGAAAATACAACGCAAATCGTGTAAAAAGCACTATTGAGCGAAACCAGGGCTCAAAAGTGTTCGCCAGGGATCTGTCTATTGGGCAAAGTCAGCTTACGAGGTTGAAGACCGAGTCCGGCACCATGGTTTCGTCAAAACCCGAAGTTCTGAGGGAGACTGAGAGATACTACGGACGGTTATATGCCTCCTCTCAAGCTCCACCTCCTCGCGAGGAGAGCGACAAGCGAACTAAACCGAAGATATCGCGACGTCAGCCTGTATGAGATTAGAGAGGCTCTTAAACAGCTTAAAAACAACAAGGCACCGGGAGATGACGGAAACACAACCGAGTTTCTGAGAGCTGGAGGGAAACCCTTTCTAGTGGCGCTCAAAAAACTGTTCGATTTCGTCATCAACCGGAACTACCCCGGAAGCGTGGAGCAGTGTGGTGACGCTGTTCTTCAAGAAGAGCGATAATGGCTTTTTTTTGGGCGGTAGGTGTAAAAAAAGTAACAAAGTGCTCTCCAATTAAATATTATAATAAACAGTATTTTGTACATAAATACCTTTTTAAAGTAGTGTTATTGAGTAACAGTGATACAAATATTACTTACAAGTGTTTGTAGCTAGATCTATGCACTAACACTTATTCTACACTGCACTGTCCTGTCAGCCACATCATCACATCTCTGCACTGTAGTATATTTTCACTGTGAGTGTCACCACTCTCTATGATGGCAAACTACTCTGCTGTTATGGCGACGCAGCGAACCCTGGAGGCTACCATCATGAAGAAGTTTGCAGATCTGGAATCCCAACTCAAGGAATCAGCCCCACGCAGCGGTATCACAATAAATCGGTTGCAGGAAGAGGTCCTCGAATTCAAGGCTAGTGTTTCTTCAATTTTGGATCTTCTCCAGCAGCAAATATCAGACATCGCCAGAACAGTTGAAGTTAGTGAAATGAGGCATCGCCGGAAGTATCTCCTGGTCAGTGGGGTTTCTGAAGAACTGGATGAACCCCTCGTAGAGCATGTAGCCAAACTTTTTCAAGAAAAGCTTGGTATACAGGCCTTAACCGGTGATAAATTTAAGAGCTGTCATCGTCTCGGCACTCCCAGTGATAGTAAGTGTCGTCCAGTCCTTGTGCGCTTTGCAAATCCTTCGGACAGATCTTTGGTGTGGAGAAAGAAGACCGCACTCAAAGGAACACCATATGTGCTGTCCGAGTTCCTTACTAAGCAGCTACACTCGTTGTTTGTAGAAGCTCGCCAACGATATGGGATCAGGAATTTGTTGGACTGTGAACGGCATTATTATAGTCAAATTATCGGACGGCACTAGGCACCGCATTACTTCAGAACTGGAACTTAGTGGGCTTCCTGCGAGTACACAGGATAAGCAGCAACCCTGCACACAACCTGGTACCCGTTCACCCTCCCCGGCGCCTGCAGTGCAGTCTGATCAGTACTCGAAAACTAAGCGTGCAGCCAGACATAAAAAGTAACATTGTCATGCATTCATAGTATTTTGTTCTCAACATTATGTGTTATGTTGTTTTTTATTTTTTTACTTCAAGTAACCTCCGCTAGTTTTCTTTTTTTTTGCTCACTATTTTTATCTCACTCATTGGAGGGTATTATTGTTTGTTTTCTTTTTTCTGTGAACTTTAATTTAAGGTAGATTTGAAAGTTAAATTTTATTTTGGACTAGTTTATTTTATATACAATATCTTCTAATAAATGATAGCTTTGACATGACAGGTGACACTGACTGTCGTGACTGTTCGCTAATTTCACTCATATTTCACATAAAAGTTTGCTGTCATGTGTCAGTAACACAGACGCACTGATAGGTATTAAGACTCCTTGGACTGACTCTGTTCAGTATATGACGGACGATACGTTCCGTTCTACCTATGTATCTACGTTTGTCTAAGAACAGAGTAATCAATTTTATTTATCGACTTTTGTGTCATTGTCACTTGTTTTTGTTTGTAATAGACTAGTACTTATTGTTATCTAATTTTGTATCTAATCAAATTTGCCTTCTTATGTCTCAACTTAGTTGTGTTACGTTTTGTTTTAATTGTATTATACTGGCGGGACGTGCAAGTAGAGCATTGAGTGTCCCCTATACATACTTTAGCAAAAATTGCATGTGAAATTGTTCCTTTATTTTATATTTTTTTTTGGTAATATTGCTACATATATTTATTATTTATACCATTTGTTATTTTTAAATTTACATATTAGGTGTATTTTTTATACACATATATATTCCCTATTTATAGTGCATTGTACTTGATAAGTTAGGTATGTCGGATTGCGAATCATTTTATTCGGCGCGTGATTCAAGTAACACATCTCTTTCTAGTGAACTTTCATTTAGTGAGCCCCTTACTCTGGGTAATTTATTAAGTGATACTTACGGCAACATAAAAAGTTCTTTCAATATATGTCACATCAACGCACAAAGCATTCCTTCCCATCACTCTGAGCTCCTAGACACTTTTACTTCTACATCTTCCATTCATGCTGTCCTTATTTCTGAAAGTTGGCTCAAACCTTCTCTTAATTCAGTCTCTTACAGCCTTCCTGGTTTTATTTTAGTACGTAATGATCGCATAGGGAAAGGAGGAGGGGGGGTTGCTGTTTATCTTCGCAGTGACATCCCATACACCATCCTTGCTACATCACCTTCTGTATACTCGTCGAATTGTGAATACATTTTTCTTGAGGTCCTGGTCCGGGGTACCAAAGTCGTTCTTGGTGTAGTTTATTGTCCCCCATCTACAGATTACTTCTCTTGCCTTGAGGATGTCTTAGAATTGGTTTGTTCTGGATACACACATCACATAATAATGGGCGATTTTAATACTGATATCTCTAATAACTCCCCTAGATCTCTTAAGCTTCTCGAACTGTTTAAATCCGTAAATTTATCTCTCCTTTCGTCACTTCCTACTCATCATAATATCAATGGGCCAGACACCTGCCTTGATTTAATGTTTACATCCTCCCTTGATCATATCATTGCCCATGGACAGTTTCAGGCCTGCGGGTTTTCTAAGCACGATCTGATTTATTTAGCATACAGACTGAAGCCTCCAAAACCAAAACCAGAGATCTTTTGGATGCGTAACTTCGCAAAGATCGATCTACCTTCACTATCGGCAGATGCTGACAAAATTGATTTCTCAGCAGTATTAGAAGCGACATCTATAGATGAGAAAGTTTCTTTTTTTAATAGCATCGTTCTCAAACTCTTCGACAAGCATGCCCCACTTAGACCAGTTAAACTCAAACGGGCCCCAGCCTCCTGGATCACCAAGGAAGTCAGAATGGCTATGACGAGGCGTAACAGGCTCTTCCGTCGCTTCAAGCGTGACAGGTGTGAGGCCAATTGGAATCTTTTTAAAGCCGCTCGCAATCGTTGTAATCAATTGGTAAGAGCAGCCAAGCGTCGTTACTTTCACGACAGTATCTCTGAGTCCTCTTCGGCAGATATTTGGAAGTTTCTTCATTCTATTGGCATCGGCAAATCGTTGGCTCCGCCTACGACGCCCTCCTTTTCTCTGAATGATTTAAATCATCATTTCTCTTTAGCCACTAATATCTGTCCTTTAGTTAAATCTAGGACTATCTCTGAAATTGCTTCCTTGCCATCTTTGTCCATAGATAAATTTTATTTTTCTCCAGTTACTGCAGATGAAACTATGAAAATCCTATCTTCCCTTAAGTCTAAGGCTGTCGGCTGTGATGATGTGAGTAGAGCTATGATCTTTCCACTCCTTAAGCAGTTAATCCCAATCATTACTCACATCATTAACTTTTCATTGTCGACTGGGTCCTTTCCTTTAATCTGGCGTAAAGCACATATTATTCCGCTTCCAAAAGTCACAAATCCCGCTTGTTTAAATAATTATAGGCCCATTTCAATTTTACCATTCTTGTCAAAAGTACTCGAAGCCACTGCTCATAAGCAAATATCTTCTTTTGTATATAACAATAGCTTACTTTCCCCTTTTCAGTCAGGTTTTCGACCCGGGCACAGTACGACGACTGCCCTTCTTAAGTTAACGGAGGATATTCGTGAAGGTATGGAGAGTAGATTGGTCACCATTTTAATACTTATCGATTTCTCCAATGCTTTTAATATGGTTGATCATGACATTCTCCTCGCCGCTCTCGAACATTTCAATTTTTCATCTGCAGCACTGGATTGGCTCTCATCCTACCTTCGTGGTCGCCAACAAGCTGTTAAATTCAAACACGCATTCTCAGACTGGTCTGAGTTAACTTCTGGTGTACCACAAGGTGGAATTTTGTCCCCTTTACTCTTCTCCATATTTATTAATTTCATAACCCTTTTCCTTGACTGTTCTTACCACTTGTATGCGGACGATCTGCAAATTTACACCCAAATTGATGCTTCCGACATAAATGTTGGAATAAACATAATTAATTCTAACCTCCACAGCATCAATTCCTGGTCAAGTAGGTATGGCATAGCCATAAACCCAGCTAAATGTCAAGCAATCATTGTTGGCAGCTCACGACAACTAGCGAAGCTTGATTTAGATACGACTCCACCTGTCATGCTAGGCAATACTGTTATCCCATTCTCTTCTGTGGTTAAAAATCTCGGTTTGCACCTTGATTCTACTCTCAGTTGGAGGGTGCAAGTAACTGAAGTCAGTAGGTCGGTCTTTGCGGTGTTGCGTACCCTCAATAGACTCAGGAACTTCCTACCTTTACACACCAAAAAGCAGCTTGTGCAGGCCTTGGTGCTTCCCATAATAGATTATGCTGATGTGTGTTATTCAGACATAACTGAGGACCTCCTCAATAAGCTTGATCGTCTCATTAATTATTCTATACGTTTCATCTTCTGTCTTCGGAAATTTGACCACATTTCTTCATTCCGTCGTCAACTTAATTGGCTTCCGATTCGTGAGCGTAGGCAACTTCATCTTCTTAATTCTCTTTTCTCGATATTATTCGATCCTCGATCGTTCGAATATTATGTGCGTATTAGAAGTTAATTATCACTTGCTTCGGTGAAGGAAAACATCGTGAGGAAACCTGCACACCGGAGAGTTCTCCATAAAGTTCTCGAAGGTGTGTGAAGTCTACCAATCCGCACTTGGCCAGCGTGGTAGACTATGGCCTGTACCCCTCACATTGTGAGAGGAGACCCCGAGCCCAGCAGTGGGACAATTATGGGTTGTTGCTTTGCTTTTTTGCTTTTGCTTTGCTTATTCGATCCTCTTTCTCCAAACTACTTGAAACTCAAATTTCAATTTCTTGCCGATTGTCACGATAGACCGCTGCGTTCTATCGATTCCCGTACTTTAGCTTTCCCTATTCACCATTCTGGCTTTGTTTCTCAATCTTTCACGCTGCAATCAATTCGACTCTGGAATGCCTTACCCAGTGACCTCAGAAATTTGCTCTCAAAATACTCTTTCAAGAAAAGAGTTACTGCTCACTTGCTGAATTCATTATACACACCATTTTAATGATTTTATCTTACGTTTTATCAATTTTATATTTATTCACTTTAACTTTTCTAGAACAATCTTATTATTATCATCTACAACATTATTATTAAGTAATGTATATTCATAGTCTTATTTGTTATTATATATATATATATATTTTTTACTATTACTTTTTTTTTTGTATGCTGTTATCTATCTATATTTATATGTGTATATATTATATATATATACAATATATTTTACTTGTAATTTCTCTTTCTCTCACTTGTACCACTTTCATTGTTCTCTGCTCATTCCTAAGGTTGACTGGTAGAGAATGCTGTTTAGCATTAAGTCCGCCTTTTGTACCACTTATTTGTTAAGGGTCAATAAAGCATAAATAAATAAATAAATAAATGGCCTTTTGAAGAACTACAGGCCCATTGCACTTCTGAGCCACGTTTATAAGCTGTTTTCGAGGGTCCTCACAAATCGCATTGCACGCAGGCTTGATGACTTCCAGCCACCCGAACAAGCAGGATTCCGAAACGGCTACAGCACCATAGACCACACACTGCGGCAGATTATACAAAAGACCGAGGAGTATAATTTGCCGTTATGTGTTGTGCCTATGTGGACTATGAGAAAGCCTTTCATTCTATTGAGACCTGGGCGGTACTAAATTCTCTCCAGCGGTGCCGGATCGACTACCGATATATCGAGGTGTTGAAATGTTTGTACTCATCTGCCACCATGTCCATCAAATAACACGACACAGCAACGAGCCCCATCCAATTGCAGAGAGGTGTCAGACAAGGGGATGTCATATCCCCAAAACTGTTCACCGCTGCGTTGGAAGACGTGTTCAAGCTAATGGAGTGGAAACGACGTAGCATTAACATCAACGGCGAATACATCACACACCTGCGATATGCCGACGATATAGTCATCCTAGCGGGTTCCCTGGAAGAACTTGGTACAATGCTTGGGGACTTGAACAGCGCCTCACAATGGGTGGGTCTTAGGATGAACATGGCAAAGCAAAGCAAAGCAAAGCAACAACCCACAATTGTCCCACTGCTGGGCTCGGGGTCTCCTTTCACAATGTGAGGGGTACAGGCCACAGTCTACCACGCTGGCCAAGTGCGGATTGGTAGACTTGGATGAACATGGACAAGACGAAAATCATGTCGAATGTCCATGTCACACCCGTACCGGTTGTTGTTGATGGCGCTGCTCTCGAAGTTGTAGACGAATACAATTACCTGGGACAAGTGATCCAGATGGGTAAGTCCAAATTCGAGAAAGAAGTCACTCGTAGAATCCAACTCGGATGGGCTGCGTTCGGGAAACTGCGTCCTTGTCGCCCAAAACACTACCTCAGTGCCTGAAGTCGAAGGTATTGGAGCATTGTGTGTTGCCAGTGATGACATACGGATCCGAGACGTGGTGCTTTACTATTGGCCTAATCCACTCAAAGCTCAAAGTAGCGCAGCGGGCTATGGAGAGGGCTATGCTTGGTATTTCTCTACGTGATCGCATCAGAAATGAGGAGATCCGTAGACGAACAAGGGTAACCGACATAGCTCAAATAATTAGCCGGCTGAAGTGGAAATGGGCTGGCCACATAGTGCGAAGGACCGATTACAATAAGAGATTTTTATAAATAAGACCGTATGGGTCGGTAATAGAATTAAGTATGAAGATTACTTTATTCTATTAGCGACAGCAAAAATAAACAATAACTGGCTAAAATTTCTGCTTTAATGCAAACGTGTTTTGATGGATGTCATTGCTATGATTATTTTTCGGTATCAAAAAGTTTCTTAATTTTGATATGAGATATTATTTAAAATACATTGCCATACATTACTAAAAATTATTGCTTACGTCGAATCTTGTTTAAAAGAAAATCTATGAGACAAAATGTATGGCGTTAATTGATCAAATTATGTAATATACTCCTAAGAATCAAACAAGTTAAAAGAAACATCGAAAATAACGTATTAAAAGAAATAAAATCTAAAATACTAACTGTTGTAAAACATCTAACAACGCCATGAGGCGGTATTAGAAGCAACTTATGAATTTTATGTTTCTATTACCGCTTTAAGGAAAAATTCGAATTAAACCACAAAAAATAGTCAGAACGGTAATATTAGATGTGAATCTAGAAAACCAATATATTATTTATTATATTTACACATTTGCATGCAGGTATGCACATTTTATTTAAGTTAATTTATCTTAAGTAATAATTATGTTTACTTACGTAGCCGGGAGCGCAACACTATGAGACGGGCGTCCTTGTCGGGCGCGTATCATTTATTATCCAATTATTCTGTTTGCTGATTATTTACGCACACAAACTTTATTATTTTTGTTTCTCAATATACATACCTAAAATATTTTTAGGCTACAACTTTCATGAAATGTATAGTATGCCATAAAATAGTGATTAAAAAAACTGTCGGTATTGGAAGCAGATTTTGGGGTGGCGTTATTGGGCGCGTTTACGTTAGCTTCTTTTTAGAAATATTTGCATGAATCATAAAAACTTCTATGATATTTTTTTTGTAAAAACTTCGTGGTTAGATTTTTCTTTTTAATAGACATTATTTTGACAGTTGGGAAAGAGAACGCACGAGTTCGGAAAAGGTAAAGAAAAAGCACGAGTGTGTAATAGCCCACATCCCGAACGCTATACGTCCCTGCAATACGCCACTTTTTGAGCAACTGTATTAAAAATGCATTTTTTAGTGGTCTCAAACCACTCTCAAATTATTGCCTTAAGAGGGCTATCACAAAATCGAAGCGCTCAGGTTTAGGTTTTGACAACTCGCGGCAAGGGACGCGCCCGTGTGCGTCTAATGAAGTACGCTTTACACACATACAAACCACTATGCGTCGAACGCCAGGAACAAATCAACTTGATACTTGCTTTGGAAATAAATTAAATTAAGTACCGTACTATTTTTATAATTCTTGAAATATTGTTTGTATCGATTAATGTTATCAGCTATCACTTATAACGGCTTTTTTACTATAATGTAAGGAAATGAATGCAATGTAATGTTTTTTCTACAGTTTGAATAATGTTGATACAGTTTGGTTAGTAGTAGGTATAAAAGGCATGTGATGTGTTAAAAGGGGTAGTTCAGTTGGTAATTATATCATAAATGCACATTTAATAACTTCATCACTATGTATAAAACGTAAAAAATGAGATAACGTATAAATGAATAGGTAAGTACAATTGGTAAATAAAAACAAAGACTGAATAAAACGTATATTTTGTACCAAATTTTTCGCCATGTTTGTCAATTAAAAGTAATTGATTAATAAAAAAATTAAAATTTATAATTCGTCTTCCTTCTATGTCTAGATTTTCCTGAAACAAGGAAAACCAGGAATGTAGATAGTTAAAAAAAAATCAAATATGCAAGCATGTTTCGTTACAAGTTAACAAGAAAATACTCACTATATTATTTGTACTTGTATAAAAAGTCAAATAAGCAAGCATGTTTCGTTACAAGTTAACAAGAAAACACTCACTATATTATTTGTACTTGTATCAGATTGAGCCTGATCATCTATAGTTGAATTAAATATTATGGTTTCATTATCCTGTAAGAATCAAAGAAATTCATCAGTTATGCAATAGTTCTTAGATCATTTAAATCTAGTAAAAGTAATAAATATACTACATAATATCTAAACGTAACTTATCAGTATCTGTTAAAAATTATAGGAAATAAATAATTATTATTACCATGTTATTTTTATTTCTGTCAGAATGCACTGTAGAAATTGTCACTGTATCAAACGTCCTTTTACTAGCCTGAAAAAGCAAAATAGTCCGATAAACATTCCTATATACCTAATATCAGAATATCATAGGAATATGCTTATACACTAGAATCATAACATAACTAACAAAAAAATACTCACTTGTATCAAGAAGTGTTGGTTGCGATATATACGTAGCGAATTTGGGGTATTGCGTGGCGCACAAGGTGCCAACAGCGAGCGATACATCCTTCCTTCGTAAGCGCTTGGCGCGGACTAAAGCTAAAGATTTTTTTTTTGTTTCCCCTCACGGGAGGGCGAGGCAGAGAATGCCGTTTACGCATACCTGCGGAGAGTGGGTCGGTCCAAAGTGGAGAATACACTCTAAACTCTGCCTCAATGGTTTTGGTCCTATGACCTTAAAACCTTCATCTAAAGCGACTCCGCTTGAAGAGGCGGAGCGCTAAAAAGCTAAAGACCGCTCGTCCCGAGATTTATATTGATTTACAGGACTGCATACAAAAATTGTTTAAAAATATTATTTTAATTCTGAAAGGACTAAATTTTTTTTTAAAGCAAGGTGACATAGTAACCTTAGTTATTAAATTCTTTTTGTTTCAATTTGGATTATATATTCATAGATAAAAAATACAATTTTAGACAAATAATTATCAGTAACTCTTTGATTTACAGAATTATTTTAGGTACATTACTGTGTGAAACAAATTAAATTGAATTGAGCATTCCAAATTAGAAGATACAATTGTACCATAAACATTTTTATTAATGCTTAAATTATTATATCTTCGATGTAACAAAGCATCTAAAGATGGTCAAAAGTACAATTTTATGAAACATCATTTGCAAAAATAAGGTTTTTACTAATTTATGTAAATAAATTGAAAAATGTGTTTAGAGTACTCCAAAGAGAAATAATTAAACTTTCTCGTGCATGTATTTTTTTTTGTTTTGGTGATTTATCTAAACCATAATCACACTTCAAACACGAGTCAAAACGCTCAAGTTTAAGAAAAACTGTGATAGCCCTCTTAAAAATGAAATCATTTTGAGGCATACCCATTTGAGGTTGCATGGTTTCAGAGTCTATATATTATGTATAAAGGACATCAGTAGGTACAAATATTTTTTTTTTCCTCCCCCCGGGGGTTGCCCGCCTTGTCGTGGCGGGGGGGCTTAGTAACCGTGGACTGGTCACCCACGGTGAAGCCAAGAGGCAACCAGGGCCGGCCGGTTTGGGCCGCCGGCTGGCCCGAGGAGGGCGCTCCCAGCGGGCTGAATAAGTCCGCTGCGGACGCGCTTGGAGGTGGGACCGCAGAAGAAGAGGAGTGCCGGTATTACGGTGCGCCGTTCTCCCTATCTTCTGCGGCCGTGGAGGGATCGCAGGGGGAGAGGCGTGTTGGTATTACGGTGCGCCGCTTGCCCTATCCTCTGCGGCCGAGGTGTGGTCGGTGGAAGAACCACAGACCTAATCTTCCACCGGGTACCAGTTGCCTGGTATCCATGGCCTCCTAGTAGCAGACTCGGGGGGAGTCTGCTACTGTACTGGTGGAGGCCGAGGAGGGAGGCGCACCTTACCATCTGGTGCGCCCATCGTGGAGGGCCTTCGGGCTTTGGGGCCGTCCATTAATCACGTGAGGCTTGAAAGGGGGGGGAGGGGTTTGACAAAAATCACGAAAATATCACGAACGGGGAGGGGGGGTGTAGTAAGATATCACGTGTATTTATTTTTTCGTCAAACGCGAAATTTTTAAATAGAAAAGCAGCATTTAGTGTGACTTTGACTTGCCGTTGCCAGACAACGAACGAAGGCCTCACGCGCCGCCACCGACTGCCCGGCTCGGCATGACAATGTCGGAAGTAGGTGATCTATATAAAGACCTTTTTGCAGAGTATAAGAAAGGAAAAATACACGTGATGTTGGGGGAGGGGGGGGGGGGGTAGTCTTAAACCTCACTGCATATCACCAAGGGGGAGGGGGGGGTCAAAAAATGCTAAAAAAAGATCACTTGATTAATGGACGGCCCCTTTCCCGATGGAGCCGCTTGTGGGCGGCTGCCGCTGGCGGGGTCGCGGATGTGTGCGAAAGCGTTCCCGTTACCCCGTCACAAGGCGGCGAGGCGGAAGATGGGGGGGGGGGTTTAGTGGGTATACCGTGGGTCTCATTAGCCTAGACGGGAGTCCCACATAACCACTCGGGTACCCCCTGCGCTCGGGTGGTATGCATAATGCATTTTCCCCCCCCCCCCCCCGAAAAAAAAAAGGTACAAATATTTTTTGTGTTTTGTATATCCTCTTTTTATACCACGGAACACAGAGACAAGAGGTGGAAATGGTATAAGTGTTGATTAGTATGGGAACCGTTCTAGCCAAAAAAACACAAGTAAATGGATAATCGTATTACTTACAACTAAGAAATTTACATTTTGATTGGTTGTTAGTTGTCAACTACGAATAGTCCGAGAAACCTGCTATTTATGTTTGAAAATTCACTTTAATATTTGATGTTAATTCTTATTTTTCAATGTCATATTCAGTGAACTTAGTACCTTTATCAATTAAGATCATAATACTTTTCAAGTTCTGCTATACCACAGCTATACACCGCTAGATGGCAATATTCTACGTAATAAATAATTCTATACTTAACATATAGTAATAAGGTTGACATTGAATTGCAGTTGGTTGTATTACAATGTCAATCTTATTGGAAAATGAATAAATAATTCCGTCTTCTGAACGCTAGATGTCGTGACTGGAATCTAATATCAACCTTAAATGTATAGCGGTAAGTTATATTTTTGGTTAATTAGGCCTAGGGATGTGCGTGGTGCTTTTACCGCGTTATCGACAATTATCGAAACTGGTATACTACAAGGTAATTTTGGTACTTGTTCTTGTACAACTTGTGGTGTCTATGTGAAAACATGCTAAAAATTTTGAAAGCTTATATCTATTACAAGGCGTAGACGTGGCCGTAGCTTTTTTATTAACGTTAGCTAACTAAACAGTATGTCGATAAGTGAAATTTCAATGTAGCTCAACGTAGCTTAGCTATAAAAACAATGATGTGAATTAGGATGAATTTCAACCTTAACGTTATACAAAAAAGGTAAAAAAGAATGCCTATAGCCAGTACTCTCAAAAAAATTATTGTGTCACAATGATTTTTGGACAAAAAATTAAATTAAAATATTTCAAGTATATACCGTATTTCCTAAAAAAATCCTCTTTGAGAATAATTTTCTGAAATTAATAAGTAACTTTACTTCCGTTTAACAAAAGAAAACCATTGGGCCATTTATGTTTGGATAAGGGCCAATCAGAAATATTTTAAGATCCTTCGGGCCAATAGGTTGCATTGATTCCATTATGATTATGATACAACAAACTAGATGACTTAAGGGGACTGTCAAATGTATTAGAAAATTATTATAATCAGCCAGGAGTAATAGTGTTCTGTGATTATAATACATTATAAACTACATGGCGTTTTGGGACTGTCAAATGAATTTGAAGCTTAAAAGAACGACATTACATACGCAATCGACTTTAATACGCCGGCATAGGCTCCATATTACTGTGAGTTTACTATAACCTAAATTCAAACTAATTTTGTTGAAAATCTCGTATTTCCTACTATTAACACTGACAAAGTTAGTATGTGTAATTTATAAAGATAACATAATCAAATAAAGGTATTTTTATCAAGACACAAAAATGTTAAAGTCAGTACAGTCATTTCTCCATACTAAATGGGCATTCTCCTTTTGTTCGACCTACAACGTTTAGTAGTGGAACCAATTGCGCCATCTAGTGTCGCCAAGGAATAGTTTAAACACCTTTATTTTCGTGGAGTTATATTTCCTAGCTTTGATGCTCTCATAGCCCGGCGGATTGCGTCGATCCTAAGCGATCGAAGAAGTTAAGCAACAGCGGGCGCGGTCGGTAGTTGGATGGGTGACCGCTAGTCCAAAAATTTCTTGAGCGCCTTTGCAACATCCAAACTTACAGCCTTTTTGCTTCTGCCCAGCAATGAGTAAGATATACTAAAAGATCACCAGCTGATCTGCCGTGGCGGAAACCGTATTGACGGTCACTGAAACTATGAATTCTTCTTGTAAAAAAATGCTCTGAGCATGGTACTAGATTTTACTGGGAACCAATCGATCCGCCCAGTAGTTTTAAGCCAGTCTTCTTTTCTCTATGCGTCTTTAGGAAATCTAAGAAGTAACTATAGAAACCAAAATAAGTATAATATTCAAATAATTATTATAATTATTCATAATAATATTATAATATTGACCAAGTTGACTGATAGAGATCGCCAACTGGCATTAACTATTTATATGTATTAACTATAGGTTATATACGAAGATATTTTCTCTATAAATAGCCATTTAAACCCTAATCAGTCGGGTCTTGGTCGTATAATATTACATCGTAAATAAAATTACAACACACCGATATCGATAAATTTCTCCCATCCCTTCCCGAGTAGCAAAGAATGTTTTCAAAGAATGTTCTGGAAAACAATAGTCGAGTAGCAATACCATTTAAAACATAAAAATAACCTTATTGCCGTGTAAATAGAGTAGCTTTTTGATAATAAAAATATATTATTTCCTTTAATTTTATGTTTTGAATTTGAATTAATACAAAATAAATATAAAACTAGGCTTAGCTGTGGGTGGCCGTGGTATGAAACACTGCCATTAAATAAATGCTTAGCTCTGCTATCATTTTTGCACCCAAAATTGCACAATAAGTCATATTATTATAATTTAAGTCAAATTTTAATTTATGTAATGCACAACCGACGCAGCTCAGTGACAGATATGTTATGCGGGCAAGTAAGCGGAGCTACGCTTACTGTTAGTCGCTGTGCCCCGCCTACTTCGCACTTCCACCTCTTGTCTCTGTGTTCCGTGTTTTATACATACAATATCGAATATATTAATATTATAAAGAGGAAGGTTTTGATTTTTGTTTGTTTGTTTGTAATGGATAAACTCAAAAACTACTGGACCGATTTAAAAAAATATTTCATCAATATGAAGCTCTATTTTTTCCGAGTAACATAAATATGCTATATTTATACGAAAACCGAATCAAAGCGAGGGCGATTACTAGTACACATATAATACTTAGATAATTAATACGGAGTCGCAGTGTCACTATAGGACTCATACAACATACAACCAAGACAACCAAGGCTTTTATTAGATTACTAGCGGTTTCACCCGCGTTAATTTGTGAAAAAACTAACTACTAAAATATATGATGTTATATAGCCCATAGTCTTCCTCGATAAATGGACTATCAAACACAAAAAGAATTTTTCAATTCGAACCAGTAGTTCCTGAGATTAGCGCGTTCAACCAAACAAACAAACTTCAGCTTTATAATATCTGTATTAGTATATAGTACCTGTGACATGCGAGAACGAGAATAGATTCCGGATTTTCCTTCGACGTGACAACTGTGTTACAGCGTCCATAATTGAATAATCCTTCGGATTTGCCACAGCTACTTTATGATAATAGCGTTCCAATTAGTGGGCTTGAATGTCCAAATCGTGGTCACACACAAAACAATAACTGCACATTCAAAGGACAATGACACATTCAACTAATTGAATTCAAGCCCGGATCCGTGAGATTTGTTTGAAATAACACAAAGCATTGAGTCTCTATTCAACCGTACATACATGTTATATCACATGAGTTTACATACGAAAAACAATTAATAATCAAATCTAATCAAATCCATTCAGATCAGATCAAATCAAATCAGTTGATCAAATCAGTATCTCTCTTCTCGTGTGACGTCAGAGCTAGCAGTTCGATTAATTCTGCTACTGGAACGCCTGTAACTCATTTGTATACAAAATAATGATAATTCAGTGATTGATAAAATAATTCAATTCAATTCATAAAAAAAGATTGTGTGGTTTTAACCACGGTAAAAGTGAAACTTTTTTTCGTATTGTAGACATTTAACTAAAATTTTTTGGATAAATATTCGATTTAGGGTATTAAAATGGCATCATCCTCGTTGATCAGTTTTTCGGACTGACTAACTGTGTCGTTGTTTATCAAAAGCAAGAAATAGCAACATAAGTATATACCTGGTCATCATCAGACCTTCAGAATGTATCATGTAGTAGCACCCGTACTCAATCAGATAAATGTTGAAAGCTAGGTCATCCTAAGTACTTTCGTTACTGAGAACTGATAAGTTAAGAACCGACCGTCACGCGACATGCGACACACATACCAAAAAGTTTGAGACGATGTAATAAAAGTTTCACTTTAAAATATGCAATTCATCAATGTTTCTTTATGACGTTATCCCTTAAAACTATCGTCCGTTAATCGACTTGACAGACAACCAATTTTTATATATACTTAGATACCTGTCAACACACGGTTTTGCAGAATTTGTGTTGCATGAAACAATAAGCTTCAACCTTACTATAATGGAAATTAGTGAGCAGATTGTCATTGGCACAAAGTGTTGAAAATTCCCAGAAGTAAATTTTAGTTTGAAGTAGGTACTTACCACCGGTAACAAACATTCATATTTAATGAATAAATGGTTTGTTTATTTAATACAAGCGCTATGTCCGCGGATTTGTACGCATTTTCCGGGATAATAAGTATCCTATTAAATACGATATCAAAGTTAACGTCACCAAATGCCAGGCTATTATAATCAGTAGATTTCAACAGTTATCCAAATTAGACTTCGAGCCTTTGAGGATTCTATTATCCCGTTCAAATCTAGCATCAAAGATCTTGAAATTCATGTGGACACAACACTCAGCTGGTCTGTACAGGTTATGGAGATCAGCCGGTCAGTTTTTCCAGGAATTTTCTTCCAACTCAGGTCAAGATAACCCTAGTGAACTCCCTTATCTTAGCTATTACAGAATATGCTGATGTGTGCTGCCCTAATATCAATATGGACCTTCTCAATAAACTGGATAATAACTAACTAGCAGTCAGCTAAAGGCAGTTTAAGGTTCCGAAGTAAGATCGGAGGAACCCTTATAATTTCGTCATGTCCGTCCACCGTTCGTCTGTCCGTCCGTCTGTCCGTCCGTCTGTCCGTCTGTCCATCTGTCTGTCCGAAGCAAAGCGCCGAAACTCTTAGTGCTAAAAAGCTATAATTTCGCATGCATATAAATATTATATTTATTAAATCTCCAGAATCGTAGAATAAAAGTATTGAAAACATTTTTTTTTCATGGTACGGGAAGTAGGTACCTACCATGAAAAAAAATAACAGGTAACTTGAGAATGAATTTTTATTGGTCGCTTACCCTGTTGTGTGGAGTATCGTTGAAAATGTCTTCCAAAAATATTAAGGGTCTTCTAAGACCATTTTTGGACCGTTTTTTGGACCGTTTGCGAAATGTTTGGCTTTAAAGTGCTAATTTTAGCTACAGTCAACCTGCCGGATAAAAGGTGGAGTTGAACAAGTGAAAAAATTCTCAAAAATATCAGTCATCCTACTGCTACTGGCTAAATGGCTACTTAAAAGTTTTTCGAGAGGTTTCCTTGCATAAATGTTTTGCTAAAATAATCTGTCGTTCCTTGACATACAACACATTTTGCAATACTTATAAACAAACCGTCAACCAAAAAATCCGATATCAATCATGAAGGCTATCGCTGTAACAAAAAGATAAAATCTTCATTACGTTACCGAAAATACAATTGTTTCCGCCTTTCTAAACAAGTGGTATGCATGCATATGCATTTTGCATGTAATTTAGCATGTAATGCTCAATGCCGAGCGAATCTAATTTACATCATATCATTTCACTTTTGACATCCATTATGTCATGGAGGCTCATCTCATTTGTTTATCATGGGTTACGTGGTGGTTAATAGCAGTGATAGCCTAACGGTTAGGACGTTGGTCTCCCGAACGAAGGGACCCGAGTTCAAATCCTGGCACGCAACTCTAATTTTCTAATACCTATTATGTGCGTATTACAAGTTAATTATCACTTGCTTCGGTGAAGGAAAACATCGTGAGGAAACCTGCACACCGGAGAGTTCGCCATAATGTTCTCAAAGGTGTGTGAAGCCTACCAATCCGCACTTGGCCAGCGTGGTAGACTATGGTCTGTTCCCCTCACATTGTGAGAGGAAACCCCGAGCCCAGCAGTGGGACAATTATGGGTTGTTGCTACGTGGTGGTTCAAATAGACCTAAGTACCATGCGTGACGTGTTGAAGATAAAACACCATAGTTTGTGATCCATTGTTTTAAGTAAATTAATGAGAATAATAAAAGTCAACATAATATTATTTAAAAAAATTTGCGACAAAGCTACTGGTATACATAGGTATACCGAGTGCAAATTATAAATAAATATTTCTACGAAACGAAATATTGTGCGAAGTAAATTCTATGTAAACACTTTTCGAAAATCCAAATAGTCTAACTGAGGAATATAATAATTATATTCAACGATTTCGTAATTCAGTTGGTAAACTTGGTAATGACCCTGCCTTCATGACTCGGGTCGATTTCCGTTTTTTTTATTTATGGTTGTTTTTAATAATATCCCCTCACCCTAGTATGAGGTAATGTGACCTTTATTAATCCTCAAAGCTAAGCGTTCAAATGCTGATGAGTGAGGTAAATCCCTAAAATACAATCAGCGATATTTAATTTTCATGATAGCCAATACACTCTATTTCGCGAGATGCGTGATCATCACACGTTGTACTTTCTTTTTGAATTGAATGATTGATTTGAAATTTTCTAAGTCACTTAGAAAGAAACCAATTATTTTAAAAAATTGAAAAATTAATCGTCATTCGTCGATAATAGTATTATCTATTTATCTATATAAAATATAAAAAAAAGCAAAAGTGATTGAGTGATGTATCAACGCACAGGCCAAACCTTTAGGGCTATAAACTTAAAATTTCGCACACGTATTCCTCTTATGACGTAGGCATCCACTAAAGGATTTTTCAAAATTCAACCCCCAAGGGGGTGAAATAGGGAATAAATATGATAAGCATAATTTCCGCGACATCTGCGGACAACATACAGCTAGTAAAGTTATAAAGTATTCAAGTTACAACCTGTGCAGACGGGGTACTTTTGTCCGCGGAGGGCAAAATGCTCGAATACTGTATAAATAGGCATCCGATTACGGAACTCAGGGACTCAACACTCGACGTACACGGTGTATGAACACTTTCAAAGAGCATAGTCCGTCAACGTCAGTTTGTATCCTCGTGGACTACGGATTACTCGTACACGGTTCAGTCCTTCATGTGTATTAGTTTACTAAGTTTTACCTAAGCATTATGTTATAACGAGGACAAAGAACACCCGACTATTGTCCTTTATCTACGCAGGTTCTACGAATGACGACGAAGACATCAAGCCCACATCATAAAATATTTTTATTCCTGGTAAATAAAACTATCGGCATCATCTCGTCTCTGTGCTAAATGCGTCCTGTAGAAGCGAAATTTCCTGCTCGAGGGGTGAAAGACCACGCGTAGCCACGCGTCCAAAGTACGATTTTTCAGGCAATGACTTCGATGTACTCTGCTATACAGGCTGAAGAGATAAAACCTGTGTGTGTAATTAAGTAAGCACGTAAGAAGTTATACTTACAATACAAGTACCTCTTACTCGACCCGGCACGCGCTATCAATTCACAACAACTCCAGCGAATGCTGTGCGATGTCGCTTTTTGGCTGTCGCATCGTAAAAATTTTAATCTCATATTTTTTTCAAAAGCCCCTTAAGAAGTATAACTTCAAAAAGAGTGGTATAGCGCAGGAGTTTGACGTCTGTCAGCGATTTGGTTATACTGCTCGCTCTTATATCATTCATGGGTTATGAAGAATAGACTATAACTTAGTGCACAATTTTTATATATTACATCCAATCTATTAGTGACATAAAAGTCTTTATTTTTAGGTAGCGCCATAATGTCCATCGGTCTTCGGATGGTCACTAACGGCCGGTCGTCTATATCATGTAATACAAGAGCAGGTTCACAGAAGTCGACTTATCAATATACCAATACAACGACCGATCACGACACATACATAACGATTTAATAAGTTTAGGAATAAACCGGTCAAGCCCGAAGTTGCACAATAATCCTGAATATTACACAATAGCCGATACCCGATACGCTTAGGTCATATCTGGATGACGCGGTTGAAAGCCCGATGTAAAGGAAACTTGTTTGGATTGTTGCTTTTGTGGAAGATTTTATGATTATTTCTTAATCCAGGTGCGTATGCAATGGCCTGTTAACCTGTTTGGCCAGGGAAGCCGCGATTTATAACGTTGGCATTGGACCCAAGGGAGTCGCCAGTCGATGGCCCTAGGGGGACAATTTGATATGGAGAATGAGAAAAGTATGAATTGTAAGTAAAGTCGAGAGCACTTCCGAGCCTTACATTTATGGCGATTATAATAACAAGGGTACAGATTTCAACGTGTAAAAACTACACGAGTTCTTGACTGTACATTATATAAAACTTGTAATAAGTTATTACATATTTTATAAGAAAAATAAAATAAAAATAATTTGATATTAAGGTATATATACTCGTATAGGTATGTTTAAAGTATATGTACTTGTGTAAAGTTTCGGCGAAAATAATTCAGTCAAACGATTCCTTGTGTACCGGCTCCGCTTGAAAGCTTATTATGTATTTCTTTTTTGTTATATATCTTGCATCTCTTCGTTCTTAGCAACACACCTGTGATTTCATTGGTGTTGCTTATGTCCGTAAGCGACGGTGACCAATTACCATCTTATACATAGTTCGTCTTCGTCAGCTATATATAAAAAAATTATAAAAAGTTATGAAGATACATGGAACGATGTTCGTTACTCTTTTACGGAAAAACTGCTGTACGGATTTTGATGAAAAAAACACAGAGTTCCTAGGTACTCTTTTCGGGTAATGCGAGCAAGTTTGAGCGCGAGAGCACTCTAGTATCTACATAATTATGTTATTTATGGTATCTACTATTTATTTATTTATTTAATTTTTGCAACACCTTAAAACTAGGGTATACAAGGGCAAAAACTTAATGCCTAATGGCATTCTCTACCAGTCAGCCCTGGATGATGGTGAAAAATTTAAGGTAGGCGCAAATAGTGCAATAGTCAGGCGCAATAGTGTTCTATGTTATTTTACATAGTAATCCATGATTTTTGTTTATTTTTCCGCTGTTTTCGCAGCTCCACACGGTGTCAGTGACTCACCAGTAGAAAGTATTGGCGGTGACGTCACATGCGATCCGCTCGAATGCAGACGACTTGTCCATTGTGGTTTGCATACATTACATACATTATACATTTATCTCCTACTCTATTTATTATACTGTTCACATAATCTATACATCTATACAAATAAATAAAATTGGAGTGTAAAAGTGCATTTGGATGTATACAAGGTACTTTCTTAAACTAAAACAATATTTGTTACAATTTTTGTCTGTCTGTTTGTTTCAGCTAAACTCTGAAATGGCTGGACCGATTTTGACTAACTTTCACTGGCAGATAGCTGATGTAACAAGGAGTAACTTAGGCTACTTTTATTTTAGAAAAAAAATATTTTTAGAAAAAAAGGCGATACGAAGTTCGCTGGGTCAGCTAGTTCTAAAATAAAACTATTTGACGACCCCTGTGACGCAATGGTTACCATGCCGGATCATTAATTAATATGATTATACCTATTTAGTTTGTCCCTAGATTGTTAGGAAGAGATCGCTCTAAAAGATTAAAAGCCTATTGTTTAACCATGTTTTTTGGTTTTTCCAATTTGTATTGTTATTTTTTTCAGTGAACAATAAACTTTTTTTTGTTGTAGGTTTTGTATGGTTCTCTGACATACTTCACTGATTAATATCGTACTTATCTAAGTTTGTTAATTTACGCATTTTGAACAAAAAATGTTTCGTAATCGGATAATTGTGACGTTAATATCTATCGTTAATATCTTCTAATGTATCCTTCAACTAACTAGTTATTCCAATAAAATGATGCAGTTTCAAATGATGTGTATTCGAATAAACCGAGTACCTTTTTTTGCGTAATCTCACCGGAGTAACTCTATCTACTTACTAGCTGACCCGGCGAACTTCATATCGACGCTTGAAAGGAAAAATTGACTAAGCGACATTGAGCTAACTTATAGACATACTCGTAGATAGTAAAAGCTAACTACATGAGAGCAGTTTAAAGTTGGAATAAAAAAAAATCATATATTTTTTGTAATCCTCCTACCAACGTTATTCTTACTGTTTTGGAATCCTTATTTTATCATCTATATTGTGGCATATACAACAACTTCTCTAAAAATTCAACTTTAAACTGCTCTCCTGTAAAGTTAGCTCAATGTCGCTTAGTCAATTTTTTCACTTTGTTGTTACTGTTAACTTTTATAGTTTTGGTGGGTTTAACAATTCAGTGACAATTAAATTCCCTCTCCCTCTCTCTCACCCCCTCCTTCCCCCTCCCCCTCCTCCTCCCCTCCTCATCACCACCCCTCTCTCACTAACTCTCCCTCTCCTTCTCGGCAACAATTCCATCGTACATGATTTTTGCTTAACTTAAACCGTGCAGCGCACGCAACAGAAGCTCTCAAAAAGTATTAATTTTTCCCGTTTTATCAATGATGTTTAAATAAATATAGATACGTTATGCCTTACAAATCAACCGAAAAATCTGTTCCGATGTCCGCAAGGCACGCTTTATTGCTTTATCGCACGTCTTTATCGCTCTCGCGTCAAAACTACATCACTATCTCTTCCTTCACCTGAAGAGCTCCCAATTGGGAAATTTTTGAGTCGCACAACGCGCGCGCTTATGACATATCTGCCTCTTTTTAATATATAATATCATTGCGTTTTATCAACATTTTCCATTGATGCTTTACTTCTATTAGTCCCAGCGTGATGGTATAAAGCCTAAAGCCTTCCTCGATGAATGAACTATCCAACCAAAAAGAATTTTTCAATTCAAACCAGTAGTTCCTGAGATTAGTGCGTTCAATCAAACAAACAAACTCTTCAGCTTTATAATATTAGTATAGATTTGCTGTAATTTGCGAACAAGTTTAAAACAATTACATATTCACATTAATTAATTTATGGATATGAATTATGGATATCACGGATAATAACATAACGAAACATAACATGGGTTTGTGTAATTATTAGTAAATACGTTGTTGTTGTTGTTGATATTATCATATTCGTTTACTTTATGGTGTAATGCAATTCGGGGAACTTAGGACATCTCGGGTATTTGTTGTACACATTGCTATATCTATATAAATAAAAATGAATGTTGCTAAGCGCATAACTCGAGAATGGCTCGACCAATTCGGATAATTTTTTTTGTGTATATTCCTTAGAGTCCACGGAAGGTTTTTATAATATTAAAAAAAAAAAACAAAAAAAAATTGCAACTATTAGAAAATGATTCCCATTGGGATTAAACCTTAAATGATGCTGTAATTTCTTCAAAACCTAAGCAAATACGAACATTTTTTGAACATTACAATTTGACGCATTTTTCCTCTTCCCATTCTTGAAAGATACCCCACTATAGTTCATTTAGCAGTCCACTTAGAAAATGGCCAAAGAGTATATTTAGGTGAAACGAAGTTCGCCGGGTCAGCTAGTTTATTATAATTATTCAGTTTACCAGCCACATAAATAAACATATTTTTATACTATTAAAATAATTTATTACTTGAATAATTTTAAATTTAAATAAAAAAAACTACGACCTTTTTATAAATTACACTAAACATAGCTAAGAACACTCTCGATTAAGTCACCTTTCAGACAAAAAAACTAGATCAAAATCGGTTCATCTGTTTGGCAGCTACGATGCCACAGAAAGACATACACACAGACACACAGATACACAAACACGTCAAACTTATAAAACTCCTCTTTTTTGTGTGGTATTAAAAACATTACAGCAGGTACATTTATTATAACTGAAATTAAGTATAAATAGACAGAGGCAAAACAGTTCAGTAGCATTTTTTTTATCTCATCTGTTTTTCAAACTGTTTTTCTCTTTTTGTTGGTATTAATTTTTCACAGATCATTTCCAGAATTAAATATAGGGTAGATTTTATCTTGGTTACCTATAGGTACGCTCCCGTGCGATGATTTTCCGCGACCAAACCTCTTTTTAAAGAAATCTTTCGAAGAATTGAACTTGCCAGTCCTGACTCATCAATATACAGGCCAACTGCAACTGTCTCGTGAGTCGTCAACAGCCCACATTCAAACACCATCCTAACAATATTTGGTCGCTACAGCACGGTAAGCATCCATGCCAAGGCCTGGCTGATCGTCAGTGCAGCCTGCGTGAAGGCGGTGTTTGTGACAGAGGACTGCCGAAATTACCGTGGCTTTTAAGGTTCTGTAGGCTAATGACTGAAACTCGAATTGTTATAATCTGCCTACTGGCCTTGTCACAAGTCACAACTATTATTATAAAATAATCTATTATTATAAAATAAAGAACTATTATTACAACTATGATAGAACTGTTGGTTGCGCTCAAGATCCCGTTCTTATAATTTTCACTACTCTTACGTACTTACATAAGTTTTTGTAATCAATTTTTACTGATTCTATTATGATTTACACGTACTTGGCCGTGTTTTTATAATAATTATATAGGATAGTTATCTTCCAATATGATATTACATTTTATTAAAATTTCACTAGCCGCTTCCGTCCACTTCACTGAAAGTAAAATCAGACTTTCACTACTTTCTTTTTATGTAAACCCTGTACGTACTTACTACTGTTGTTTGAAATACTTTATGTTTATTTTAAAGTAGCTTCCCAGTATATCTTTAACAATGTAGTTTTTATACGGAAGAATATAAACGCGTATAAACAAAATTTTGATACTATTAATCGCCATACGAAAAGAATGCATCAATTAGTTACGCCTTCGTTCCGCCTAAGTAAAGTGCAGCGATCTTTCATAGGGCTTGGTATACATTTCTATAATAAAATCCCAAAATTAATACGTGACTTGCCAATAGAAACTTTCAAAAAACGTGTAAAGACACATTGTTAGGCAAGGGATATTATAGTGTAGACGAGTATTTAAATGACAAAGACGCATGGAAATGACCAGCTCTGCAACCAGTTCCGCTCAGAATAGTAAATACTTTTGTATTATTATCTTTTTTTGTAATATTTTTTAAAAGATGTGCTGAGGAGTTTCTTTAGGCTTTTCTTCTCCTCCACGATAAAGCACCTTCCGAAAAGCCAAAAAATGACGTGCATAAGTGTATCAGTGATACCTATATGAATAAAATATTTTGACTTTGACTTTGAATAAAGTTAGGTATCCTACTTTAAACTGTTAGATGATTACTGTTTAAACAAAATTATGAGCACCGGTTTCCTTTCGCCACAATATGACATAATATAATATTCCTTACGCCGATATATTATATCGAGTAATTGTTAAATATTAATAAAACAGAGTAACAGGCTGAATCTAATCATTAAAATCATTTACCTAATAATAAAGTAGAAAATTTAATTTTTCATTAGACAGGTAGACAGACCGTATAATATTTTAGGTTGGTTACTTTAAATCTAACAGAATCAGACCCAACAATGATCCCGCATAACAAGATTAAAAATTAGCATCGAGAAAAAGGGTAAAGGAAGAATAAGGCCATACCTACCTACCTAATGGCATACCTAAGGGCATACCTACACCAACACATTGTTTTAATACGGATTGGGGAAGGCATTAGTGGCCACTGGCCAAACGAAATGTTCCGGTATGTATGTGTAAATAATGCGAGTGCCATCAAATAATAAAAACCGGGACCAACAGCGTAATATTGTGTCCTCCACGCGCAAACGCCTAAGCTAATACAGTAGTTAGTAAAAAACTGATGCGCCTGATGAAAGTTAATGAGCAAAGATCATCACAGACTAAAACCGGGCATTCATTTTATTTTTAGGATAGGGTAAACCGTAAAAAGGGCTAGATCTAGCCCCGAAAGGACTAAATTGGCAACACTGATTTAGCAATTGATTTAGCACCAAATTATTCTAAGATTTTTAGAGACATCAATATATAAATAGCGCCATCTATTGAATAATGTCTGCAAAATAATACACCGAATGGTAGAGCAGTGCTGCCAGGTACCACATAACTACGGTAGTCTATCTACCGTATTCAGTTCGACCCGGTAGGTCTTTTTAGTGTTTTTATAAATACATATAATATTCACAAAGACTGTTATTTAAACAATTTATAATGTATTTTAAGCTCACATATCGCTTATTATCTACTTTATTTTTCATAACTATAATTATGTTTTTATTAAATTAAGCTATAAATAAACATACTTTTTATAGCCGGTGACTTTACTGACTATATTAAATGGAATCTCTTTGATGTTTGGTTTCTGAACGAAAACGATTCTTCAGTTGGCAGAACTGGAGAATTGTCTCAATCCCGAATTCTGATTGGCGATTGCTCAATCTCGAATGACTCAATCTCAATTAGGGATGGACATTAAAAAAAATATCGATGTTTTATTCGATGCAATGCATCGCTTAGTGGCATCGAAGTTATATCGATGTGTAAAAAAATACATTGATGCTTATATACATCGATTATTTTTATTTTTATTAGCGGTGGGACTAAAAAAAGGTCATCGGCAGTGAATTTCATGTCCAAAAACCAAGGTTTGCCTCTTCGAAGCATCGAATAAAAAAATCAATGCTTACTCGATGTTGACGTATTAAAAAAAAAACATCGGATTAAATCGATGTTTACATACTTTACATCGAGTGTTTTTAAAACATCGATTTATATCGTGCATCCCTAATCTCAGTTTAATTCAGTGATGATCAGTCAGTGCTGTAGGGTGAAGTGAAGATTTGCGGAAGGTTTGTCATCCGTGCGTACGTATTTAAATAAAATTTACAACTTTACGTCGAGAATTTCGAGTGCTTTAAAAAAATAAACGTCCTAATAAAAGGACACTTGTGTTAGTGAAAAATAATCCGTGGTATTGTGTTAATCCAGTGTTGAAATTCGTGAAGTGCAACTATTCAAAACATACCAGAAGCTTTGGTACAGAAGATGAGTAATTTCACTAGAACACCGAAAACTACCCCAATCACGGATGATTACGATATTTCCAACACCGTCCTCGGCCTTGGAATCAACGGCAAGGTAAGAAGTCATTAACGTTCAAACGAATAAACGAGTTTCAAAAGTTTGTGTATTGTTTACATGCATGACGTAAAAGACAAAATTAGCTTCCGTCCTGGATTTTTTTTATCAACATTGTGTTGTATGACGATGATTTTTTTTGGTTGGTATGCGAAGGTGCGTATTGCCCCGTGCCCGCGAATTCAATGTCGTTTCGTTTCGCCAATTTTATAAGAAAAATGTCGTATTTTAAATGAGCGTACATTTTTTAGCATTGACTCATCAAAGTGCACGGCCACAAAGCGGTTTAAAAAGTGCGTAATGAATGTAGGTATCACATAATATTTAAAAATAAAAGTACCAAATTGAAGTCAATCATTGAGAAGATGGACTTCAAGAATTTTACTCCCTGTCCACCACTTCACCAATTTTACTTTCACTTGATGTAACTTTAAATTAATATATAGTATAGTAATTGTAACAAATCTCTTGAAATGTCAGAAAGTTGCAGCTTCCCGGGGAATTCATATTCATCTCATTTCTTAGAAGAATATAATCTTTTTTATTTAACATGTTCCCTAAAACTGAATGGAGTGAAATGAAGCATTCTGTCAATTCTTTTAATTTGGATTTACCTGGTAGTAGTTAGTTGTTAACTTATTTAGTAAAATTTTAAATGAGAACACAGCCATAACAACACTGAAAACAACAATTGAAGTACTTTCTTTACGTTTATGCATTAGAAAAATGTGAGTTAACTCAGTCAACAAGTCTTTTGTTATATACCATCAAAGATTTTCTAGAAATATTGTTTATAAATTATATTCTTTACTGAAACTTAATGGATACGGAGATAAATTTGTTTACAGTTAACTGTGCACCATAACAAGCAACAAATACATAGACACCGTTCAGACAAAACATAATAGTGATCCCTGGAGACAAAAAATAATAGTGATCTGCTCAATACAACTCCTATTTATGCTTATGTAAACCTGTGGGCCTATTATGGACTTTTATAAAACCATTCATGTTCCAGGCAATTCATTTCTCGAGCTTTAAACAACGTACGATTGGCTAAAAAGTGTCATGTGACCGCTTTTGTAACACAAATTTGATGTTTACACTGGAACTTGGCTGGAATAAAGAGTTCATACTAGACCAGCTGGTGCCTAAATCTGCATTGTTCAAGCGCACTGTGTAACCTGTGTATACTTATATTGTTGTTTCTCTATTTTGTGGCTGATTGTCTCAATATTCCATTCACTCCGTGGAAACTTAACGTTAATAGGAAAAAATTACCAGACACAATTGATAAGATCTCCTCTTTATGGTGTAAATTATGAGTCGTTTTAATTAGATTGACTTAACTACGTATGTTGTTGTTTTGTTGTTGTAATTGGACTAATTGCTCTTGTATGTGTGTGAGATATGTTTCAGTAATTTTATTGTGAGATAGGATTTCTTTAAATGGAATTATTTATACATTACACTCATATATGATAACAACAATTATATTACGTTATACCTATTCTTTAGTGAATGACTATAAAAAATATTCATATTTTCATATAACACATCAAAAGCCTTAATACAAAGACAGTAGGTGCTTTTGTAACAATGTTAATTTCGCTTTATTTATTTATTTATTTATTTAATAATTTATGTACACATAGATACATTGTACAGGAAAAAAAAACATCAAGTAAGGATGGTACAAAGGAACTGCTTATTTCTCATGAAATCTCTTCCAGCAGCCCTGAGACTGGAGAGCGGTATGTCTAGATGGCAGAAAGACCGTGTACACAAAATACAATAAAAATGAACTACAAACATATATAATAAATACAAATATACAAAAATATATATATATATATTATACATATATACAAGCATAAAATATACATAAATACATACATACAAATAAACATACATAAAAATACATATAATGTAACTACAAGTACCGATGATAAAATAAACATTAAATATTGTAAAAACAAAACTATGCAGCTAAGGACAGATAATGCTCTTTCACCCGTTTCTTGAACGTCGAGATAGTTTCAGATTGTCTAATATTAAGCGGAAGCGAGTTCCACAGCCTCACTGCATGCACAGAAAAGGAGGCGGAGTAAAAAGAACTCTTATGTGAAGGGTATTTGAGTAGGGATTTAAGGTGAGTTCTACACGGAGCGATTGACGGACGAGCGAAGCTAAAGCGCTCACGCAAATAGGATGGAGTAGAAGGACAGTGGAGAATGTTGAAGAGGAGGGACAAAATCCTAGAGTTTCTGCGAAAACGGATTGGGAGCCACTTGAGATCTTTGCGAAACTGAGAAACATGGTCAAATTTACGAATACCGAAAATAAAACGAATGCAAAGGTTTTGCAAGCGCTCAAGTCTGTTTAATTGCTCCTCTGTGGCATCCAGATAGCAGGCATCAGCATAATCTATAATTGGCTGAATTAAAGTTTGGGCGAGGGAAATTTTAGTTTTCAAGGGCAGCAAACTCTGCAGGCACTTCAGGGAATGGAACGAATAGTGAACCTTGCGGCTTACTTCATTGATCTGACTATTCCAAGAGAGATTTGAGTCGATAATAATACCTAGATCTTTGACGGTATCAGAGAATGGTATATCGATACCACCCAGGCTTACTGACGGCAATTGTGACAAATTAATTAAATTGCGATAATGTCTGCTGCCAATTATTATAGCTTGCGATTTGCTAGCATTAACGCTTTCTGTAACAAGTACTAACACACATATTAAACTAGACTTATTGGTAGCAATTTTAACTGCAGACTTGAGTATTTCATGATTAATTTTCTGGTTAGGTATTCACCCTTAAGTTAAGTATACCCTTGCACCTCATTAGATAAGATACACTACTAGACCTTTACCTAATATATTTCTGTATACCTAGATAGCTTTACTACCTATACCAACCAGTGGCGTTACAGCCATACAAGCCGAAAAGCCCAGCTTACTACGCAAGCACTGCAGCTGCTAACACTCAATATTATTTGTTGGAAATATTATACATATGAAATGGAGTGTTTTGTGTTGTCGGGCCAAAGATCTCGAGATCCTGGGTGGTACGACACAACTGGCGGTCTATTATGAGTTCTTAATTCCAGCCAAGTTCCAGTGTAAACGTCAAATTGGTGTTATGTAAGCGGTCACGTGACCATTTTTTAGCCAATCATATGTCGTTTAAAGCCCGAGAAATGAATTTCCTGAAACAAGAATGGTTTTATAAAAGTTCATAATAGGCCCGCTGGACTTGCCTTGTTCTGACGGCCTAGGCACACCACTAACCTGTACATACATTACATAACAATGGAATAAGTGGTTATTAATGTGTAGACATGAATATTTTTAACTGCATATTTGCTGGCAATGTACATATAAATAATGTAAGAGATAATGCGCTTACTGTGTACTCTAACACTGTCAATGTTATTCAAATCATCGTAACTACAATATCCACTGATAATGATGATAGGTATATAATCTTTTATCATAAAGTGTTATCATTGTGTTCAGGCGGGTTTTGGCATTATTATATTACACTTAAATTTTGTATACGTAGGTATAACTTTGAAATTTATAATCTTATCATGGCTTGGGCTTGGTAAACTAACTGTATCTGTAATTCTTTATTAACCGACTTCAAAAAAAGTAGGTTCTCAATTCGACTGTTTTTTTTATGTTACCTCAGAACTTTGGACTGGGTGAATCGTTTTGGATGATTCTTTTTTTAATCGAAAGCTGGTGCTTGTCGTGTGGTCCCACATAAATTTGAACGAGATCTGACAATGGCATCTATATCAAAATCATATAAGTCTTTTTGCATTAAGTATGTGCGCGATAAATGGACGAATAACTCAATATCGCGCCAACCGATTTCGATGATTCTTTTTTTTATGGAAAGCTGGTGCTTGTCGTGTAGTCCCACATAAATTTGAGCGAGATCTGACAATGGTATCCATGTCAAAAGTACAATGTACTTCATTTGAAGGCAGTTATTTTTTTGGTAAAATGTTAGATTATTTAGCTGTCGATATGGTTAACAATGTGGAATGACCTATTATAATGTCATTGTAGTCTGAACTAAAATGTCTACTAGATGACAATAATAGGACTCCTTTATTTAAAGAGAAGCATCCTAAACTAAAAGTTATACGCAAACAATTTTTAAAGTCAATTTATCTTGTATAAATATCTACAACCTAAAAAGGAGTGTCTAGGTATTTCACAGTTATGATCCTATTCAAAATGGGATGACTTTCGGATGGTATCCCTCAAATGATGATAAAAGTTTGCTTATTGGCAAAATAATTGGGGAAGTCAATAGCAACTATAATATTGACTCAATACAATAGCCAAACAGGGCATCCTATAGAGAGCCAATGCAATCTAACGTATGGAGGGTTTATTTAATAATCGCGTATTTCTTATCTCTACCTTATTGTGCGCAGAAATTCATCGTGCCATTTCTTTCATGCTTGTTTACAATTATTCCATTTACACACTTAGGTCTTTGACTAGATGATGTTATTGGTCATGGTGATGCTAATGGCAAAAATTCCGTCTTCGATCTCGTTGTTATCATTAGATAGCAGTTGCGAAGCCATAGTCAGAATAGGGTTACCATCTCGAATTTTGATTTGTCCGGACAATTAGTTTGAATTTATAACTAAATCCGCACACATATGTCTATAAAAAAGAGTACGGGCATTTTCTTTACAAAAATAAGCGTCTTTTCGTCGACGGCGACGCTTTCACTTAAAGTTTCAAAGGGAGAGCTTCTAAAAAAAACTTGCTAATAGTACTTATTACTTAAAGATGTTTTAATGCTCGGACAAAAAAAAATAACGGACGGAAAGCTAAAAGTCCGGAAATGTCTAGTCAAATCCGGACAGTGGGCAACCCTATGCCAAGCCTTTGTGTTGCATTGCATTTAAAATTCTAACTAGGAATGACCGTTGACCCCTCTACCAATCCGCATTGACGCACGATTCGAAGCGATAGAGTATGCTTTAGGCCTCGTCAGAAGACGAGACCGGTCCCCTGTAGTAACCATTAAAGAGAAGCAAATGTTATATGAAAATACCTAACTGTCCAAAGTTCATGTCTGTTGTAAGGAAAGAGGTAGACTCTGACCGTCTTCACACAATCTTCTAAAATAGGTTTGTTATGTGACGTTTACCTGCCTATGACAAATGTTTATCCCTGATAATTACATAGTCATACCTACTTCCATAAGTATTGAACTGAGTATTATGTGCTTTTAGTTATTTAAACCATTTGATATCGTGTAACAAATAATTCTGTTTACAAGTCTGCCTGTAAGTAGGTAGGTACATAATATTTATTCTTGTCTTACCACATAGCTTATGATCTTATGATGTTCAGAAATCATTGCCTTTTATTACATTACAAAGTATGTGGCAACCATCAGTGTTAGTTAATTTTAGAAAGAAAGAAAGAAAGAAACACAAACATGTTACATAAACATTAGTGATACGTGCTGTTAGTATTTACAATTGGCATTTGTTGTAGTGAATACTGCGTATTAGTAAAAAATTGTAAAAGTCATTCCACAGAATTTTACCCTGAAATATCTAGAAAGCAGATCTAGGTAGGTATAAACAAAAATCTATTCCCAATCAAGCGGAACTTGATTGGTGTTACACTTCATCCGGCGAGGTCGTCAACTCGTCACGCCCATTGTATACAAGATGGGATCTGAAAATTATTCTAATCGTCTTGTAGCTCGGTATAGTTTTTATTTAAGTGTAGAATTTCGTGTGATAAGCGTATCCATAGCTTCCTTGTCGGTCGGTAACGCGTCGCTGACGCCCTAATCACGCACGTCCGTTTATAGTTCGCAAGTTTGCTCAATAGTTGACTATTGACATAAATTATGTTGGTAGAACCATCAGCTATGTGATATGTCTATAGCTAAGTTCTGTCGCCTCATCTTTCAGCAGGCCGACTATTGGTCTTAGCACCCTTCGAAAATTCGATTTCGAAAAAATAAAAAAAAACTGTTGCCTCCCTAACGTAACTTCAAAGGGCGTGTGAATTTGCCCGATTTAAGTATAATAATCCATCCATCCATCCATCAGCCCTTGGAGGTCCACTGCTGGACATAGGCCTCCCCTAACTTGCGCCACTCTGACCGGTCCTGAGCCTTCTGAATCCAGCGGATGCCCGCTGTCTTCTTCAGGTCGTCAGTCCACCTGGTCGGGGGGCGTCCTATGCTCCTTTTTCCGAGACGTGGGCGCCATTCAAGGACCTTTCTTCCCCAGCGGTTATCGGTCCTTCGCACTATGTGGCCAGCCCATTGCCACTTCAGCCGGTTAATTCTTTGAGCTATGTCGGTTACCCTTGTTCGTCTACGGATCTCCTCATTTCTGATGCGATCACGTAGAGAAATACCGAGCATAGCCCTCTCCATAGCCCGCTGCGCTACTTTGAGCTTGTGGATAATAATATAGTATATAGTATAATAATATGTATAGGTAAATAAGGCATTTATTTATACACATTTTTATCAAGATCATTAAGTTTCACCTGTCCCGGTAATCTTGCGAGTTCATTTTGACCCACTTACCGTTCTTCAGTCTGTTCAGTTGTGAGTGTTGTGACATTGCCTTGCTTAACTATAGTAGGTACTTAGTTAGGGATGCCAGCTTGTAGAAGGATTAAAGGTCGTAGCTCATCTACACGACACCGCTCCCACCCAACCAAAGTATGAGAATTCAAATATAGACTTAAAATCGTGCTCTGTAGGTGCACTTTACAGTAACAACAAAAATTAGCAGCCCGCGCGCGGGAAGCAAGCTTACCGCAACCTTGCCCCTCAATAGTTGCATCTACAGAGTACGATTTAAAGTTTATATTTAAATTCTCATACTTTGGTTGGGTGGGAGCGGTGTCGTTTAGATGGGCTACGACCTTAACACTTAACAGTAGGGACCGATTTAAATTTTACAGGGCTGCTTGAAAAAAAACAAACAATATTTGATTGGTTGAAGAATGGGTCCCAACACTCCCGACTTTTAATCCTTCTATGGTGTTCCGTATCTCACCTGACTACACCGTACTGGGCTTGATTTTTCTTTTTAGTTTTTTTTACGTAATTGGGTGTTTTTTTTAATTTGCTGACTACCTATCTAGATGAATGAAATGCTTTTGAGTCTACGTATGTATGTTTAGTATGATTATGCTATGAGTATAATTAGACTAGGCCACACCGGCATGATTCAGTTTTGATTTTGACGTTTCACAATGTTGATAAGTAATGTTATGTGAATCATTTCCCCACAATACGAATTTCCAGGTAGGTGTATGATTTTAAATACTTTCACTTGCATTTCATAATGTTGTACGAAGGGCGAACAAAGGCAGACGGATATTTCCGTCTGTGCTATTTATCAGATAAATTTATTAGTGTTAGACAATGTTTTTACTTCTATCTGTTTTTGCTCTTATGTTGTCTGTTCTAGTTCTTCCAAATGAAGTGGAAAGGAATGGCTAAAATAAAAAAAAATCTTTTAACTAGGATACCTGATATACTTACCTACTTTCACCATTTGTCCGCGGTTTATCCTAAAAGAATATTGGCCAGTATTACTATATACCTATAAAACCTATCCTTAGTATTTTTCTACGCCATAGAATCTGTAAACGAACCAGTAACTGACTGCCCAGAGAATCAGCTGGCTGCGGTTGAAAAAGAAAGGTCCTCGTATGGAGAACATATTTTTTTCTTCAAAATGTCTTTTTAACGGCTTGTTACTGGTGCATCCACCCTACTTGCATTGATGTCTAATGTAATGAAGGTTGGGGGTTCCGACAATGATCCATTAATCTGGATAGTGTTGTTTTTAAACATTGCGTCAGTTAAATAATCTAAATTTCGTCAAAATGGGCGGGGTTTTTGAAGGTTTTGTCTTGCGACGACGGCGATTTAGACGACGGCAACTGGCAGCTCCAACCCAGAATTATGATTATGATTCGACGATTTACCTGCATTAGGTATAGGACAATTACTACTGACAAATAGCATTATTGGCTTACCTCTAGTATTTTTGTTGTCCCATGTCATGACATGCATGACGTCAACATTGTGCTCTTGAGCGGTAAATGACCCGTCTCTGCTGATACTCCTTCGTTACTGATAACGCAATGATTCATGTATTTATTATCCTGTTAGTCAGCTTTAAGGCCTCTAGCATAATAGATAATATTATTACGTTTTCTGGCCATACTTCAGGTTATTTCAGGATTTTTGTTTGTTGAATTGGCTAAGCATAGCTGATAGCTGGATTTTAGAAATCTTAGCTTCATTCGTCGTTCAGGCGTAATGCTTTTTGTAGTGCAAATGTTTTTGGCTGATGGAGACTTGCTACGATGTGGTCATTCTGATTGCTGGCAACAATTTTATACTTGGTATTTATTGTTATTCGTCGATTTAGTTACAAAACTTTGTAAATAGCTGAACTATTTTAAACCAAAATCAATATTATATTCGTGCTTTAGAAGGCAGGCTATGAATTCTCGGAAATCGCCCGAGACTAGATCAGTTCTACAGTGGAGAGGCTTAATTATTTGATTTTGAAAATATATGAGAAGCACGCCCCTATTAGACGAGTTAAGTTGAAAAGAGCTCCCGCACCTTGTCTAAACTCCGAAATATGGATCGCAGATGCAAAGCTAAACGCAAGTACAAATTATGCCCATCTGAAGTAAATCTCACCCGATTCAAATATCGCTTCGCACCCTCAGTGGGGAAAAAAAATAAGTCGTCTTACGTTGAATTTTAGTTATTAACATGATTGGAAAGAGGGATAAAAGCTGCATATGCTCAATTTTTTCAAATTTTTATCATTAATCTTGACGGTTTTGTGCAAGAAATCGTAATGTAAATTCCATGTCCTTTGACTACTTACTGATATTTTAACAGTTTTTATACTCTCCTGTAAAATTGCAATTTTCATCTTATGCCTTTTTTCCACTGAAGGTGCGATATCTTCGAAACCGCTGCAGTCGTATATGTCGAGAAATGCTATAAGGCGCTATTTTCACGATTCTTTAAGTGGTCTAAATTCTAATGAGGATTGGAAATTCCTTCGATTTGTCGGCATAGTCAAACTTTTGGTATCTAATATACTTACTTACGTAATTGGTGTTAATGACCTGAACACATTTTCTAATACTGTCTTTAAAAGTGCTGCTAAAACAAGTACGCTGGTTTCTCTGTAATTAACCACTAGACGGTAAATCTTTCAATAATTTTTAAACCAGAGCTACAAATCTTTAAAATTTTCATATTTCAACCAGGTACTTAATTGTTTTCTGCAAAAAACCTAGGATAATTTTATCGGCAGAATATTTTAAAAACATATACATAGGTACAGCTTATTAGCTATATAACGATATTACGAGATACAAAAAGTTGGTAGATTATAAAAACTGAGTGAAAAAAATACAATAACCAAGGAAAAAACAAAGTCATTTTTAATGAAAAATAACAATAATTGTTTAGAATTTACATAATATTTTACGTAACTACGATAATTACATCAAGTGTTCAAAACTAGAGTTAATTTTCAAAATGTGAGCCTCTATTCTTACGCACTTGCGCATTATTTTCCTTAATTGAATTATGGTATTATTTTTATTTGGTCTTTATTAAATAGTATTCATTTGATTTTATAATAGTGACTCTATTATAATATACACACCGGCACAATTAGCGGAACAGAAAAAAAGTGAGAATATGAGATAATAACGCATATATTTGACGAAAATGTAATGTTTGTTACAAAATAACAAATTGATTAACATCTTTTAACAACAACTTTTAAAAATCTTCGTTATTTTTTATTGAAAAATAAAGAAATTTGAAATAAGTGAAATTTTTAGATGATTATGAACCATCACAAAAAATAAAAAAAAGTAAGCATTAAATGATTTAAAAATAAAATTAAAGCAAAATTAATAACGAGTGTTTCCCCCTCTTGCTCTGATTACGGTTTCCATTCGTCTGGGCATGCTACAGATTATGTTATCGATGATTTCTTGAGGCAACCGCTCCCACTCCTCAAGTAATGCGTTTCCAAGTTCATTCAGATTGTTGGGGGGTGGCATTCTGGATTTAACCCTTCTTTTTAGCAAGTCCCAGACATGCTCTATCGGATTCATATCGGGGGAATTTGCTGGCCACTGCATCACCGGTATACCTACGTGGCTCAGATATGCCTGTACCGATTGTACACTATGAGCACGAGCATTATCTTGCATTAGAATAAATTCGTCATCAATAAATGGGGCAAATGGAACAACATGTTCTTCTAAAATGTCTCTGATGTATCGATCTGCTGTCATGGTCCCTCCTGTGACTATCACTAACTCCGTGCGAGCTCCCAAACATATCCCTCCCCAAACCATAATCGAGCCGCCACGATAAGCCACTGTGTGTTCAAAATTAGACTGTATGTGGCGTTCTCCTTTGCGTCTCCATATTCGCTGTCTCCCATCGATCTGTTTTAAAAGAACTCTGCACTCATCAGTAAAGAGAACCTGCTGCCATTCGTTCAAATCCCAATGACGATGTTCTCGCGCATAGCTTAATCGGTTTACGCGGTGACGTCTCTCAAGTTTTGGGCCTTTGGCAGGTATATACGACCCTAAACCAACTTCTTCAAATCTCCTGCGAACTGTACGCTCACTTACTCGTACTCCTCGAACGTCTTCCAGTTCATTTCGAGCTTGTACAGCTGTTAATCGCGTATTCCTACGAACTCCAAGTTGTAAAAAACTGTCATCTCGCCTCGATGTACATCTTTTTCTACCTTGACCCCTCCTCCTCACAAGAGAATTAGACGATCTGTACCGCTGGATGCTGCGATGAATCGTTGATACTGGTCGACGAAGCCTTGAGGTAATCGATCTGTAGGTAGGTGGCTAATTCTTCTCATTTCATCAGCCCTAATGATTTCCAGTGATGTTAAGTCAGGCATAATAAAGAGCTTTTAATAAACAAAATTGCCTATGAATAACAAATTTATAAAAAAACATTAAGTGCAATTTTTCAAAAAAAATACAATTACGTAGTTATTACTCGAACAAGTTGACAAAACGTATTGTTCGGGAAAATAAAACAAATGAATGAAAAAAGTGTATGTCATCTAATTTTCTATATTTTGAAATTTGACAATAAATTAAAAAAATATCATAACTAGCCAGTTCCTCAAGTAAAAGATTTTAAATTTTAATTTAAAATTATTTGTGTTCCGCTAATTGTGCCGGTGTGTATATAATTGTACTCACTAATTTGCATCTTTTGTTCACCAGTCACATTTCAATCAGGAAAAAAAGTATTTAAAAAACCCAACTGCTTAGAATAAACTATTAAGAAAAAACAAGCCGAGTAGTTTAGAATGCTGTTAAAAGTAATATGAACAACTACAACATAAAAGGATTAACAGTCGGGACCCATTCTTCAACCAATCAAATTTATTTTGGTTTTTCCCAAGCAGCCCTGTAAAATTTAAATGCTCCGAAATAAATAGATAAAAATAAAAATAAATAAATTTAGAAGGACGATAAGAAAAACCCAGCTGATGACCGATGAGTCATATTATAACGTGCATAGCATTGTTGTGACTAGCATTACCCAAATGTCTTCCACCCACGTGATATTAAAAATAGTAAAGTACAACATTCATAAATCAGTAAGAATGATGTAGGTTAAGATCTGTTGGCAGTATGCTGCCGGTTGACAGTCTTGTTGGTTATTTTGTTAGCATGTTAAACAATTAATTTTAATCCAATTTTAGTCGTCTTTGTGTTTCTCTTAACGTGATTATCGATTCTAATTGGTCAAAATTGTGACTGATATTGAGGTGAATCCACTTACTATCATCGATAGTTTTCTAATCGGATGCTAGATAGGAATATAAGTAAAGATCGCGTTTATACGCATAATTATAATGCATAATCTTAGCCTGTTGCCCTGGAATGAAGCCACGGTGAAAATTCGGAGATATTCCGAACATTTTTGATTTTAGGAATTTTCAATTATTACAAATCTCAAGATCGAATAATTTCAAATTAAAATAATAGTCCGAAAAGTGATACGGGAAAGTTTTACCCGATTTTGCTTTACCCGATCAATACAAGATCCAGCCGAGCTAAATTTGGAAATTTTACTCTGGCGTTCGACATTGACCCTGAGTAGCAAAATATGTCACGGTCCACATGAATATAAGTGTCGGTCTACATGAATATAGGTCACGGACGCCACAGACCTCAAATGGAAGTAAGATATAGGTCGTCAAGGTGAAGCCCCGCAAATCGAGAACGCTATAGATAAGGATTAGAGAAGTCAAGGACGCCATTGAAAGATAAATAAAGAGTAAGTAGGCTTGATTGAACTGATTAATTGATTGTTTCTGCCCATCGTAATACTACTTACCATTTACGAGTAACTAAGCACTGTAAAAACGAATTTGTAGTTAGTTAGGCAGTTAATTAGTTATGCAGTACACACCATCAAGAAAGTGGAGAACTCTAATACCTAAAATTATTCTTATTATTTACTTACATCGAGTATTGTAATACGCACTCACGACGCGAGAACACACATTTTAACATGACATGACGTCGTATATTACTACAGCCGAGAAGAGTCCTCGATTTACCCTCGCCTCCAATTGGGCTACGGGATCATCGCGTATTTCCCGTAGCGATTACTGGCATGATCATAACTCATAAGTTATCAATTTGCTCGTATATACGTATATATATATATCGGTGAGGCCATGAATCTCCATTGAAGGTCCAGGGACGGACCTCTTTATTCTACAGCACTTGTCTGATGCAGAGGCTGGCATATAAGAAATGTCATGTCATATTTAGATTAGGGAATTGTCAATAATGTAGAACAGATCATTATTGATCACGTAGTATTGAAGTACTTTGGAATATTGATGTGAATGTTAGAAGAACTGGAAATATAATCATGCTGCAAAGTAAAAGGAATATCATTTCATAACCAATACCATAGAATACCTCCTTCTGCTAAATATATATCTAATCATTAAATATAGGTACGTAAATTATTGCGCCCTTCAATTTACTGTATTTATAGCAATGGAACAATCAATATCTAGAGACTCCGAACGACTTTGGCTGACCCAGATCCGTACTTGGTCTAGCATTTTAGTGTAACCTAAAAAGCGTCGACTCACCCCGATACAGATGCTTAAATTTTCGCCATTTTTCTTTAAGGAATAAGACCAAATAAGTTGCATTATTTTGTCGACCGACTTTCGACGTTTCATAACTTGTACTGCTGTGATAAGATTTAGATTATACTTAGAGGGAAATATCTGCTAAGATATAGAAATAAGTTGTACATAGAAAGTGATAAAAATACTAAACATGGGTATTATGTAAGCTTACCTAGGCAGATAGAACAGAGTTGTCATTAAAAATATTTTTACACATCTCAGACAGCAAGTACCTAATAAAGGAATTTATTAGACGTTAAGTGCCGGAGGAATGAAATAAAACTCGATACGGTACGACGCAATAATCACATTTATTGTTCGCCTGTAAATAAATCTCTCGGAAAAATGAAAAAGATCTTACTCATTTTTCACGCTAAAAAGAGAAAATAAAATAATACGGTGGAATCACGTGGAATCTTGTTTATTTAGCAAATCTTGAATCATTTCTGTTAACAAAGACTATTTATGGTCGTTATGGTAAAATTACGTGGTTAAAAGAAACGGATTTACTATGGAAAGAAAATGTTGATGTTCAAGTGAAATTAAAATTTTCTGTTGTTTTTCGCAAGTTAGGTCTGTTTTACTTGTATAGGCTAGCTTCCCGAGTAATGAAGAATTAATTAAGTATACTTAACCCAAATATTGTAAATTTTTGGTTATAAGTGATCATCGTCGACCATGGACATCAGTAACAGCATGAAAATAAGAGAAGAAATAAAGACAGAAGACTGCTGTCACGAGAGTAAATGTGTAAAATGTCTTTTTATGCTCTCAATTTATGTACTCGTATTTTCAAAAGCAAGGTCTCTCTCGGTACAAATTCTTATACCAATATTTGCTAGCAAGTATCGAATATGTTTACGATAGAATCTTACGGTAAACGTCGTGTACTGTATACATTAAGGTCGTAGCTGACTTATACGACACCGCTCCCATCCAACCGAAGTATGAGAATTCAAATATAAACTTAAAATCGTGCTCTGTAGGTACAACTATTGAGTGGCAAGGTTGCGGTTAGCTTGCTTCCCGCGCGCGGGCTGCTAATTTTTGTTGTTACTGTAAAGTGCACCTACAGAGCACGATTTTAAGTTTATATTTGAATTCTCATACTTCGGTTGGATGGGAGCGGTGTCGTATAAGTCAGCTACGACCTTTAGATGTTTGTCTCTGTTGGCAAAATATTTGCAGACATCGAGTTATCTCTGGAAAGCATTATTATAAGCCGATGTTATATTCCATAGTTGGATCGAAAGTACGTGTGTACGTCATTCGTCACGTTTTGCGGTAGTAGTAAAACTATATTAACGAAGGGATAATGGAAGCGTGATTAAACCCCCCTTCGCCTAACTATATTTTTCAATAATTTAGCTATCCATAATCTCTAACACTACGAGTATAATGTTCTGATTTTTTTAAATTGCTACGCAACTGACTTGAGGACAACAAATGGACAAAATATTAAAACCTGTGATTAAAACGGTTTTAAGAGTCTTATGTCCAATGAACTAAATATACTTTTATGTTAGTCAATGTCGAATCTGCAGCCGATAACAAGATTTGTCAGTGGTTGAGCCAAAATGGCATCAATATTGGCAACAACGTAGGCGGGACTCAATGTCATAAACACGCAAAGCTTTCAGAATGCGCCACACCACGCGGAAACCACTAATCAAATTATGGTGATATTTTGCATACTTATCGTATTTTCAGGATAATGGTCTATTCCCGCGGAATAGAAGATAAAATGTTTTTAGGAAGTTTCGTTTATGCATGAAAGGATGATTCTTTAAAAATATTCAAGTAAAATAAGTGTATTATTAATATAGCTTTAACAATAAATTATAAACGTTAAAATACCCATATTCATAAAGCTTTTATTGATTCGGTTCTGGAACTAAGTATCTACTGTGTGTACTGTGTAAACATAGAAGGATATCCCGGATAGAAGCGACACAGCGCGTTCTATTAATAAATACGCGTGAGTTTGATTTATCGAAATAACAAGGAAAATGTGTATTAAATGGTAGCTCCGGAGAACATACGGTCTATTTTTTTATCAGCATCTTATTTCAACTCTAGATTTTTCTTTTAATCTGCGCACAGATGAATAAACATATTTGCTCACAAAGTACCAGGCTATCATGATTTAACAAGAAGTCGTGCTTCCAAAAAGTGTTTATAAACAAACCTCGGTTTTATTGATTGTAATATTAGACGCTGAAATTCCGTGAACTTGTTTGTTTGGAACGAGTTAGCGTTTTATTATTTTATGAGCAATTTACGTTTCCGATTTAACTGCGCGGAAATTGTGGTTTACGGGAAGAATAAATGATTTTCTATTCGTATTCCAGTTAAGCTGATTAGTTTTAGGGAGTCTATTTTGTGCTTGAATACAGATAGTTTAGTTTCCTTGGTTTTAATCGTCTGTATCATCATTACATCTATAATAACTGGTATCATTACTTGGCTAGCTTAGAATTGACCTTTTGTTCAAAGTAAAAGGCGAGGTGAAAGGTATTATTATTATTATTATTTTAGGCAGCTAGGTATAACATTTCTGAATGATTAATGGCACGTTACTAGCCGATTCAGAGGATGATAATTCACTTTATTGCCAATCGATATTCGATACGTCAAAATACACGACGCACTGAAAGCTCAGCGTTGCCAAATATGTATTTTTGGTCGAAGCGATATATGGAGTCTGGATATTTACGTCGAAAATGATATTCTTAAGTTTTTTAAACGGCGAGAGCTCTCGCAACGCTGAAATTCACTTAAGTTCTCATAATTGCATTGTTGTAGGCCATGAAAGTAAATAATACATACGGGTCCAAAAATGATACACAGATCAAGAGCTAAGACACGCTAAGATTTGCGATTGAATAGGTAGGTTTATACCACCAATCCGCACTGGAGCAGCGTGGTGGAGTATGCTCTAGGCCTCCTCAAGAGGAGAGACCCGTGCCCAGTAGTGGGCCATTAATGGGTTGAAGCCAGGTAGGTTTATCATCAACATTACATAAGTGCAGTTAATTAACAGACTTATTACACTGAAGTATTAAAATAAATTATATAATATTGTGGTCCAGTCTGAAACATGAGATCACCACAATCTATTTAAATCGATAGGATGGTGGTAAGGAGAACACAGCGGTTTAAAATTAAAAGCCATAGTTCCTTATTTTAATCGTTCTTGTATATCCAAGAGTTGATCACATTTCGTTCTAGATTTTATATCAAATACCCCTTTTCTCCCAATACGCATATTTTTTTCTCTCTTCCTTCAATCTTATTATTATCATTGACTCTCACTGTTTATCACTGTTGTAATACAGCCTGTATAGGTAAGGAGGAGTAAAATAGTACACAAGTTGCATGGAAGAAATCGGTACGATATTAAGGCCGCCCGTTGTTTTTAACCATAGATTTTTAACCGACTTAAAAAAAGGAGGAGGTATTCAATTCGACTGTATTTTTTGGTTGTTATTTTTTTTCAAGAACTTTCGACTGGTTGAACCGATTTTGATGATTCTTTTCTTAATCGAAAGCTGGTGCATGTCATGTGGTCCCACTTAAATTTAAACGGATCTGACGAGTAGTTTTTGAGTTATTCCTAATTTTGAATTCGGTTATTTGTTTGTCAAGAATTATTTACTTTTTCTTACTCTAAATCATTTGTACGTATCTGTGACGTAAAAGCATTGAAGGGTTTAACTTCATATTAGCTATACAATAATGGTTGAAGCCTCATTGGCGTCAATACTTGACTTGCCTGTAGAATCATTCAAGAAACATGTAAATACACAACTTGTTGACAAGGGTTACTATAATGTAGATGAATATTTTAATGACAAGGACGCATGGTATTGATTAGTACTGCAACCGGTTCTGCTCAGGTTAGGTTAGTTTTTAGGGATCCGAAGTAAAATCGGAACCTTTATAGTTTCGTCATGTCCGTCCGTCCGTCTGTCCGAAGCAAAGCGCTAAGAGTTAAGACCCTTAGTGCTAGAAAGCTGTAATTTGGCATGGATATACATATTTATTAAAACTCCAAAATCGTTGAATAAAATATTGAAAAACATTTTTTTTCAGGTATGGAAGGATTTTTTTTTATTCGTCACGTACCCTATAGTGTGGGGTATCGCTGAAAAGGTCCAACAAAAATATTATGGGTCTTCTAAGACCACTTTTGGATTTAGGGGTCCGTTTGCGGAACATTGGCATTAAAGTGCTAATTTTGGTTATCGTCACGTGACCTCAAGAGGGGGGACTCCTTGCCGTCTAAACGGTTGGAGTTGGGCAAGTGAAAAAATTCTCAAAAATAGGTTATATTATGATGAATTTACAAGGAAAACTATCACTACTATGTTATTATAGCATAAGTAGATAATGAGTAATAGTCGATAAATGCACTTGCCCTGACACACACTTGCCCGGTTTTTTCTGTAATCAATGTACTATTGTAAACATTATTTAAAAACACGTGCTGAGGAGTTTCTTTACGGCTTTTCTTCTCATCCATGACAAAGCACCTTTCCGAAAAGCTGGTAGATTAAAAAAAATACGTGCATAAGTGTATCTGTGAGTTCTGTGATACCTACATAAATAAAGAGTTTCGAATTTTAAATAAATGGTATTGTTTTCAGGTGGTAGAATGCAAGGAGAAACGAACGGGGATGAAGCGAGCGCTGAAGGTTCTTCACGACAGTGCTAAAGCCAGGCGGGAGGTGGAACTGCATTGGAGGGCCAGTGGGTGCATACACATCGTTGAGGTACGTATTTGGAACTTCAAATATCTACCTACACCTACTATTAGTAGTAGTATAGTATAGTACTATTAGTACTAACTACTATTATGAACTGTTATGTCTTCTATAGTTATACTTCTTATGGGGCATTTGGAAAAAAATATGAGAGTAATTTTTACGATGCGACAGCCAAAATGCGACATGATGAAGGTGCGTGATGTTAGGCGCACAGCATTCGCTGGAGTTGTTTTGGATTGCTAGCGCGGGTCATAGTTGCGTGTAATAGATTTATACAGTGTAGAGTATGTAAAATTTAAAATCAATAATTATAATATTCTAAATTTATGTCTGTCCTATATAGCAAGGCGATAAAGAATAATGAATTGTTTGTAATCTATATTGGTATTAATAAAAGTGAACCAACAAAAGAAACACATAAGGTGTATAGTTTTATTACTTTATTAGTAATTGTAATTAAGTAACCTTTTTCATATTATCATGGAGGTAGGTAAATAAGTAATACAAATATTTGCGGTTATTAATTTATTTAGACCCTGGTTCGCAATGTGCTTTAGTCATTAGAGAAGAGCCAGGAAGAAACTCTAAGACAGCACCGTTACCGCTATAATATTATATTAATTATAATTATAACATTAATTATAATTATAACATTAATTATAATATAATGTTACACTATGTATAATGTTTTTCATAAACAAATTATAAACTGGCAGTGCTACAATATCACCTTATTATACTAGCTTGGCTATATTGAATTAAGATACAGAAATAATTATATAAACTAGCAAAGACACAATATGCTTTACAGCATTAAAAATACAACGGTATATAGTATTGAAAGTAAGGTAAGTACTTAACTTCTGCAGGAGGATTTAGTTATGTTCCATAGTCGGCACTGACTGAATTAATCACCACGTAACTTCAACGCCATTATGAGACTAATCTTATAATATAATAATATATTAGCAATGTATTAACTTTACTTCTTATTCGGTTCTGCACTGGGACAGAATTGAGATAGAATTGAGACCCGACAATACAGCGTAGTTTCTTTTTATACTCTTACCCTCACAATGTCACCTGATCGATTATTCGTTGATTATTGCCATATGCAATTTAAATTAATGAAATACCAAATAATTTATAATACTGAATAAACATAATTCTACGTTAATTTACAACATTCTTTAAGTATATAATAACAGCTAATAATATATTAATATATAAATGGTTCAGGTATGAACAATTCTACTTCCTTTGAGAATAATTGCAACACATAAGACATCAGTCATCTTATTCTCGTAAACATCCTAATTTTATAAGTAATATTTATCGTATATATTTATACTAATCTATCACGGCCAGACTGACAAGTACTTCGCTCCCGAAGTACCATAGGTGTACCAAAATCCCAAGGCAAAATGACAGAGTAAAAAAAACATATTTTTTTTTTCGTAATGCAAATCCTACAAATGTAACAAAGACGTAAACGTTGTTCGTAATATATCTGCAAACTTTAAAGTTAAAACATCATCAGAACAAGTTCTCTTACTAATTACAGCTAGCACCATTCTGCCATCAGATTTCGGAAGACCCATACAAACATTTCAGTGAGCATACTTTTTAAATCGGTTCAGATAATGGAATGTTTCTTATTCATGTTATCTTTATAAAATTCATTGTTAATTTAACATATAACAAATATTTTAATTCCGTTCAGCCATACTGACTTATTTTACTACGGTAGGTACCTAATACAATTATAAATTCGTGATTGTATCTTTTACATTCCAATCCAATAAATAAGCTGTTTGTTACTTGCATAGACATGTCAAACCCCATCCACCTGCTGCGCGTGGGCTGGTTTGCACCAAACAAGAAACCGTCCAGCAGAACTTATTTATTGGTTGGTTTTGGTCGGTTGATTGATTCGTAATTGTATATTTTAAATCAGAGTATTTACTACTCTTTACAATGTTACTTGCATGGAAATGAACCAGCGAACACGTACCAACTACATAGAGTATTTACTACTCTTTACAATGTTACTTGCATGGAAATGAACCAGCGAACACGTACCAACTACATAGACAGAGTATTTACTACTCTTTACAATGTTACTTGCATGGAAATGAACCAGCGAACACGTACCAACTACATAGACAGAGTATTCACTACTCTTTACAATGTTACTTGCATGGAAATGAACCAGCGAACACGTACCAACTACATAGACAGAGTATTTACTACTCTTTACAATGTTACTTGCATGGAAATGAACCAGCAAACACGTACCAACTACATAGACATGACAGTCACATTCACCCGCTGCCGGTGAGATAACTGGCATCAAGTAGGAGGCTGACCAGCGGAAATTATTTTACTTTCGTATAAATAATTACTTTCAATTATATCATTAAAACATAAAGCATGGCCTTTGTGACTCTTACCAGCCTTGAAATCAATGATTGATTATTGCATTGTTCATCTTCATGTTTTGAATTTGATACCAGTACACCGGTAGTCACTGGTTTCTGGACTGAAGACTGGTTGGTTCATCTCGTTTTTCATAGCGACTCCGTGGCTTTGGCTGTAACCAAAAAAAAGAAAACGAGAGTATTTCGAAGCTTAGCCCTTTCTGTTTTATTGTTAAAATATTATTAAATCAATGAGGGTACTTTATAATTATTGGGGGTAGCTCAAGGATATTGGAGGTATTTCGAAGCTCGGTCCTTCCTATTCTATTGTAAAATATTGTTAAATCAATGAGGGTACTTTACAAATATTGAGGGTAGCTCTAACATATAGGAGGTAGTTTACAATTATTTATTTATTTATTTATTTATTTAATTTTTGCAACACCTTAAAACTAGGGTATACAAGGGCAAAAACTTAATGCCTAATGGCATTCTCTACCAGTCAGCCCTGGGTGCTGGTGAAAAATTTAAGGTAGGCGCAAATAGCCGTCGTAAACGATAAAATACACTTAGTTTAATAAATACAAAAAAAATTCTTAACGTATACATAATAATGAATATAAAATAATACATACACATTATATAATATTATACATATAAATATCTTTACATATAAATACCTTTGCATATGTGATACAATTAAATACATAACATATTATACATATAATCTAATATATAAATACATATATGTGTAGGTACATAAAGGAGTAATGCCATTACAGTTTGTTTCAACTTTCAAGCCGTGGTAGGTAACTTCAGATAATGTTCCCGAAGTAGTCTTTTAAATGTCATTTTGGTTGGAGCTTGTCTGATAGCATTTGGCAGGGCGTTCCAAAGCTGTATAGCCTGAACTGTATAGGAGTAATGGAAAAAATCACTTTTATGTGGTGGAAAATGTAAATTAAGTTTCCGAGAAGAACGAAGTTCCCTGTCACTAGTGGAGCAGAGAAACTGAAAATTTTCCTTGAGGTACGAAGGAGAAGTTGGATCATGTAAAATAGAATACAGAACCAAGAGAATCCTAGAATTACGCCTTTGTCGAATAGTAAGCCATTTCAGCTGGCTGCGATAGCTTGAGATATGATCATATTTACGTAGATTGAAAATGAATCGAATGCAGTTATTGAGTAGGCGATCTAGTTTATCGAGAAGTACTTCTGTGAGGTCTGGGTAGCAGACGTCTGCATAATCAATCATAGGTAAGACAAGACTGTAAACCAGCATCAATTTGGTCTTAACAGGTAGAAACTTTTTGAGTTTATAAAGCGATTGTAATGAGGCATTCACTTTACGGCTTATTTCCGTGACATGCGTTAGCCAAGTCATACGACTATCAATGAGAAGGCCAAGATTTTTTACGGCATCGCACCATGGAATTAATACGTTATTGTAGAATATGCCTGGTAAGTTAACCGTATCAATTCTAGAAAGGAGCCTTGTACTTCCCACTAATATCGCCTGACACTTTAATGGATTTACAGCTACGCCGTACAGTTCCGACCACGTTTTCACAGCCTTCAAGTTCTGATTCAGTATATCGATGGCGCTACTGAGTTCATCTATGCCGGATTGAACGTACAATTGCAAGTCATCGGCATAGAGATGATACGAACAGGTGATATTAGAGGTGACAGAGTTGATAAACAACGAAAATAGTAACGGTGAAAGTAATCCGCCTTGTGGAACGCCAGTCAGAAGGTCAGTCCAGTCAGAGCACTTCCGATCTAGACGAACAGCCTGCTGGCGCCCCTGAAGATAGCTGGAAAACCACTTTATGGCAATAGAGTCAAACTTAAGATGGGAGAGGATGGCGAGGAGGATGTCGTGGTCGACTGTATTAAAAGCGTTTGAAAAGTCTATTAACACCACCAAAGTGACCTTTCTAGCATCCATGGCTATACGGATGTCATCAGTAACTTTGATTAGCGCTGTGGTGGTGCTATGACCAGGCCGGAAACCAGACTGATATAGACTCAGTACGTTATGTCTATAGACGAAGGTGGAGACTTGCTTATGAACACAGGCTTCCAGGACTTTAGAAAGGAATGGGAGAATAGATATAGGGCGGTAGTGATTGGGAAGGGAAGGATTGGAAACTTTGGGAAGTGGACGAACAAAAGCCCTTTTCCATAAAGAGGGATATTGGCCAGTTTTAAGAGAACTATTAATGATGTCGGTTATTAATGGTAATAGATTGTCTATAATTGGATAAATCATGGTCCTGCTAATTTCATCGAAACCAACTGCCTGTGATTTAATTGATGAAACAATCTTTTTTACATCATATTGGCTCACAGGCGAAAATGTGAAGGAGGGGATGGTTAAGGATGGCGATGACTCTATTGAAGTAATTGTTTGCTGTTTGGTTATGGGGTCCAGTAGGCAAGAGGAGGAGACAAAGTGTTTATTAATAACATCGAGAGAAAGTGAAGGATCGTAATGGTCATTTTGTGGTTTTCCAACTCCGATGGATCTAAGGAACTTCCATACGTCAGCAGGAGAAGAATTTGAAACATTTTCGTGGATATATCGGCGTTTCGCTGTACGTACCATCTGATTGCAACGATTTCTGGCAGTTTTAAAGGCTGACCAGTTTTCTTCAGACCGAATCCTTTTAAACAATCGAAAAGCTCGATCTCGCCTTCTCATCGCCATTATAACCCCCCTGGACATCCAAGGAGCCGGAGGCCGTTTCAATACAACCCCATGGAGAGGAGCATGGGCGTCGTACAGATTGACAACAATATTGTTAAGAGACGTGACTTTATCATCAACCGCAAACGCCCCTACTACCGTCTCCATAGCGATTGTGCGTGCATCAGTTTTCAATTTCTCTAAGTCCATCTTCCTAAAATTCCTTATCTGTAACACTGTGGGTTTGTATTTAGGGATTTTAAGCTTATAAGAAGCATAAATCAAATCATGACGAGAGAAGCCGGGAGCCTGGAGCTGTCCGTGAGTTCGGATGCGATCTGGAGAGGCCGTGAAAATGTGGTCGATCCAGGTGGATTCAGAGTTAACATTGTGATGCGTTGCGGATAAAGGAAGTACTGTAAGATTAACTGAATCCAAGAGGGCCTTAAGTCTTTGCGTTCTCAAGGAGTTATTAAGCAAATCAGTATTGAAGTCACCCATAATTAAATAATGTGCGTACTCAGACCCAACAGAATCAAGAACCTTTTCTAATGTATTAAAATAATCAACGGAAGGAGGACAATATACAACGCCAAGTAACACCCTGATACCATTGATATCAAGCTCCAAGAATAAATGTTCTGATGTTGCAGAGTACATTGACGGAGAAACTGAAATAATTTTGTACTGGATGGACGCCCGCAGATAAATGGCCACTCCGCCACCACCCTTACCAGTCCGATCGTTCCGGATCAGTACAAATCCAGGTAAAGAGTAAGAAGACGATAGCAATGATGGCTTTAGCCAGCTTTCCGAAATAAGAATTGCATGAATGTGGTCACAGGTAGATAGATTTTCAAGTTCTGTGTAGTGACAAGGAATACTCTGTGAGTTGATGTGACACACATTCATACACTTTTCAGTTCCCTGAAAAACAGACACCAGCTGATCTTTTAATGCGTAACTACTATCATCAAGGGACTCATCACATGACGCGTAGGAAACGTTATCCGAACCATTGGCAGAATAAAAAGAATCATCATCTGACATTACGCTAAATAAGATACCTAATATATATATATATACCTAATATATATAAAAATAGAAATAAATAAATACAATTAATATAATGTGCTATAAATATTATATGCAAATAAATTTGTTTAAAGTTATGATTCCATTTTAAAGCACCAACCCAACCCAACAGCTGACTTTAACAAAATAGGTGAATTCAAGTTCAAATAAAAATAATAATACAATATTTGAATGCTATAACAATACACTCAAGTAGGTACTAAGCAATGACACAAATTAACAAGCAAAATCAGGAATAACGTATTATTTAAAAAAAATGTAAACCAGTCAAAACTATAACCGTGAATAAAAACGATTAATAGGACAGTAGTAACATTTTGAATTATCTCATAAGCGGAATCGTTTTAGATATTATTTTGAAAAGGTAAGAAAATTACCATCGCTAAAAATATAGTCTAACATCATAAAATACATAATTATCAGTAGTTAAGTATCATTGTTAGAATAGGGACTAATATTACGTGTCATCCCAGGAGAGCATAATAAGAAAACAATACAATAATGCATTGTGCATCTTAGAAACGAGATAACAATTTGCTCATTGCTCAGTCATTTGATCACTTGAAGTTAGTTCGAACAATCACCTGTGCATTACTTCACTCCGTTCGGCTCGGTTTACGGTCAGTCGGATGACATTCACACTCACAAGGTTATAACGAAACCAATTAAAGAAATTTACGGCTTTAAAAGTGCTCGATTTTATATGACATGAAAAATATTGTAACTTAAACCAAGAGAACACTATTGAAGAGATAAAATGAGGAACAGCGCAGTAAAACCTCACTTCTTTGGCCCACCCCGCCTGGATCTCTTCGAGTCATCGGCCAGGATACCGGGAATGACCTTTTTACGCCGTTCATCCTGATTTTGGCTAATAGGATGGTTGACCTGCCCGTCGTCGGAGATTAATTTACTGCCACTTGAACTTCCGGAGCCTTCGATTGACGGATATTTTGCTATCAGCGGCATGAGCTCATCTTCACTGCAGATCTTTATCCGAGTACCGTCTGGAAGCTTGATATGAATTGTGCCTTCAAGGGTCCACACATTTCTCATGCCAAAATGCTCACGAGCCTTCTTATGGGCTAGCTGCCTCGGTTTAGTGAGAAATTCAGATATTGACACTGGCGTACCTTTCAATTTGGACTTCAACCTCCAGACTTCCGTTTTGGTGCGGTGATCACGAAAATGAACAAGGATTGGGCGATTGCTGGTGTTATCCTTGGAACCCAGGGGGTGACAACGTTTGATAGAGGAGCTCGTAACATGTGAAAGGCCCATATTTTCCTGAAGGATCCTGAGCACACTCACTTCCATATCACCAACTGATTCAGTTATACCATTAAACAAGAGGACCTTCTGCCGGCTCCGCATGTCAATTACGTCGATGGCTTTGGTGATATTGCGGACCTGCTCTCCTAATGAGTTGATCCTACCGATAACGAGGTCTTTGAAGGCCAGGAAATCTTCACGCAACTGATGAAGTGTTGGGTTGCTTGACGTGGTTGCAGCCGTAAGCCTTTGTTCAAAACTGGCTAATTTCTCTGACCAGCATACCTCCAACTCCTTCTGGATGGACTCCACATCAGATCCCAGTGCCATGGCGTGAAGTGTTAGTGAAAAAAGTGACTAAACAAAACACAATTCAGTGATCATACAGTGCTGTTAAAGTTGTGGTTGGTGCTAGTATGTACTAAGGACTATTCCAGTCTCATAACTTGAAGTACTTCAGTACAACTATAATTTATAACTTGTATGGAACACTTTTAATGCACAAAAAAATGTAAGTACTAATATATTTAAATAATTATATAACTTTAAATTACGAAAACAGCTGTTCACTTGTTGACACCTACCCGCGAAAAAAAAACTTATTGATGATGAAAAAATTATTGATGGTAATTCGTAAAACTTTTAAAGTTAATGTACGAGAATGAAATGGATCAAGTTATGTCATTAATATAATTATATCTCTTAATAAAACTCACTCCACGTTTATTAAATGTCACCTTAATATTAAAAATAATTACTTTTCAATTACATAACGTTAACTCAAAATCGAAAAAAGAATAATTGCTACTTTCTAAAGCCACAAAGAAAGAAATAATACAGATCACCTGTTATATCGAATCCAAGTCATAAGCCTGGAACAGTGGCTTCACAGGAGCAATCACAGTCTATTCCGTCAGCGTCATCATTTCGCCATCAAAACGGCACCGACTCGAGGAATCACCAATGAATTAACTTTGTCAGGAAGTTGCATTGCGCAATTTTCTGAAACTTGAAAAAGTTAATATTAATATATTGTTTAAATAGCAGGGTAGAATCCCACTTCTGATAATAGATTTATACAGTGTAGAGTATGTAAAATTTAAAATCAATAATTATAATATTCTAAATTTATGTCTGTCCTATATAGCAAGGCGATAAAGAATAATGAATTGTTTGTAATCTATATTGGTATTAATAAAAGTGAACCAACAAAAGAAACACATAAGGTGTATAGTTTTATTACTTTATTAGTAATTGTAATTAAGTAACCTTTTTCATATTATCATGGAGGTAGGTAAATAAGTAATACAAATATTTGCGGTTATTAATTTATTTAGACCCTGGTTCGCAATGCGCTTTAGTCATTAGAGAAGAGCCAGGAAGAAACTCTAAGACAGCACCGTTACCGCTATAATATTATATTAATTATAATTATAACATTAATTATAATATAATGTTACACTATGTATAATGTTTTTCATAAACAAATTATAAACTGGCAGTGCTACAATATCACCTTATTATACTAGCTTGGCTATATTGAATTAAGATACAGAAATAATTATATAAACTAGCAAAGACACAATATGCTTTACAGCATTAAAAATACAACGGTATATAGTATTGAAAGTAAGGTAAGTACTTAACTTCTGCAGGAGGATTTAGTTATGTTCCATAGTCGGCACTGACTGAATTAATCACCACGTAACTTCAACGCCATTATGAGACTAATCTTATAATATAATAATATATTAGCAATGTATTAACTTTACTTCTTATTCGGTTCTGCACTGGGACAGAATTGAGATAGAATTGAGACCCGACAATACAGCGTAGTTTCTTTTTATACTCTTACCCTCACAATGTCACCTGATCGATTATTCGTTGATTATTGCCATATGCAATTTAAATTAATGAAATACCAAATAATTTATAATACTGAATAAACATAATTCTACGTTAATTTACAACATTCTTTAAGTATATAATAACAGCTAATAATATATTAATATATAAATGGTTCAGGTATGAACAATTCTACTTCCTTTGAGAATAATTGCAACACATAAGACATCAGTCATCTTATTCTCGTAAACATCCTAATTTTATAAGTAATATTTATCGTATATATTTATACTAATCTATCACGTGCTTGACCACAATCCCACCTGAGTGGAGGTGTGATCCTCAATTCTCAAAAATACAGTCCGCGACAAAACTATAGCAAGGAATGTTGAAAATGTCCTACAGCATGCCCCTGACAATGGAGAAGTAAGTACACTATAGCTATCTCTTTCTAAAATTTATATGACTATCTTCACTAAAATCTTTAAACATACAACTTGAAAGATAACAGTTTCATTTTGTTAACAATTATAATCAAAAATGTATAGTGTGCTATAGTTTTGTCGCGGACTATAGGTATATGATAAAACAAGGAAAACTATCACGGCTATGTTAACATAAGTAGTTAATGAGTAATAGTCGATAAACAAACTTTGGAGGAATGTAGGGTACTTACTACTTTGCGTGTGGCCTGACACCACACTTGTCCGGTTTTTATCGAGTAGTTTTCTTTGTAAAATCCTTAATTGGGGGTCGAACACAATAACCTTCGATTTGTAAGCAGGAAAATACATATTTTTTGAACGTGGCGTGGCGTTTTACTTTTATAAATATCCTCAATTATAAGGTGGGAGTTTCAAAGTAAAGCAAGTCGCTGGAAGTTTAATTAAACCGTCAGAGCATCTATACAAATATCGTTCAAAGAGTCTTTTGAATGGTGAGGGAAGCCAAGGAAGGTTTGGAATGATAAGTCCTTATCGTCAAATGTGCAACGTTTACCGTTCCTTTGAAAAGTCAGATTTTTGTGCATTGTGAAGATAGACTCGGCTGTTGGCGGCGAAGATTGAAATTGATGCGTAGATTAGATTAAGTTTTCTAATAAGATAGTCTTGTGAATCAAACGTCGGTTTACGAACACTTGATGTACTTGAACTCAAGTTCAAAAATACAAGACTGCTCCGTTATGCACCGCTTATTTTAATTGTGCTCGTGTGAGAAATGAATTATCAGATGTTTCTTTAAAGAACAAACGCGAGGAAAGCTATTTTTGTTATGTATCTGAAAGTTTATCACCCATCATGGATCATGGATCTGAAGTCCAATTTGCACTTTTGCGTGCTCCTTGTACAGTCTTTTTATCGAAGCTAGTCGTCACCAATTTCCCCAACAGTAATCAGTTCAGTACCTCAAACTATGACAGGACAGCATTTCATCATGGATACAGCGAAATTGTAACTTGTCTCCATGCTCAGTTTATGTAAAGACAATCGTAAAACATTTTATGAGCTGTGAAGTATACTGCGACATATCAACCTCTTTAAAATATTCTTATGTTTATTAATTACTGCTGTATAGTATACGTATAATTTTATTATACTTATACTATAATATTATAATTTTTAATGTTTATCACACATGAAGACCATGATGAGAAATAACATAGGGTTATGGAGTATTTGTGTAAGACTAAGTGATAGCCTACCGGTTAGAACGTTGGTCTCCCGAACGAGGGAGCCCCGAATTCAAATCCTGGCACGCACCTCTAATTTTCAAATTTAAATGTGCGTATTAAAAGTTAATTATCACTTGCTTCGGTGAAGGAAAACATCGTGAGGAAACCTGCACACCGGAGAGTTCTCCATAAAGTTCTCAAAGGTGTCTGAAGTCTATCAATCCGCACTTGGCCAGCGTTGTAGTGTAGTCTATGGCCTGTACCCTTCTCATTGTGAGATGAGACCCCGAGCTGCTGGGGACTGCTGGGGACAATTATGGGTTGTTGCTTGCTTTATGCATGGAGTATTTATTATGCCGGAAATCGCGGGCAGAGCGCTTGTGAAATGAAATATACAAAACAATACTCTTATTGTACCCCAAGATGCATTACGCCTAGAATTAAAATTAATCAAAACATGTTATTCCCATCTAGCTAGGGATAATTGCACGACAAATTTTCCAAGAATGAAACGGTTATTTGAAATTAACCAGATAAATCCTTGGCACATCATTGTATCGTTTATCTAAAACGAATGACTAATAAATGCAATAAGTTGTCGACCAAGGATGCAGATTTCCCCAGAACTAGGCAACATCTTTTGACGTCATCCGATAGTTTATCGGTCTGTAACAAGAACGGGCTATAATAATGTTTACTGTGACGCGTGTCGCATCGGCCTTGTGACGCAGAGTCGTGTCGTAACGTCGTCGTGTCGTCATGTCGTGTGAGTCGTGTCGGGTTTTACACGAGACGTCGCGTCGACTGGCTGACTACGAGTAGTTCGTAGGAGTGACTTGTATTGTAAGGCTCAGATTATCCAACGTGATATTGCAGAATTAATGTACTCTACTGTGATAAAAACGCGCGTATTGATTGCAAGCGCTCTATGACGATTTAATAAACAGATAATTATAGTAATAATTATAGGTATGTGCCTTCTTTATTAGTAGGTATACGAAACCTATTTAGATTGAAATACATATTTAAAATACCTAAGCCGCTGTGTGTGCCGTATTATCTATCACCAGTAGATTTTTTTTATTACTTAAATAAAGCTAAATTTTTGTTTTATTTTTTAAGGAATTTTGTTTTATGACGTGGGTTTAGTATTTGTACCGTGACGTAGGTTTATTTTTGTTTTAAGTACCTACTTAGTTATTTTTCGAATTTTCACTTAAAGTTATTTCAAAATATTTCATATAAAGTTATTTCAAAAGAAAACAATTAAAACATGCACGCCTACGTAGTTTGAAAACTTGAAAGTGTTTTTTAGCATGCAGAGGGTTTTAAACTTAGAGTAATAATATATACTATATTATTACTCTAAGGTTTTAAATGGAAATGTGCGACTCGACCTAATTCGACGGTTTCTTGGAATACTCGTATATAAAGTGTAAATGGAAATTCTTAGTTTTAATTTTAACGAGTCAGTTGCACAGTTACTTAGTGTAATTTTTCTTAAATTAATCAAACATCGTCTTAATTATTATCTTATCTTTTAAGATACTAGGTAACGCCCGAACAGGACGTAAAATACGTAGCTTAAAAATAAATAATGAAACCATAAAGGAACGCTTAGAATATTAATACATGCTAACATAACTTCAACCCATTAAGGGTAATTAATCGTTCAAGAATGTTTTGCCACTAACGCTCGTGTTGGCCCACAGCTGGGCATGGGTTGTTGGCGCAAACTAGTGATGTAAACACCTATACTCAAGTCAAACTCGGTTTGGACTTGATGTAAACATTGTGTCTGATAACGTTGCATAGCAACCACAAACAAACAGGCGTATGAAACTTTTTGTTGTAATGTCAGTAACTTATTATTTTTCTTTGCTTTGTTTGTGTTTTTTTAACAAATCAAGTGCCTTCTTAATGAAAAATGCATTAAAATAGTTACATAAATAGTGACTTCACTTGAAACCTAACTTTGATGTCCTAACCTCAAAATGTCCTACATTAGTACGTTTTACTGTGGCACTGTTCGCTATTACTTCAAAATGACCTGAAGTATCTACAAGAAATTTATATTTGTTGAGGTTAACACTTTCGCAACGGCCATACTAAATTAAAGTGTTAAACGCTCGTAGTAGCAACACAACACTTTGGCTGGCAGTTGGTATAGGTGACTGCTAATGGCAAAATAAAACTTCTAAGATGATTTCGTAGGTAAATTAAATCACCAACCTTTGCTTGAAGCTTTGATCACTAATCTTATGGCAAGGTGAGACCTGTGCCTTGCAATGAGCCTAAGTTGGAATTTGGAATAAGGGACTTTATGAAATAAAATGAAAACATTATCTTTACAGGTTTAATTTTTAACACCATCAAATAATCATATCAGTAATCAGTAGCCTCGCTCAAACCCTTAAGGTTAATCACTCTCTGATTGTGACGTGTCTGATGATGTAGTGTCCTTATTCAAGTCACAGACCTGAATGATAAACCGATCAATGACATCATCAGTTATGCCATCCAAATCACTCATCCTTAACTCTTCTTTCTTAATATGGTTCATACAATTCTGCTATGCTGCAGGTGTAATTAATATAATATAATATAATTCAAATATTAACAGTCCGTTTTCAACAAATCCTGAAAAGAAAAGACAAATATAATATATTTTGTGATTCATTTATAACTTGTATATAACAGTTATATAAGTCATTCCTAAAATTATACTAAATTACTAAAAGTAATTTAAAAATTAACCAAGTTATGTATTTGTGACTTTTTATAATATGTATTTAAGGTTTTTTTTTTCTTTTTAGATATTGTACAATTATTTTAAACTTGAAATAAGTAAATAAATAAACGGTAACACATTGTGCCTTGTGTGGCACACATAACACATCACTATAACACCCATGACCCGAGTAGAAAATATTTATCAATCACATAAATATTTTCCCCGTCCGGGAGTCAAACTCAGGTCCCCTCACTTTGCAGGCAAGGTCACTACCAACTAGGCTACAGTGTCATCATGTATATAATATTAAAATTTTCAAGAAACTGAAATACCTACCAATATGGACTATGATTAACCTCTTTCCTTTTCCCGAAGATTCTTTTAATCCTTTTGACAAGCCTTCTCTATGTGCTTTTCGGCTTGAAGCAATGCTCAAATCTTGCCACATTTTACTTCTTGTATGGCCTGAAATGCATAATATTATAACTTTATTACTTATAATATTTAAATTCAAAATCATTTAAACATAATAGGTGTCACTGATCCACTTGAACACATCATTATTCAAATATTTATCTCACAGATACTGGGCATTTGTAAAAGTAGGGTTTTGTTGCTCTTCCGCCCTTGCACAATTCATATGTATATTAAGTTATGAAGCTTAAGCATACAAGTAGCATAACATATCCAAGGAAGACAATTTAATAAACTCAACTTCAAATCTACAGAAATTACCTATTATCAAACAATTAAGGTTATTAATATCCCCCCCAAGTCTTACAATGAAGTTTACATTACAATGCATACATACTTCAGTCAGTTCAAGGGACTAATAGACATAAACTACTTTGAATAACTCCGATATTATGGCTTTAATTCACTTGTGTTTACTTCAGTTGTAAGAAATGATACATAAAATTTTAATTAAATATTTACCTTCATTGATCCATGTTTCATCGGTATAATATAATTTACGGCCTTCGCCCCACATTTTCTTTTATTTTGTTTAAATATTTTTACCTCCACATTAGAATTTTATTTCTTGACCCTTTGACTTTTGTTATCTCTTCTATTGAACATGTAATGGCGGACGGCTGCGAGCACAGAGTACGTAATATTATAACATCTGTGCCCGCGGAAAAAGTAAAAACGAAACGCAACCGTTCTTTTTTTTATCTTTTCAAATTAGATAAATTTATATTTTAATACCTTAATAATAGAAGGAATAATTATGTATAAAATCGATATAGTCTTGAATATAATAAAATGAAAATTGGCTTTAGTTAATTTATTGTAATAAGATTTATTCTTAAGCATACTGCGTGGAATGAAACTTATTTATGCCGGAAAATAATACGACCAATTTGCAGAGCACGTTCGCACAATTATCGCTATACGGTTTGGGTAGTCATTTCTATTTATACACATAGACCAAAACATTATATTTTGTTAAAAGGTTCCAAATTGCTCCTCGTAATTAAGGATGTGGGAGCAAGAATTGTTTATTGATGAAAGTGTAATAAGATGTTGGTTTTTACCTCATTTTCTCTTAGTGTGTTGTTGTTATAGTTCAATAGTGAGTTAATTAAGATGTCACAAATATCATAATTATTATTTAGTTCTATAATACTTATCTGGTGTACGAAACACAAATCAGTTTGTGAAAACCCTATAGAGGAATTTTAATGGTTTGTTTACATCGAGTCCGATTTGAATGTGAATGTAGTATAGTTTGCATATTGGCTTTAACGTGAAATTTATAAATCACTAATAACATCCCTCGATTTTCTTCGGTTTTTGTATAGATCCCGTTTGTTTTTTAAATAAAATATAGGCCATATTACTCAGAAATAATTTAGCTTTATTGTTGTAAAAGAATTTTTGAAATCGGTCCAATAATTTTTGAGTTTATCCAGTACAAACAAACAAACAAAAAATCAAAACTTTCCTCTTTTAATTAGTTTAGATATCTGAAAAAAATTTGAAGGATTTTTCAGGTGCAGGATCATGCTTCGTTGTACCCGGGGTTAAAAGATGAAACTTGGCTCACAGTTGATAGTCCATGTTCTAGATAAGAAAATACATTTTATCCCGGTTATGTTTCTCTGGTAACCTTTCCGAAAAGCTGATAGATAAAAAAATTATGACGTGCATAAGTGTATTAGTTATGCCTACGAGTATATGAATAAAATATTTACGCTTTGGCTGGGATGATTTTGATGTTTATATGTTTGTGATTTGGTTTCGTGTAACCACTTCCGCGGCTGAAGCCCGGGGCAGAAGTTTCTAATTGATGAAGGAAAACGTCATAGGGAAATCCGTCTTATCTATAAAGTTAGGTTTACATAAAACATATTATCTCAAGATAGGCCCATTCTAGAGGCGATATCAGAGTAAGAAAAACCCAGAAGGTAGGTATGAAACCTAAAAGACGCTCCCGGCGATGCTCTGTGCCTCCTGACTGCTATTTGTCTCCTCAAGGCATTAAAATTTCATCTGTGTTTCGCGAAGGACTGAAGTAACTTGCCCGCATCGATGTTCTCATTCATGATGTGGGCGTTTTCAAGTCATTAGGTTTAGTTTAGGGCAGGATGTTATTTATAGTGTCAGTACTATCCAAGAGTAGGTACCTATCACTGTTTACTTAAGCATACATAAGCCATAAATATTCGTAATGTAACATACAACGTAAAATAATAAAACTGATCGATGTCAGTATATATAATGTACTTAATAAACTTACAGTGGACCCCCGGTAATCCGACAAACATTTTGCAGGGTAGTGTCGGACTATCGAATTTGTCGGATTATAGAGTACTGCCTAAAACCCCCTATAATCCGGAATTTTTTACGAAAGAGTACCTTGTAATCCGACAAATTACAGATCCAATGATAAGATTCTATTATGTTATATATATGTACTCTGAAGTACAAATCATACTTCATACATCAATCATACAAGCAATTAGAATCAAAACAATACCCTACGTGTCGAGCACAATTATAGTGGTGGTGCGTACAAGTTTATTCAATCATGCATTAGCGAAGATTGTCAAAAAATATTCAATAATAAATAATAGACCATGTCGGATTACAGGGGGTGCCGGATTAGACCGGGGCCGGATTACCGGGGGTCCACTGTATTAGATTTTTTTTGGTTTGTCTGTGCGTGTGTCTAATTTAAAAGTAAAAAAATCCTTTGAGTAAAAGGGGATAACAACAAAGAGATCAAGAAAGAGTGATCCCCTGACAATAATATCAATGACATGTTAAAAGAAGCAAAAAAAACAGTTAAAAATATCCATAGTACCAGGAGTACATGATACGAAAGATCTAATCACCTCAGAATGTCAATGACACAGTTGGACCACAGAACACGTCGCACTATAATATGTAAAATGTTGACGTAACCATCTGCGTTGAACTGTGGGTGATGTGCTCACTCATGGCATGCGTCAATCGTATAAACTGTATAAACTTTGAAATTTCCGCTTTGAAAGGTAACTATAATAATTATTATCATTATCACTATTATGAAACAGTTTGTCTAAAGGATAAACCCTCTTTTATACATTATAATATCATTGGGATAAACTCAATAAACTGAATAGATTTTCGTGCCATGTCCGCACCCTCAGTGGAAAAAAGCATAAGTACGTCGTCTTACGTTGAATTTTAGTTATTAATATGATTGGAAAAAGGGACAAAAGCTGCATAATAATATTATGCTAATTTCTTTCAAAATTGTGTGGATTCGTTAACAATAGACGAACTGAGTACCTAATCAAAGTTTTCTGTTTGCGGTAGTGGAATACGCGTCATGGAAATATGTAAAAATAATTTCTGGTGTGTCGGTAACATTTATTTTGTGAATGACTTAAGGGTAGGTCTGGTTTTTCTATTTCATTATTATCCATTCTGTGATAAAGTTTGAATTCGATTAGGGTTTTTGATTGGTAGGTAGGTACTTGATTTTTTAATTTATTTCGGAATTTAATCGAACTAAGATACCATGTACATATGTATAGCATACGTCACGCCAAATGCGAGATGTATTGTATCCAATTATTTTTGCAATATTTTACTCAGACTCACAGACCCTGAGAGTATGTTCCGGAATACTAAACTTAAACTGCATTTAAGATTAACTCACGAACGTGATACAAGCGTACCACAAAAAATAATTCGCGTGACCAGCTACTTAAAGCGTTTGTATCTTATGACGTCACCCGGTACTGTTTGGTAACTTGCCGTGAAGTAAGTCGCTTCAAATTGTTTTGTTTGGTAGGAAGGTTGTTGACTGTTGGGGTCATTCCATGGGCTAGTTGTTAGGGTCACCGCCTGCGAAGTTGGGTCCTGAGTTTGATGTCAACCTCCCCCTTATTCTTGGTTGATTACAGCTTTTCTAAGAGATTGCACTTAAGTGCAATTTCGCGTTTAGACGCGCGGAATTAATTTGAGGTCCAAAATTAGTAGGATCATAAGTAAGGTTTAAAGCTGGCGAATAAAATAGATCAACCCTTTTGTCTTTGCATTATTGTTAATCTATAATACTACATCACAGTACTACATGCATATTTCAGAAAAAGGATAACAAAGTCAATTTCAGACACCCATTTTCTGTATTAAGTCTTGTTAAACACCAAATGCGACGACAAGCCGATGACGTCAGATTTTTTTATCAATAGCCCAGAAAGTCACGTAACCTGATGCCCCAATAAATGGTCATCGCTGAATATCGTCGTCAGCAGACAAACTAAGATCTACTGCTAACTATGACACAGCAACTTTTAAAAATATTTCACGGCCAAAATGGTTATTTAGCTTCGTACAGATTACGGTAACCTTTAAATATACGTGACGGCATGTTGATATTATATTTAACGCCTGTTGATTCAACCTCACTCGATACTGAGCGTACCCTCAGTGGAAAAAACTTATGTGCGTGCAATCTTCACGCGCAATTGAAGTAAAACTTCTTTTATGTTGGTGACATGTATTACCAACAAAAGTAAACTTAATTTAAATATTACAGTTGACCAAAAAAAAAAAAAAAGTTGATTTATATTTATTAACAATATACTTTACAAAAACGAATATACAACTGTAATTACTCCTAATAATACCGTTATTCGTTACCCCCTGAATCTTAATAGAATTATGCATCTGTACTTCAATTTTATGGTTTTGTTTTCATTTGACATTCAACAGACTATAGACTATAGAGCCTTATTTCCGTCCCACTATTTCTGTCCGAAAAATAATCTGAGTTTCTCTCAAGTCGCACCTAAAGAAAAGAAATACTTCAAAACGCTCACACAACACAATCTTGAACAAATTCTTGTTTACCAAATTACCAAAATATCCCGATCTTTACACTTTACCATTTGGCTTGGGTCTATGTTGTAATTGTAATGACTTTTCACACTTTGGCATCTGAAGGCCCTTTCTTTTCATCAATCGTATTCGACATGGGAATAGACAGAAAAAATATCTATTATATTATCTGAATACAATGCCATCTTATTGTATTGGCGTGGCAATCACTTGAATGCATATTGCCCATTGATTGGTAATGGGTAAATTGATTTCTTGTTCTGGTATTGTTCTTTGTTAAGGCTTTAGGTAGAATCCTACTGCACCATGTTATTCCAAATGTGTATGGTCTCATGATCTATATGATAGATCTCTGCGCGTGTTTTCCGGGATAATAATAATAAATTACAATTAGTAATTATAATTAAGTATGTAATATAATTAATAATTATAATTGTTATTCCAGATCACGGTGTACCTGTGTCCTAAATTTCATGAAATCTCGTTCAGTATTCGTGTAACATCTTGTAACTTGAAGTCGCTCGTTCCGTATAGGTTTAAATATTTTTTGTAGTTCCATCTTGTCGTGGTTTTTCCGGAGCACTTCAATTCAATAAAGGCGTAAAAAGAGTTCACCTTCAAGGCCGATGAAGCATTGGTATTTCCTCTACTGTTATTCATGTGGATTGGAGATGGTAATCACTTAACAATTACCATCATCAATCTGCTAATTCGATAGCCCTTTTGGCCATAAAAAACAAATGTTGCAATTGAATTTGACCTAGTTTCCGGTTCAATGGAGCTGAAATTTTGCATACGCGTAGGTAAAGTGAATGACAGTCAATCATTTGACTCAATCAATCAATGTCCTCATGGTCATTATGTCTGATTAAGGAGCAGAAAGGTCATAGGAACATAATTTACACTTATAATTTTGGCTATAATTAATTTTTTGTTAGTTTTGGGCTCCATTGATTTATTGTAAATGTAACTTAAGTACATTTGTCAATGTTAACTTATAATATTACCGACTTTTAATGTTACCAATAAATCTATTACAGACAATGATATTAAACTATAGATATTATGTTATGCCATTACAAATCAACCAAAAATCTGTTCCGACCGAGCTACAACACACACACACGTTTATCTTTTGTTTCACTACACCAATCCTTATTACATTGGTAAATTATGTAAAAGCGATGGCACTACTAAAACCATAATAGTGAAAAAGACAACTAGACGGCCTCACTCAGAGGCAGCTATCAACTGTTTGAATTAAAATCGCTATACTTGACTAAATTCGACTAACATAATTTCAGCGCCGTCTTGGCATATCTAATATTTACCTCTTTTTATACATATAATATCATTGATTACAGATAATAGACGTATATGACAACACATACGGCGGCAAGCGGTGTCTGCTGGTGGTGATGGAATGTATGGATGGCGGGGAGCTGTTCCAGCGGATCCAAGATAACCGGGAGGGTGCTTTCACTGAGAGACAGGCTGCTGAAGTAAGTTATCATGAGTACTAAACTAAGGAGAGAACTATGTTTTCATGGTGGATTTTAAACGCCAGTAGCTAGTTCGATGGATAGAAAAACTTAAAACCTGTCACGAATACCAAAACTCTGTGGTCCAGAGACCAGTAATCTCCAATAAGAAGGACCTGCTGAAGCTAATGAAATCATCAGTCTGTGAACGGTAGAACTTAAATTGACAGAAATACTAGTAATAGAAAATGGCCCATATTTAATACTATAGGTGAAACATTGTAAAACATCTAAAGTAAATTGGCGAAATTTTCTCTTTCAGATAATGCACTCAATTTGCGTAGCAGTTCGTCATCTTCACGACACAAACATCGCTCATCGCGACATCAAGCCAGAGAATCTGTTGTACACAAGTATGGAGCCGAATGCAATATTGAAACTCACTGACTTTGGATTCGCTAAAGAGACTCTCACGCCCGCTGACACGTTACAAACGCCTTGCTACACGCCTTACTACGTTGCGCCCGAGGTAAGTTTTTGGGTCTGTCCTAATCACCCTTGTGGGTGTGGTAACTGCTCAATAATGTCCAATTTCACGCTGAGTATAAAATATGTCCTCTTCATATTTGAAGAGTTCCCTCAAATCACCCTCAAAACTTACCCCCGACAACACAGTTATTTATAATGGCAACGTTTTACAGGTATTAGGTCCAGAGAAATACGACAAGTCATGTGATATATGGTCACTGGGCGTCGTAATGTACATACTTCTATGTGGATTCCCACCGTTCTACTCTAACCATGGACTGGCAATATCTCCTGGGATGAAGAAGGTTAGTCATGCTAATATTATTATTGCGAGAATTAGTGCAAATTTTGTGAGTTTGTATCTATGTGGAAAGTAATATCCACATGATACCATTTTGAAAAAAAGTTATCTGCTTGAAATTTTTTTAATGGATTTTAAAAGTTCATTATGGATAAATATAGGCCATAACTGTTTGTAGAAGTTCTATATTTCAAGCTGATAATGATAAGCGCTGATGAAGTAAGGAATCTGGTACCCAAGATCATCTTACAGTTTATTTACGACAGGTCAGAATGACCAGATTTCATCTTATACATGATCATATAGATCAAGTTTGCATTGCCTTTAAGGAACGTAATTTTAACCCAGTTTCCAAATTTCATCAAATAATGACAATAAATAATCATATTGCTAAATCAAATTAAATTTGAAATAAGCATTTCCATCTAGAAATTATATTTTTATTGTTAAATTTAAACTCAAACCTTTATTATAATGTCAATATTAAGATATTATATCTCCTTCTCCCACAGCGCATCAGACTGGGACAATACGACTTCCCCGACCCGGAGTGGTCCAATGTATCAGCAGATGCCAAGAACCTCATCAAAGGAATGTTGTCTGTGGATCCAGCCAAGCGGTTGACTATACATCAGGTAAGTCAGTTTTCTAACATCACTTGTATAAAGTTTCAATGCCAGAACTACGGCAATTAAATCCCCTAAATGAAATAAATTACTTAAATAAATCAGGCAGTATAAATCTCAAAATGCATTGCATGAAGCCACGACACCAAAAATTTTATTGATGTAAGACTATTGCGCAATATATTTATTTATTGCGCAATACGACGCCTTAGTACTATGACATAACTCTGCGTAAGTGTAACTGATCCTTGAATAAATATTTAACGAATAAAATAATCCATCAACTTGTAATTTTAGATACGAAAATTTTTATAAATTGTTTAAATTCTAAACGACTTGAGACATATAGATGATGCTGTAATCGTATTTTAATTAAATAAGTTCTACTACCATGGACAAATGCCATCTGGATTTAACGCAAACCAGATTTATTGGTCTTAAATTTGAAAATGAAAACTCATATAAACTTATAGACAAAAGTGGGTATCTACACAAAGCAAAAGAGTATACAAGGCAATATTTTACAGAATGTTTGTGTTATTATTAATGTTATAATAAATAATACCTTACCTATTAAACTTTATAGAACGTTTTTATATCACGAACTGCATACCTAACACTTGCTGACTGTACTATAGACGGGAAACACCTGCCACCTTCGCCACCCCTGCTCCCTCTCTACTCACGTAGACATGCCCTGTTCCTTTGCTGACTTTACTTTAAGGAGGGGGGTTAGTACACCACCTCTGCCCCATTACCCCTTTGCCCCCTTCACGCGTGTGCGTGAGGGTATGCATTTATGTAGATGTACCCCTAACCCACTCCTCCCCCCCAGGTGATGGCCAGCCCGTGGATCCGAGTGTACACCCAGGTGCCGCAGACACCGCTGTACACCAACACGCTGCTCCGCGACGCTGGCGAGGCGTGGGCCGAGGTGCAAGACGAGATGACGCGCTCGCTCGCCACCATGCGCGTGGATTATGATCAGGTATGGCATTCAAATAAATATATAAATACCATTAAAGTATTATTACTAGCGTATAGAACACATACCGCGAACACCATGTATGTCCCAAAGCATTGGCGCCACGTGGCTTCAATCTTCAATGGGTTCGTTCGATTTTGAAAGGAGAACTGGAGCTCAATTTTGAAAATTGAACCTCCCGGGCGGGACACACATTTTGTTCGAGATGTTTGTTCTATGACATTAAACTTCAATGATAAATGCTTGCATTTAAAAAAAAGAATGCTTCTTGTCTTCCACTGTAAAGCACTTTTCTGAAATATTGATAGATTAAAAATGTTATGTGCCTAATGCCCCAACTCAGAGTCACTAACGGTTACTTTAATCGCTCCTTAGTATAGAATCACCATACAAATTCTGTACTAAGGAGCGATTTAATACGATTTAGTAGATTAAAGTAACCATTACCGTAGATTAAAGTAACCATTAGTGACTCCGAGTTGGGGCGTAAGTGTATCAGTGATGCCTGCGTAAATAAATGATTTAGAATTTTCTTTTTTTTGCACATTCATACTTCCGCTGCAGTATGAATAACATAAATAGACATCACTTTAACACCCGTGACCCTAGAATAAACATTTATGCGTCACATAAATATCTTACAATTTTATTTTATAGATAGAACCTCAATATTCACGAAAAAAATATTATAAAAATAATAATCTTCAATTTAAAAACAAAAATTGATAAATAAAAATCATTATCAAATTTCCCACCAAAAACGTCACGTGACGTCACTGAACTATATTCAATACTATCTGTCTACTAAGTTTGTTGAATTTCCATATAAAATTGTTCCAATGACGTCATATTGGTTCACATTAGGAAATGATTAGCTCTGCAACCAGTTCCACTCAGAATAGTAAACTTTTGTATGATAATATCTTTTTTGTAATATTTTTTTTAAAAGATGTGCTGAGGAGTTTCTTTAGGCTTTTCTTCTCCTCCATGACAAAGCACCTTCCGAAAAGCCAAAAAATGACGTGCATAAGTGTATCAATGATACCTATATGAATAAAATATTTTGACTTTTTGACTTTTATTCTCAAAATGGCGTTTGAGGTCACGTGACAGTGAGTACAATTTTTAACATTTTAAAATAATGATATTTAATTTATTGTGATTGATTATAATAAAAGAATCATATTTTAGGCCTTTAAATGTTACCACTAATATTTTAGACATAAATTTATATTAATTTATAGTTAGTGTCAACATCCCTATTGAAGCCGGGGCCCCTCGCTTCGCAGGCAGCGTCACTACCAACACTAGATTTAGTCAAAATACAAAATTCTCACTTTTAACTACATTGGAAAAATATATAGTTGTATGTCCATATTGTCCTTTGGGGCCGTTCAAGTATTACGTAAGCACTATTGGGGGGTGGGGGGCCTTTGTTTTGCTTATTTTGGATGACATGGGGGGTAGGGGAGTCTAGATGATGATTCCGTCATCGGTACTTTTTTACATTTTTTTTGAAAAATGTTTACGTAAAAGCATGGGGGGAGGGGGTAAGAGCTTTGCTTACTTTTGCTGACAAGGGGGGGGGGGGGGTAAATAATAGTAATAAATCTGCGTACGTAATATTTGAACGGCCCCTTTGGTACCTTCTTATAAATTGATACATAAGGTACATATTTATTTATGTACTTTAAAAAGCCGCACTAAACCACTAAATAACATTTCTTTTTGTTTTCAGGTGCAAATCAAAGCCCTAGAGCAAAGCAACAATTCTTTACTAAACAAGAGACGAAACAAAGTCGGTGCTTGAACTGACAGCGGTACTTATGATTGTATTCTTATGACTTGCATAAGGAAATATATGTATTTGCAGTGTGAATGTTGCGAACATTATCAGCGTGTCAAACAGCGTGTCACGGAAAACGATTATAGATGGCGTTGGGTGGGATTTTTGTTGACGGTAATTCGAAAAAGTTTTTGCAACTGGTCCTATTTAATATTATTTGTAATAGTTCAGGTTCAGTTCAGAACATAATGATAGTCTTGTGGTGTGAATGACTCTATTTTTCAATATGTCATTAGAATTCTTCGTGCCTTCGAAAACGTGCAAAGTCAATGTCTCTTTGGTCTCCTACGTCTCACCAGTAGGATACCTAGCGGCTTGTACGTACAGACAACAAAAACACAACACAATTGCATTATACTTTGTCACTTTACTCTTATTCCCCTTAAAAAAATTATTAGACTAATATTGCTGATAATGTTTGTATTATACATGTTCGTATTATTAATGAATAGTGACGCAAATGCGTTTAAGTCGTTTTTCAATTGTTTTAAAGATTGAAAATAATAGGCCACACTCGTATTGTTACGGGTCGCATGGACACAAAAATAACATCACAAATGTCATAATTATATTTGAGAAGAAAATATTATTCTTTCATATAAATGTTGTATTTGAAAGAAATAAAACTTCTCACCTGGCAATTACATTCAATACTAGTCCAATTGTATTGTATGAGCCAAAGTATGTCTTTTCATATTTACTATATTTATTGTTAAAAAAAAACTTAAAATTACTTAAAACTTAAGTACTTGACTGCGTGTTGTTTGGTTGAATAAAAATTTATTGTAACTAGTAATTGTTTGTAACTATTTAATTTGATTTTCATTGTATTTCATTATGTATTAACATGTACGGAATATACACGTTATTGACGCCCGAATGCAACAATGACACATTTTCAGATGTGCTATTATGATTTGATGTTACCCTTAGGTTTTTTTAGGTATCACAATAGTGTGCACTTACAAAACAACAATTGTAAAAATATATTTTAATGTCAATAATTATAATTACATATTTTTTTTCTATGAATAAAAACATAACAGTGATTAGTAGGATGCCGAGGTGCGGCAGCCATAGCCATTAATGAAGTTCAAACAAACGTACAAAAGAAAAAATAATTTTATATAATACCTGTTGTACCGATTGTTTATTTACATACAATTTCGGAAGAAAATCAATTTATGTTTGCTATTCCCGTAAGTTAAATGTGAATGTTTATTAGTTAATTAATTTAGTTAATAAATTGGAGAAAATGTATAAAATATATGTTTGAGCCATTCTTGCACAAAATTAATAATCAATTGTGTTGTGACTTGATAAGTTATTTCTTATTACACACATTTTTTCTATACAAGTTAAACATTTGATTGTATTGTTTAATTATTCATGTTGCATGTTCAGTTTACCGCTGAAAAAACATGACTATTTTCGATCCATCATATTATATTGTTTAGTAGAAAAGTGACTTATTTAAAAAATCCAGTTATTTTTTATTGTAGCAGATATAATATGAATTTGTTTACTTTTACAGTTAATAAAAGCTTAATATCGTGTAACTAGGTAAATATTGTAATCATCATAATTGATGAATTTATAATTTTAGGTGAAATAATTAAATTATAATAGTATTTGTAACACTGTTTTCGCAATTAAATAATAAAATGTCGAAACTAAATGTGCTAAACTGCATTTAATATTACAATAGTTTAAATATTATACATATAATTATATTATGTTAAATATAAATAAATGTATGTCTGTAAATATTGGTGCAATTTTAATTTAGTTATTTCGTTCCTAACTGGTCAGTATGTATACAGTAATGTACTAAAATTTTAATTTAGATCTACAATACACAAAAATAGTTAAGTATATTTCTCAGAAATGAATAAAAATTGTTACGCACCAAATTAATATGCGTTGTTTTTCTTTTAAATACTTAGTAATATATTTTACACATCAAATCGGTATTAAAAACTTGTTTGAGTGTATAGAACACATAATTATATCACTCGCATTCAAGCATAGATATAAGCTATTGTGCTACATATCTGAAATACTTGATTTATATATATTTTTCTTTCGAGAATTCATACTTACCAAACTTAAAAACTTATTAATTTCTCATGAAATGTATAATAGAATAGTATAAATGTGTTATATTAAAATTACTTAAGCTCAATTTAGAAGCATTTTTCTGTAAGCGCGTGTTTAGGTGTAAACTTATAAAAATATTTTAATTTTAGGGTGCAATAGTGACACATTTGCCTTTATTCATACAATTAAAAAAAATTGTATTAATAGTGTATGTATGTATGTCTGTTTAATCAAATTTTATTAATAGAGGTGCTGTTTCAAAGTATTTTGCTTATTAAAAAGAATCACATATTTGCTAGTGTTATGAGGTGTGTTTAATGAGGAGATTAGTTTTCGATAATACATTCGATTTTCTATACTAAGATGTGATAAAGATGTATTTTTCGATTTTTTGAATCTTTGTACCTATATCACTTCATTAGCAGCACAAAACTAATTATATAAAAATTAAAAGAATGCCGATTTATCGCTGCAAAGACAAGTCATTAGTCAAACAAGAATAAGTGCCCTTTTCAATATTATATCTATCAATTATCCTCAAGTCATATAACCTAGCTATAGTCATATAGCCTAGCAACTGTGGAAGAATCATAATATTGCAGTATTAGTGTACCTGCCGAAAGGTCGTTGTTGCTTATTACATCTAATATTGGGTTTGTCGACAATCGATAATACAAAAACTTCATGGGGGCTTCTCTGCTCTCAACGCATTGAGACTTCTAAAAGAATATTTTATTCTACCCGTGCGAAAGTTACAAGCAATTTGTTACCCCTAAATGTCAAATATAAGGACCCTTTACAGAATAAACTTACCCCCATTTTTTTAACGAATCGAGGCATCCTTACGATTAGATTAAACTGACAATATTACATTGCTGAATTTATACTGTAACAGCATAACTGAATGTTTGTGATAGTTTCATACCATACCCTAATATGGAATTATGTCACTGTTTCATTGAGTAAACTACAATGTTGTGTCAGTATTGCTTCAAAATACTTAACCAATTAAAATCAACATTAAGTTTACCGTCCAAAAGAGTTGTTAGTAAAAATATATTTTTGATGTGTGCTTGATAGAATAATAAATTAATCGTATATTACTATAGTATGTAATAATTAGTGTGTTAGACTAAGAATTAGGCACAAAATAATGTACAATTTTTTTTCGAACAATAAGCTCTATTATTTTGCTTATTTAGGACAATACAGCTTACTTTTGTGTAATAACAGCTACTTAACAGCCAATTAAAATACGACTGTAAAGTCACTCTCTCTTACATTCACCGTATTATTCCCTAAATCCCCATTATTTTTATTCCATAAATAAAGTACTATTAGCATTTTTCTCCTCAACTTAATAATAAAAAGATTTGTGACTGATCTGTGCCAATGTTCCCCGTAATATTGTGGAAATAATTATGACCAATGACAATTAAGTTTAGATAATTTATCAAACCATAAATTTAAATAATAATTCGACAGAAAAAACAAGTATTAACAAAATATAATTTGCAATTATTGATAACACTTTTTAAATGCAACGGGTATCCACGACGGTTATACCGTTATTGTGGCCATGATTTATGAGTATGTAACTGGGTCGAAATATCTGTATGATAATATACGGCTCGTGGGTACCCGTTGCATTTAAAATGTCTAGTATCCGAAATGATCTATGTTTAAAATCATAATAATATTTATAAGAAAGTTTAACATAATCTATAAAAAATTAAATATAAAAATATTCGTAAAAGTAAAATAAAAAATGTTTCTGCGGTACAAAAGGGGGCCTTTCTCTGTGTAAAACTCGACCATCATTATTTTTTGTGAATAATCTAGATCCGTACTATTAAAACTAGTGCTCTTACAACTATAGTGCATTTGTAGCGAATGTTGCCAATTTGTGTATTTGTATGATGCGTGTAAGAATAGTAAAACTTAACATTTTTAATGTACTATTAAGGTACTTTTTGCCAATTTCTACCCAGTTACATCTTAAACAATCGTACATTTAGGTATTTACATTTAAAATGTTAAGTGACATTGATGTTAGTTTTAAAACTTAAATATTTAAGATAAAAAATAAAGCGATGATAAAATAAATCGAAGTTTTATTTTACTGTAATCAGTTTTCTTTTGCGTTAAAATACAATATATTTTATTTATTTATTAGATACTTAGGTATATAATAAAAGACGAATTTATACCAAAATAAATTTTATTCAACATATAAGTTCACCGATTACACCAAATTAACGTATACCGTAACTTATTTTAATAAGCGTTGATTAAATACATTAATAGCCTATTGTAGATTCTTAAAAATTAAGTATAAAAACAGTATTATTTGCTAAGTTATTAGGAAAGTCTTGCACCCCTCCACTATTCCTTAACAATTTCCATATCAAATAACATTTTATAGTATTATAAGAAGCTGTAAGCGAAGTATATGATGGGAGGCGCCCAGGCTACTTGCATCATGGAGAGACCCATGGTAGCAGCCAGAGCGTACCAGAGGAGAGCTATGACCATGGCTTGCCAGATAAGGTGGACGACGAACAGACTGGAACAAAACATTTCGTTTAAATATAATTTTTACTAACCCTGAGCTATCAGCTGTCAAACTGCTTTTTTTGCCACGCAAGTAATTTTTGGGTTAGCCTATAGCCTATAGCAATGTTCCGCAAAATATATGCCGCGGCACACTGGTGTACAGAGTCACTAACGGTTACTTAAATCGCTCTTAGTACAAAATTTGTATAGTGATTATTTAAGTACTAAGGAGCGATTTAAGTAACCACTAGCGACTTTGAGTTGGGGCGTGACTTATAAAAAAGCATTTAAATATGATCTTATCATTAGGTATCCTTAAATGTTGATTTGGGTGTTGAATATTTTATTTCATTACTGCAAAGATAATTATACTACACTACACAGCAGGTGTACATAGCATCAACACACTTACATATTATCCTTAGCTTTAGCGGCTTTTATAGTTTCCTCCCCTTCCTTGTTGAGGTACTTTCTGACGCCGATGTGCAGTTGTGTGAAGTAATCGATCCACTGCAAGAAGAAGTATGATTGAGTAGGTAAGTTAATTTGGGTAAAGATAAAATGAAATTGGCCAAAACACGACTGGAGCCTGTTTTTTTTTTAATTTCAAAACACCTAATTCTGCCTATAAAAAAAAAAGAAAACGTCACATAATGGAAGTCGAAATATTAATTTATAGGGTAACCATGGCGCTGATTAAATTATAGTTCTTTTTAAAAGATATTTTGACTTTAATATTAAATTGCTCCGTTACCTATGTAAAATAATAATTACAATATTTATGTCTGTGTATATATATGTAACTAAATCTCACCACTAGCTTCGACACGTCGAAGTAGTAAGTCTCCTGGTCAGCCTTGTTAAGTTTCTCGAACAGTGCCTTCGTGTTGGTGTTGTGGAACTTCCACTCGGTGAAGATGAACGTCTCCAGGCGGTTCAATGAGTTCCACACGTTCTTATGTAGACGGACCAAGCTGGGAAGCGAAATAGTTTTATTAGGCGATTTATAACTTTTTAACTTGTTATTTTTTATTTTAATTACATTATGCACAGGAACAATAGTGGGAAATCTGAGCATTAGTACGCACATCTAAAGCTATTACTACTTTTTTTATCAGGGGTTATAATATATTTCATGTTTTGGTAATTTTATCGACTTTGTTTGCCAGTTTTGCAATAGATATTGAGATTGGTAATAATAAGACGCTAATTTTAATAAAGTTTTTGTTATCAACATCAGTAGCATGTAATTTTTGAATTTATAGGTACTTCTGCACCCTGCGTTTGGAAAAAAAATGAGAGTAAAATTTTTACCGTAAAATATAAATATGTATAGTAAAATTTTTAAACTCCAGCGAATGCGGTGCGTGTACTAGGGCTTACTAGGCGCACAGCATTCGCTGGAGTTGTTTTGTATTGCTAGCGCAGGTCATCATTGGTGCGAGCGAGAGGTAGGTACTTAAAAGTAAGAAGTATAACTTCTTACGTGCTTACATAATTAAGTACACCACAGATCAATAAATGCCAATAACTTCCGGACAGAAAAACAAAAACGCCATGGTTTACGGCATTGACGTGGATGGGCGTAGGTAGTAGCTTGTAAATACAGGAATAAAATTACGTAATCCAGCACGGTATTTTTCTTCCTCAGTCAAATACAAGGCGATGAGTTATTTACCTTATTTATTGATCTGTGAAATCACTGTCACACTTTTTTCTATCATAAAATATATTTTCTAAAACCGAATCTTACATAGGCCTTCCCCCTGTAACCCTGAGCACCATGTCTAGCAGGAAGGCCGGTATGAAGTGTATAAAGATGGCCGACAGCCGGAACAGCCACAGCGACGGAACGAACGCAAGGTAGGGATACCTGGAACCAAATGTATAATGAAATGTAGAGTGACCCTACGAGTATATTTGTATATTGTACATGAGCAACCCTGTTTTGGTTACCATAGTATTTGAGAATAACACGATTGTCATTCATTGTCAAGCTAGAAAAAAAATTAGAAAAATATTGTATTATTGGAAATATTGAAAATATAAACATGCAAAGTGAAGGAAATATACTTAATTGTATTTTTATTATAAATAATCTGAGATCCCTGACTGACGCTATCCATACAAAATATCTAACTCGTTACTTCACCCATCATACACACACACACACACACACACACACACACACACACACACACACACACACACACACAAACAGTTAACAGACACACACATGTCTCTTATTAATAAAGATAAACTAGCTGAAACACAGACATAGCTGAAATCTATTACTACACAGCCGTATTGGGGCGACTTAGAATATTGACTTCAATACCATGCGGGCATACTAAGGTGTCGTAAAGGCGACAGAAGCCGGCCCGCTTGGTATAGTTTCACGTAACTATTATAATATCATCGATATCGTTATTAAGTCAAGAATATAACTGGTATTAGGTATAATCTTTTCGTGACGCCTGTCTGGAGCTACCACGCTCTTGCGTGTCAGCCGCCAACCAAAAGACCAATCATTTATTTAGTTTCATTAATTATCACGGTGAAAAAAAAGCAAATACAATAAAACAATAAAAACCAATAATAATAATAAAAATCATTTTATAACAATTATAAAAGTAAGTAGAAAAAATCTAACGTGAACTCAAATATAATTAAAATCATCATCATTACAAGTAATGGGTATATATTATAGTAACAATGCTTACCACACAGCACTCTTGAGCGGGTAGTCGTGGAGAATCCCGTTGATGGCGTTCTCCACCATCACCCAGCGGAACGGGTTCTGTGTGGACGACGAGCAGTGGTACACCGGCACCGACATAGACCTGGAATTAACGTGCTTGATTATTTGACACGTTCGCTACGTAAGGATTATTAGTGTACTTTTTGCTGGTGCGTCATGAGGTCATATTGACTCATAGAGGACCTTTTTACAGTGCGTCGTGTGGTCAAATAAGCCCTCATTCAGTTCTGTTCTCATTCAGTTGTTTTGCAATGGTATATAAATCTGTTTCCTACGATAGAAATACACAAAGTTAAACCTTCCGCACCAGGGGAAAGAACGCTACTTTATTCGCCGCACCACATGAAAGTTCGCTATGAGCCAATATGACCTCACAACGCAGCGAACGTGTTAAACCAAGGGCGGATCCAGCTTTGGCGCCAGGGGGTCACATAGTCGTGGTAAAGTCACAAAAAGTTGTAATTTAATCTTGATAGTAATAGATACAATTAAAAAATAGGTATTTTATTATTAGAATAATAAATGTAAGTACTATACTTAAAAAATAACAAAAAATATATGAAAACATTATGTTTGCAACAAAGTAGACTAATACTAACTTAATAACAATGGATTTCAACATTATGTTTAACAATTTTAATTAGTGGCCCACCTAGGTCCTGGACCCAGCCTAGGGGGCGTCATGGCCCCCATAACACCCTCCTGGATCCGTCCTTGTAAGTAAGTAGGGAATACATAACTCTTCACACTCATAGCCCCACACTAGGATTATTGAAGAAGTGGGATAATTCGGGGCAAAATATGACAGATAACACAAATACAAAAACTACTGCAAATGTCATGTAACATTATCATTATCCCACAATCTTTATGGAGACGAGGCTCAACGAAATCAACTTTCCATCAACATTAACAAGTGGTGAACTATGATTAAGACAACTTCCCATAAACATTAACCAATATGGTGAACTATGACTAAGGCCTGTACCCCTCCATTGTGTTACCAAGACCCAACAGTATGCTTGTGGGATGTCCCACTACTATTTCCGGTTTATTAAGAGCTTAGAGTATAACTGTATAATATACTCTAAGATTAAGAGGCTTCAAAATACACATTCACACATACACACACACACACACACACACACACACACATACATTCACACATGCATGCACATATGCAAACACTCATCTTAGTTTGCAGTAATAATTATATGTTAATAATTTAACATCTGTATGTTAATAACTAAAACATTGTATTCTGAGGTGGGCGTAAACAGTGGCAATACAGTTGATACAAAAGCCGGTGTTTACGAACATATAATTTGTATTTTTTTTGTTCTGAATAAACTTTAATTTTTTTATTGCCTCTCAAAACACATTACATTGTATACAATTTTATAACAAAAAACATAAAAAAATTATAATTGTATTGAGACAAAAGGAGACGGCTGAGCATTGGCTGACACGAAAGAATGATTTCGTGCAGCGCTGATTTTCAGCCGGTCCCTTCTCCCTGGGCTCTTAAGTGGGAGTCGGGTTTTTAATCTTTAATTTACCTTTAGTTAATGACTTACTTGTCGTTGGCGGCGTCCCAGCCAGCCACCAGGAGCTCGTTGACCACCATGTCAACGGGGATGTAGTCCGCTATGTTCTGCTTGCACATCGGGAGACGACGGACTACGCCTGAAGTCAGGAGAGACTGGGTATATATATCAGTGTGATATTTTATAGTCCTAAGACCGCCGTGTAGAACTTTTTTTACTAGTTATATTCACGTAAGTAACTTGTACTTAGGTAAGTATTACCTAACCTTAACCATAACCTAACTTAGGTAAGTAACTTGTACTTAGTCGTAGGTAAATAGTAAGTAACCTTAATACTAATTAGTAGTAATTATTTAACTTACAAAAAAATTGCAAATGTCAACACACTTTGTAAATAGCTTATCGTTTTTTTTCTAATACATACCTACATTATTTTATTAATACATACATTATTTTATTATATAATTGTTTTTCTTCTTGTGTATTAATTAGTGTTATTGGTGCTAACCATTCTAATTAAATCAAATAAATAAATACATAGTTGTGTAGGTTACTTCCGAAATTACTTACGTAAATTTTATGGGAGTAACTTACGAGTAGAATCGATCTAAGAGATACACATGTTTGTAATAAGTAAACATGTTTGTTTACCACACACCCATGGTGTAACTGATGTCCATGAATAACGATGATCACTTACCATCGTCGCCTACTTAATTGTCGGTTATTGACATAAAACCTTGGGATTACACAACCGGATGCTAAAATAACCAAGTTACAAGGGCATTTCCCACTGCAATTAACAACTTTCAGACAACGTGCGGTGAATATTTGAATGTCCATCAATGCGGATAATATTTCACTCTGCACAACGCCTGCATACAACACATGTTATTTGCATAAATGCATATCAGATGGCAGTAAATTCCTATTCCATAGTTTTAAATAAGAGTGAATGTGCTATGCATACATGATACAAGTTAGGTACAGAATCTATCTTAATATTTACACTTATTCGACCCTCACTTCACATCGGAAATCTATAGTAACTATTTAATTTATTATCCACTCCAAATATTATTTAAAAGGGGATTAATATTCAATTTGATCTTTTTTTCTGAAGCGATTGTAATACTTAAAAATACCTACGCCTTAGAAAATAGCAACCAAATCGGATAAGTCATTTCTAAGATTAGAAAGAACAAACACACACAGAAATATATTTAATATTTGTTATAATTTCATTATTAGGAGATTTAAGGCGTCAATAAGTCAATAAAATTTCCTCCCTAGCCTCCACAAAATTTTATCAAAGCAAAGTGAGAACGGGTTTCTACACCATAATAGGAAAAAGATAAATAACAATACCTTTAGCCGCACCCATCATAAACCCTTGCGGTCCAACCTTGGAGCAAGTCCAGCCTGGCATCGGCTCCTTGTACGACGCTACGACTGGAAACATTTGGACAAGTTATAACATGCTGGGACATTATGAAATACCTACATAACAAACTTTGTTGATAAATGAAAAAATCTAAATAGATAAAGTGAAATATTCGGAGATAAATAATAATAATATTCAGTAAAAATTAGAAAAAAAGATATTCATGGTTTTGTTACAACCCCCTTTTTCCATCTCACCCTCACTTATAGCAAAGAAAGGTACAGAAAGAAAGGCAGTCATTCTCAAAGTAACGCAGGGTACGTACTGCGTAACGATAGAGAAGACTGAAAAACAACGCATAACCCGAACCTGAAAACATCTGAATCTAGAAGCGTCTACTGTCTATCTTTCATTCCGTAAAATGGGGGTTAAAAATGGAGAAAAGACAAAGTTGCGAGCACCAGATAGTGATAGCGACAGTGACTAAGTATGTAAATTTGTGATAAAACTCACTCATGGTAGGTCTAACGATGGTGCAGGGCACCTGGCCAGCGCACCTGAGCACCTCATGCTCAGCCAGGTGCTTTGTGAACGTATACGTGTTGGGATGGTCCTTCAAGATCCTGGAATTACAATGATACGTAAGATAAAACAATACTCACAGAAGCTATCATGATACAAAATACCAGTAATAAAAGAAAACAGTGGAAGTCATGATCATGAATAAGGAAGGTCAAACTCGGAGACTACCGAGGTGGCCATAGAAATTACGAAGAAAAAAAAAGAGAATTAACAGCGAAGAAGCGAGAAAAGAGAGTTCTTCTCTTTCTCGCAAAAGAAAAAAGAAGAAGCGTAACAAGACAGAAGAAGCGAGAAAAGAAACGAGATAAGAGAGTAGAAATTACATAAGAAATGAGATTAGAGACAAAAGAAGAAAGAGAGTAGGAGCGAGAGAAGGAACGAGAGAATAGAGTGCCCAGTGACGGGTCATTATAAACAAAAGTAATATCTTACTCTGGTTCCATTTCATTGAGAGCTTGATCAGTGAGGGTTTTGACCAAGCTTATGATTTTCTCTGTGTCAGCCGGTGGGTCGTATACCTTCTCCTGAGCTTCGGTCAGGAACGAATTGACGTATGCTGAGGAGACGTGGACCATCACCTGATGGTGGCGTACATCATTATTAGTCAAAGAAGAAGAAAATAGTTAAAAAGTCATAGAAGAGTAAATTACTTTTCCGAAGTAGATTCCTAATGTAAAAGTGATTATGGCCTCTAACCCAGCTAGGACCCAGTAGTGGGATATTTATTGTTTGGGAAGCTATGTCTGTCTGCGTGCGTAGCAGTGATAGACTAGCAGTGTAGTTGGTGCTCAAAGAGGGTTTAAATTCTAATCCTACCAGCACCTTTAATTTTTAAAGTTATGTGTGTATTAGAATACCTATTTAGAATTGTATAATTAGTTTACTTCGGATAAGGAAATCATCGTGAGGAAATGCACACAACTAAGAATTCTTCATAATGTTCTCAATAGTGTATAAAGTCTGTTAATCCTCTCTTGGCCAACGTGATGATCTGTGGACTGTATCTCACATTGTAAGAGGACACCCGTGCCCAGCAGTGAGACAGTTATAGGTTGTGAATTGTGATGATGACGATTATGATGAAGTCTGTCTGTCAATCTCCAAAGCCGGGCATTTATCTGGCTGGAATCCCTGAAACTCCATCCCTGATATTCCTCATCGGGTATCCAAGGTGGTCTTAGGGACACCAGATTTTGCCTTGGAAACAAAGTTAAAAAACCCTATACTAAAATCACCTTTAAATTCTTAATCTCCTTGCAAAGCTCCATCACGCGTCTGGTCCCCAACAGGTTGATGTTGACGGTGACATTGAGGTTATCCTCGAAGTCCAGGGTGGCTGCTGAGTGGATGACCACGTTAACATTGTCCACTAGCGTCTGCCGATCCTGGCTGCTCAGACCTAGCCCCTCTTGACTCACGTCTCCGGACACAGGAATGATCTTATTGAACACGTCAGTACTTTGCGTTTCTAGAAGCTTCTCGAAAACCTGGAAATTGTTCAGTCAAATAAATCTTCATAAATAGGTACCTAATCTACATAATGCACCCAATGTCATGAAAATCTGTTCCGTAGTTTTTGTTTAAAAGGGTCATACATACAAATTTTCGCATTTATAATATTACTAGCTGTTGCCAGCAGCTTCGCACGTGCAAATTATGCTTATCATATTTATTCCCTATTTCACCCCCTTGGAGGTTGAATTTTGAAAAATCATTCCTTAGTGGATGCCTACATCATAAGAGGAATAAGTGTGCGAAATTTTAAGTTTCTAGCCCTTAGGGTTTGTGCGTTGATACATCAGATAATCACTTTTGCCTTTTTTATATACAGATTAGTAGAATAATAGCATTGTGAGGTCCTCACATTATAATATATGATACTAAGATTATGTCTCAAGTTTCATGGATCATGCCATGGCATAATGAGATAAGAAGAAAATAACGGGAATTTAGCACCGCAATTCGTAATAAAATAATTTGAAACCATCTTTTAATAAAGAAAAGAAATAAATTGCTTGAAGGGAAAAAGTTTGTGTCTGTGTTAGAAGTTAGACCAATCTTAAGCATTTTGGAGTAAATTGGAATTTATAGGTAGGTACATAATACATATATTTACAGGTTGAATTTTTCAAGTGTGCGTAGATGGCCAAATCTAACTGGAATAATAAAATGGAAACTAAGAGGAGTAGTGAAAGATGCTGAAAGGAGTCTCGGGGCCGATTTGGATGAAAACTAAATCTGCATCATTACAATTTTGAAAAATCAAAATGCATAGCCAGGAATCAAACCGGTTGAATTTGAAAAAATAAAACACAACCTGTATTTTTACACCATCCGATGTCGCTAAGAAGGATCGAATTCTGGGAAGTAATGACATACGAAAAATCAACATTTTTCGCATTGACCATTTTTCACTATTCCTCATAGTTTCGATTTTTGCCATCCATGTACACTTGAAAAAACACTGTATATACGCCATGTACGTCATCAATAAAGATCATAGGTTAATAAAATGGAGGTCTAAATCAGTAATATTTTTAATGATAGGTAATATTAATAAAATATAAATTACATTTAGTTACAGATGAAGCGAAATCTGCAATTACTTGAGGAAAAATTAACGAGGGATATAAATAAATACACCTAATAAGAATTATTATTACATTACTTTGAAATTTTGTAGCCTTTTTCTGCATGGCTTAGTGCAGATTAATGCAAATGAATGCCATAAAATATTATAAAATGTGTTTACATTTTATCCAACAAGGTTGCAACTTTGTATTTTGAGAAAAAATTTTGATCAGGATATAAGAAAAAACTTAAAAAGAAGTAGGTACTGATGTAGTGTTGTAGTATCGTCTTCGTTAAAAAAAAACTCTTAATGACGCACGGACGGACTTAGTGTGGACAGAACTATGAATTGATTTGCTCGAAAACATGATTTCAATTTCACTAAAGTCGCTTAGGCAATTGATGAAATGTCTAATATTCTCTAGGGAAACCACGGAGTTGTTTTTTACCATCCTGCTGGATTTCATCAAATCCCGTTTATTTTTTCTGCAACATAGACCTATGCTGACTCAGCAATGTTACTTATACTTATAAGTTATTAAATTTTAATAAAAAAATGTTCATACTTTGGGATTTTTTTTCTCGGCAATGACCAAGTAGTGTGCTCTACAGTTTGAGGATATGGATATACGAGTACACTTACCGGGTACTACATACACGCGGAACCACAGTTCGATTTGAGTACCCCACACCCTTGCCGTCACCTTGTTAATCAACATAACGTTATATATGTATATACCTACTTTTGAGCGTGTAATTCTCAAATTAATAAGGTATTTCTTTACTCACCGAATTCTTAGGAAACTCTTGTAATCTCTCAGATATATCTTTCCCTTTCTTCGGCCTCATTAACAAATACAATTTGCCAGACTCTGGTATCGTCCTCAAAATCTTCTCGATAAGGCATAACCCAACAAAACCTGTACCACCAGTTATAAAAAAGTTTTTGCCGGTGTAAAAGGCGCGAACTTCCGATTCCGCCATCTTTATTCCTTAATTAATCTGTAACAAAAATTTATTGTAATTAAAAAATATCCAGGCACGAAGATGAACACGAAATCCGTATGTTCGTTCCACTCATTACGTTATCTTAAATTAAATATAATATAATTATTAGGTCATTAGGTTTACGCAATCATTGGTTCTTTATATTAATACTAGGAAATCGCCCTCGCTTCGCTTCGGGAGAAATAGTAAAAAAAAATATAGCCCATGTCACCCGGGGATAGTGTAGCTTCGTAACAGTGAACGAATTTTTCAAATCGGTTCGGTAGTTTCGGAGCCTATTCAATGCAAACAAACAATCAAATCTTTCCTCTTTATAATATTAGTATAGATAAGTACTTTTATGTAGGCCTTCAAGAAAATACAGTAATCTTCAAAAAACTTCGCGGTACTTAAAAACTGAATCATAATTACATTATAACGCTACTGTACTAGGTATACTGTATAGGAACATTTTGTATTTGTAATGTAGTTTTGTCAGTTTTTTTTCATTAAAATAACAATCAACGAGGATATAGGTAGGTAGTTAGTTCTTCATAGTAACTTTTTGTTGTGCCTAATTATTGTCTAAAGTTCTTGAAGGTAACTTATAAGTTTTTAATTTTAACAGACGTGGCAAAGTGTGTGTCGAACTCTGCGCAATTATTGGTTCTGTTGACATTTTTTAGTTAATATCAAAAAAAATCATAGCAAAATTTAGTAAAAATTTTACTTATTTGGAACTTTAATTAAATGACTTCAAAAAATAATGTTAACAAGTTTATTTTTGTACGTGTATCTTGATGTAATAATATTAAATTTCAAAAATTTTACATGCCTAGTTATGATGTATTTTAGATATTCAGATTCCTCACATTAGGACTTCCCTTTACGAAAATTATTTGTTTTTTCTCTGACTAAGAGCTGTTTGTTACCGACTGCGCCCGAAGGAGGGTTATGTTTACAAAGACTATAATGTCATGGCCATAATTACGATTTTTGTCTAATGATCTTGCTACAGACCACCAAAATCATTTATTATTATATTTTACGTATTGTTTATTAGATTTTACGTACGATAATGCTGTATTCCATTAGTGAACTTTGGACCAAGGTAATGAGAAAACACAAACTTGTCATGTCGAGGTCAGCGTGGATACACTTGACATGATTACGTGGGAATCGTGAAAACTAACTTTTGTAAGATATTTTTTATTGTACATATATTCTATTTGTTTTTCTTTTCACCATGGATCATATCATATTAGATGACAATGTCAGGTTGTTAATTTTTATTTTTTGGTCATCAGGGTACTATTACTCGGTTTAGTGCAATGTTGCTTAATAACGCCATCTACTGAAATAGCTTTAGTGTTGCTACTTGCCAATAGATGTCAGGAAGAGTTTATTGTAGCAGTTTTTCATGGCCTGTAATCACGGATAAAACGAAATCTTCTAAAAATGAATCCTAGCTAGATCGATTTACTAAATTTCATGAAAATCGTTGAAGCCGTTTCCGAGATTCCGAAAATATATGTATGTATATACAAGAATTGCTCGTTTAAAGGTATTAGATTAGATTTTGTTTTTTGTTTTTTCTGTGGTTTACCCTCAATTGTAGATTTGAAGCATATAATAGTAGGTACTTACATCATAGATCACATTAGCTTTAAATGCAAATTAAATGTGAAGGAATTTATACATTTCATTTTGACGCCTTTTTATTTCAAATTTTCGTTAGGTCATCGTTTTTTTGGAGTTGACTTTCTTATCAAATAATAATCATTTATTTACCAATGATATTCAAGTCCTTTTCTATTCTACTAATATTATGAATGTGAAGGTTTGTAAGGATGTACCTATGGATATTTGTTACTCTTTCACGAAAAAGCTACTGAACCGATTTTCATACATTTTTGCACACAGGTAGATCTGGATTAAAACAGGGTACTTATTGTCTCGGAAAACGCAGGAAGAGCTGCAGGCAGAGCGATAGAACTTATAATCACAGTAAGATACCCGATATGATTTTAATCAAATAATTATAATAATTAATCATTAATATGAAATGAAATGAAATAAAATAATTAGATAATCTTTTATTTATGTAGGTATCACTGATACTCTTATGCATGTCATTTTTTAATCTACCAGCTTTTTAGAAAAGTGTTTTATCACGGAGGAAAAGAAAAGTCGAAAAGAAACTCCTCAGCACGTCTTTTAAAAATAAAACTTATATTTATTACAAAAATAGGTATTCCCTAACCTGAGCAAAACTGGTTACCTAACTAGTCATTTCCAAACATCCTTATCATATAAATATTCATTTATGCTATAATTACCTAATCAAAATCTATCTAGCTAGGTACCAAGGTAAGTTGTCATAAGTTCTTGCTTCAGAGGACACGTTAATTTAGTACTGTACTGTCGTTAGAGAGCAGCCATAATAAAGCCATGTCGGACGCATTCAGGCGGCATAGAAACTTTCACTCAGGTCTGCCATCCCTTTTATTATTAACACAAGAGAAGCAATTTGTACCTATTCATGAAGTATAGAGGTAAGACGAGCCATCTTTGTTATGAAAAAGTGTCAATCTGTCCTTTATGTGGATCTATCTGTTCTTATGAGAACCTGTCGTTCTCTCCATATGACATTTACGAATGAATAAACCCTTCAGTCGACGTATTGTCAGTTGTGGGGAATAATTTTCCAGCGATTACCTAATTAATGGGTACTGTAACAAAGTTTTATACTGTTACTTTACTGAAATTTTATTATTATTTTTTCATTGTATCGCAGTGCAGATGTGTAGGTATAATAGAAATAATAATGTTTTAGGCCTTCTCTGTTAAAAAAACGAATATTTTTCTCGTAACCGGCTCACAGATTGAAGTTAACAGATTGAAGCTAACAATGGGCAACAAAGTGTTAAACAGTGAGGTCGACTATTGTCATTTGTTTTTATGTCACATTTTTTGTATTAAGTGTCGCGGTTGCGGTGTACAGAACAGACAAAGTAAAGAATGTAAGTACCTTACCCATTGTTTTTAAACTTTATTCACAGCAAACCAGTCCTATGAAGGACTCGGCTTTCCCTTCTGTATAGAGATGAAGAATAAAATTGTAAACTAAAGGTTATTTGCTTTTGCTATTTGTTATTTGAAAATCGTTCTCAATATCCTAAATGTTACCGGCCATGCCCGATTTCAGGCCATACCTAGGCAAAATCAGTTTCGCCTGAAATCGGGTTTGGCTGGTAACATACCAATCTAGATACCAAAAAAATACAGATTCGCTGGAATCCTCAGTTCTTTTAAACGAATCACAGAAAAGACTTATTTTATGTAAGAAACAGCATTATTAATCCTGGCTATCCGATTTATTAAGATTATTTCTTGCCAAAATAGGTTTTTATAATTTATAATGCAATAAAAACCACATCAATAGAACATAAATTCCGTTATTTACTTAAAATCTTTCATCATTCCCCAGACTCAAGAAAGCTGGAAAGATATTTTCAAGTATATATATACCTACTTACCTACACACCTACCGGTTTTCATATAGTTTATATAAACTAAACAATAGAGTAATAAAATATATTATAAAAAGTACTTGACAAAAAATAACCGACTACAAAATAAGGGATAACTCAAAAATTACTCGTCAGATCTCGCTCAAATTTAAGAGGTATCACATGACAAGCACCAGCTTTCGATTTAAAAAAGTATCATCAAAATCGGTTCACCCAGTCGGAAGTTCTGAGGTAACAAACATAAAAAATACAGTCGAATTGAATACCGCCTCCTTTTTTGAAGTCGATTAAAAAAACAATACCCAGATATATGTACGTATGATGTATGTACGTGACCTATGTTGATCTGATTATTATGTATTCAGCTTCCGGTCGTAATACTAGTTTAGCAATCATTGAACCCACACATTATTCTGGGCAACTCTCGACAGCAGTAGAACGAAACGTCACATAATTATAATTATCTACTCGTATACCTACTTATAAAATAGGTATCTCTATAATATCTAGTAATATCTAAAAGCCCAATCGCCCAGCATTCTACGTATTCTAAAACAAAACTTAAGCTGGCCATACACGATCAAGTGTACTTGTCAAGTTTGCAGTTTCACTTGACGCATCTAGTGTCCATGAGATAGCTATATGGCCAGATAGCCATACCGTGCCCATACACCGTCAAGTTTACTGGCCGTCGCGTCAAGTCCGCTGCAAACTTGACAAGTATACTTAATCGTGTATGAAAAGCATTAGATCTTCTGACTGTGTGTTAATCAGGATCATTATTGCTATTATTATTTTGCATTATATTATAAAGTACTACTGACTGACGATGTTCTGCTAAAAAAATTCTGGATTGGGACACCCTAATCACCGAGCGCAGGTATACTCAACCTGTGGTCCGCCGGGATTTTGTTTTGCCAATTTCATTTTGATTTTCAAGGTCAAATATTGCTGTATAATATTATAAATAAATATTTTTTTGCCTTAATAGAAATGGATAAAAATGGATCGAACTGTAATTTAATGTAATGCGCAGACGGGCCTCCTAATGATAAGCAGTCACTATCGCCCATTGATTGACATTCGCATCACCAATGGCGTCACTAATACGCTGCCAATCATAAAACAATCAATGGAACCGCGTTTTAAAGGTTCCCAAATCGTAGCACTATGGGAATACCGTTGGTGGTACTTCGTTCTAAAGTTTACACTTACGTGGTAGAAAATAACGTGCAAAATTGCAAATCTTACCGTGGACGAATACCAGTATCGATACGTTGGCCGGCTACATTCGTCTTATTATCATGAAACCCAAATTTTTTAAGGTTTCACTTCTACCTCGTGTGAATTGTATATATCGGTGCAGCCTAAAATAAGTTCGTAATAATCTTTGAAATTAAGAAAAAGGGAACTGTCAAGAAGACAGACAGATTGAGAGTATCGCGAATCAAAGTAAACAACTAAATAACGTTGAATTGATAAAATCGGGTGTTATCAGGCAATAAACGGATAGTATCCTTGTGCCTGTCGAATTATGGGTTTTATTTAGTATCCTGGTAATCCTGACACATAAGTACGCCCACAGAGAGAGATCTATGTTCATAGTACTGAACTCAGATGATCTGAACATACGAATGAGTACCTCCACAGAGCCCTGTGCTATATATACATGTAGCAGAAGGAGGTATTCTATGGTATTGGTTATGAAATGATATTCCTTTTACTTTGCACCATGATATATTTCCAGTTCTCCTAACATTCACATCAATATTCCAAAGTACTTCAACACTACGTGATCAATAATAATCTGTTCTACATTCTTGACAATTCCCTAATCTAAATATGACATGACATTTCTTATATGCCAGCCTCTGCATCAGGCAAGCGCTGTAGAATAAAGAGATCCGTCCCTGGACCTTCACTGGAGATTCATGGCCTCACCGATATACATTTTTTGCGGCCCTCGACACCATGACTAACACGTGTTTGCGGCCCGTGAGAAAAAAAGGTCGAGTACCACTGACCTAGCGGTATGATATACTTTTTAACCTATTCTTATATTTAACAACGATACACAAATAAATCCATTTAAATCTTTCGGAGGAGTGCGACCACAAAAACCGTTACACGAGATTTTTACATATTATTATGTATTATACTTAATAGGTTAACTACCTTTATACAATTAACCTGGGTCCCAAGTCTGCTATTTTTATAATATTCGTCATTCCAACACGATCCCACTGTCATTTTGCTAAAAGTTCGTAATCTGCTAATTCATAATGGTCGATCATTGGTCGGACAATGGTCTCGTAATAGAATTGTGTTATAATGGCATTGTGGTATTGCCAGAAATGATTTTCGAAAAACTACTACTAAATTTGAACATTTTATTCATGCCAGATTACATTTATATATATTTTTACATATCATTTATTAGTGTTAAAAGCAATCTGAAGGAGTAGGAAGTTCGTAAATAGCAAAAAACTCACAACGCAATAATATTTTTACGACGATATTATTTTTATTATTTAAGGTAAAATTTGTGATATTTGTGATTTGTTATTCAAATGATGGTTAAAATATTGAAGATCTTTTTATTTTATATCAACTGATTCTGATTAGATACTATTATTACATTAGGTTCATCGTTCATAGCCCTGCGGCTTGCGTCGATCTTAACTAAGTGATCGACAAAGTTAAGCAACAGCGGGCGCGGTCGGTAGTTAGATGAGTGACCGCTAGTGGCAAATATTCTTGTGCGATTCCGTGCTTCGGAGGGCACGTAAAGTCGTTGGTCCGGGTTGTTATCACATGATAACAGCAGTCGTTAAGCCATGTCGGAGGCCCTCGGGTGGTTTGAAAACTTCCGACACTCGGGTTAGCTACTAACCCCTCCACCAATCCGCACCAGAGCAGCGTGGTGGAGTATGCTCTAGGCCTCCTCAAGAGGAGAGAATTTTAAATTTTATAGGTTGGTATATGAGAAAATTTATATTTTATACTGTTTTGTTTTTTAGGAGTTCGTTTCGAAGGAGATTCAGATCAATAGAACTATTTTTTTCAAGATAAATTGGAAAATATAATGTTGGTTATAAATCGTAAATGGTAAATTCTTCTTATTTTCCTGTGTCCCCTAGATGGGGCAGAGGTCGTCCACAGTGCGTCGCCATCCCGTACGGTCTTGAGCTTCTCGCATAACTTCGCTCCAAGTCTTCCCTATTGTTTTCGCCTCTGCGATGATCGTCCACCGCCAGGTCTGCTTAGGACGACCACGTTTACGCTTTCCTTGGGGATTCCAGTCTAAGGCTTGCTTCGGAATATGTTCAGGATCCCTTCGGAGCGTGTGGCCGATCCAGTTCCATTTTTGGCGTTTGATCTGCTGGTCGATCGGAGTCTCACCGCAGCGTTCCCACAGCTCTAGATTGGAGATTTTCTCGGGCCAGTAAACTTCGAGTATACGGCGAAGACAGCAAAAACCTGGAGTTGGCGGGAGATGTCTTTTGTGACCTTCCACGTCTCACATCCGTACAACAACACGGTTTTTACGTTGGACCGGAATATCTTGCTTCTTATCTATCTATCTTATAAATGGTAAATTGCAATAAGAAAGCAATATAAAGCAAATAAATGGTAAAGAAAGCAATGACTGCACAATGACTTTCTAATGGTATGTCACTGATCAAAGGAACTGTCAAAATTTTAGCAGATTACTGCATAGGTCCGTCATTCATTTGTCATTATGTACGAGATTACCCATAGACGCCATTTCTTTCAATGGAGTGTCAGTGGCTGGCCATTGGAAAGTCATAATGACGCCATTATATTAGTAGTAACAGACCCTTTGTCTAACGTTGATTCGCACCATCCTCCACTAAAATTTAGCTTGTCTTTTAGCACTGACGCCAAATCCGGGCTATCCCCAAATACGAATAATCATTTTTGTTTTTACAAGGCCGATTACATTAAAATTAACAAATTTTTGAATGAAATATGCTGGGAGGATGAGTTTATAAACATTCATACTGTTGATGACATGTTACAAATTTTTTACAATTATCTTCGTGTAGCCATAGAGAAATTTGTTCCTAGAGTAAAGCCCAAGTCAAAAAGGTATCCTGTCTGGTTTTCTTTCGATTTAATAAATCGCCTAAAGGAGAAACTAAAATACAAGAACAAATTGCGCAAATTTAATAATAACCCATTAGACCGTTTGTCGTATGAGCTGGCCAAAACTAGATCTGAACGACTTTTGAATTCTTGCTATAAAACTTATATCACTCGCCTCGAACAAAGCTTACAATCAAACCCTAAATTTTTTTGGTCTTTTGTCAAAAGCAAGAAAAGAATGCACAGTCCTTACCCCGCCCAAATGTCTCTCGGAAATGAATCAGCTTGTAATGGCAAGGACATTTGTAATTTATTTGCCAAAAATTTTTCAAAGGCCTACAATAAGCATACTCCTACTAATCTCTTACACACTCTTGGTCTACCTAATACATGTACGAACAGTTATCTAACTACTATTAAGTTTAAAGACGACCAAGTTTTAAAGATTTTAAAAAGACTCAACAGCAATAAAGGGGCAGGGTCTGACGGGCTTCCTGCTGTCTTTGTAGTAAATTGCGCCGCTACACTTGCACGGCCTCTACGACTCATTTTCAATAGATCGTTGCTTACTGGGACCTTCCCCACAGTCTGGAAAAAATCCTTAGTAGTTCCACTTCATAAGTCAGGTGATAAGGAATTAGTCATAAATTATAGGCCAATATCGATCCTCCCTGTGTTTGCTAAAATTTTTGAACAACTTCTATGCCCCTTTTTGTCTTGGCATTTAAAACAATTAGTCAATCTCAAACAACATGGCTTCACGAAGTCCAGATCAACAACATCAAATTTGGTCTCTTTTCTCAATGACGTCTCTACAGACATTGACAATCACTCGTCCGTTGATGCAGTCTATACTGATTTCAGCAAGGCTTTTGACCGGGTCAACCACGAAATACTTCTCCATAAGCTCGCCGCTTTCGGAATCGGTGAACCTTTGTTGAACTGGTTCTACTCATATTTATCGCATAGAGAAGCTGCAGTGGTGGTAGCAGGTTACTCGTCGGAGTCCTTTTCTGTTATCTCAGGCGTTCCGCAGGGATCCCATCTGGGTCCACTGTTATTCAACACTTTCATCAACGACATAAGTGAATGTTTCCAACACTGCAAGAGCTACTTATTCGCAGATGACCTAAAATTCTTCAAAGTTATTAACACCAAGTCAGACTCTATTCTCCTACAAGAGGATCTCAATCGCCTCGTAGACTGGTGCCATTTAAACGGCATGGACCTTAACGTCTCTAAATGCTTTACGTTACGCTTTACTAGAAAGAAAAACCAGGTGCAGACTTATACCTATACAATACAAAACAACACTCTAACCGCAGTGAATAATATAAGAGACTTAGGTGTAATTTTGGATAGTAAGCTAAGATATAACACGCATATTGACAATATCTGCTCCAAATCTCTTAAATGCCTCGGATTTGTTCTTAGAAATTGCAAGGAATTCAAATGTTCAAAGACTAAAATTTTACTTTACAACTCGTTAGTTCGCAGTGGCCTGGAGTACTGTAGTGTAGCATGGAATCCTTTTTACGACGTTTATAAAAAAAGACTCGAAAGTGTGCAACGACGTTTTCTTTGGCAGCTTACATTTTCGTGTAATAAAGGCAAAATCCTAACGAACTATACTGAAAGACTCCAGTATTTTAGTATGTTGTCACTATCCGATCGAAGACGCTTGCTAGACCTACTATTTCTATATAAGCTTGTGAATGGTCTAATTGATGCTCCTGAGCTTTTATCACATGTTAACTTCTCTGCTCCACTTAAGTTGCCTAGAGCATCAAGGTACTGCTTATTTAAGGATACATCATTCAATTCAAACCTTGGCAAGAACTCACCTCTCAACAGAATTGTCAGAGAATATAATTGTATTGCAAAGCTCAACAATAACATTGATCTCTTCGATAAAGACATTCGCCGCTTTAAAAGGAATATTATTAATCACTTTCTGTCTTATGCATCCACACGCTAATATAGTATAATATTTTAAATTTTTTATTAATTTGACATGTATACAAAATTTTGCTTTTTTAAATTTATAATGAAATTTGTTTTTTATTTTTTAATGTAATTAATTTTTAAACATACATATGTGATATAATTTGAATATTTTAATTGTATGACATCTTTGAATTGTAACTTAACTTATATCTGATTCTCATCTCATTGAAAATTGTATGTTCCACTTATTTTTAAATCACTCGCTTTCTCTGTGCATGTAGTCTACATCTTTAATTACAATGGCAATTACCTTTCTTCTTATGTAATCCTTCTTTATGTTGTTTTGTTGTACATTGTGTTGATGTTCAAATAAATAAATAAATAAATAAATAAATAAGTAGATTACCAAACTTGTCAAAATCAACAATTATGAAATCAATGATAGACTATTCTGACACTATTGTAATAGCAGACTTGGGGCCCTGCTTACGTTGCTTATGTCCAAATAAAAATAAAATACGAAATGTACACAAATAGCACCTTAATTACTAGCATTAGTAATATAACTATTACATAATTCTTTAGTTTGTTTTACTCAATTAATTATATCCGCAATTTATGCTAATATAATGCAGGAATGGTTGTCATTATAATTCAGTGAAATTATCGGATTACACCGTTAGCTTATACAGTTATTTATATTATAAACTAGATTTTGCCCGCAGTTTCACCCGCGGTGGTAAAGGGGTTTTGAAACGAATTTTTTAATTATTTAGGACGATAGGATTAGGATTATTAGTTATTATTAGATTTATTATTAGGATTAGGATACATAATATGTATTAGCTGATGCCTGTGGATTTGCGCGCGTGGATATCGATTTTTTACAAATCCCGCGGGAACCCTGGACTCTTCCGAGATAAAAAGTAGCCTTAATCCAGAGTATAGGCTATCTCCATTCCAAATTTCAGCCAAATCGGTTAAATATTTGTGGCGTGATTGAGGAACAAACATATAAACATCTTCACAAACTTTTACATTTTTAATATTAAGTAATAGGATAGTTTCCGTGTGTAGTGTGTTTCCGCACACACAATCACACGCACACAAACACAATCACGACTACGAAATTGGTTATAAGTATTAAGTAATTAATAATTGAGAAATTTTCTTTGCGTCTCTTGTTTAATTTTATATTGTGTTTTGTGTTTAATTTTATACACAAACAATTGAGAAATACTTTTAATAGTTTGACATTTTATAATAACTTATCTATATTCATAGTTTTCACAACTATATCATAGTTGCCGTATAGACAGACGTCTTTACGTCTACAGACGCGTCTGTAGCTTCGCCCACGGAAAAATTTCACTAAACGAAGCGTCCCAATTATTCCAGGGGAACATACAACAGGGATGAAATCTAGGGTAGATTTCTTTGTTCTGGACATGGACTATCTGTGCACGAAGTTTCATCTTAATCCGTACAATGGTTAGTGCACGATTAAAAGACAAATATTCAAACGTATTCAAACTTTCACATTTATAATAATATTACGTAGTAAGAAGCTAGGAAGTAGGATAAGTAGGTCGATATTTAACATACTTAAGCTTCACCAGATTTGGCAATGAATTAATCGTCTTAAAGTTAAAAAAAAGACTTATTTACAAGTGTAAATACATCTCACGACAGTGGATTGCATTGTGGGCGAGTTACCATATTCTTAATGCTTCGCTCAGATATTTAAACCAACACGTTACGAAACCGGGTTTCTTCCACAAGCGGTTTGTTTACGAGAAATTTCCATGCGATGTCGGTTTGTTTTGAGTTGAGCACAACAAACTACATCGGGTTATGACCGCTTTACATCTTACATGCATCTTTCAAGTAGGTAGGTACTTATGCAACGTGGAAACGACAGATAATTTGTTGTTTTATTACTGTCCGAAGGTTGACTAGCAAAGAATGCTTTTAGCATTAAGTCCGCCTTTGTTTCTATACTTTTTGTATGGCATATAAAAAATAAATAAATAATTGTTGACTAATTAATAACTATTAACTAAATAATTGTTGAGAAATAACTGACTTCAAAATTAGGGATAGCTCAAAAACTACCCGTCAGATCTCGCTCTTTAAATGGGACTACACGACAAGCACCAACTTTCGATTACAAAAAAGAATCATCAAAATCGGTTCACCCAGTCAAAAGTTCTGAGGTAAAAAACATAAAAAATAGAGTCGAATCGAATAGCTCCTCCTTTTTAGAAGTCGGTTGAAAAGATTATTAATTATAATACACAAAAACAAACAATATTTAAACGTATTTATATACGTAATTTCAAAATACATACTAATTGCAACTAAAGAAAACACTTAAGTTATTAAAATAATTATAATTTATAGCGCGTTTGGAATTACTGTCGATTTTAAAATTACACCGAAAACGACAGCGAACAAAAGGTTGAAGAAGTTTAAAGCAGTAATTTATATTGTTTATATTTTATTTCGAATAAATTCGCTTGTAAGTAAGCGATGAGGGCGGCTAATGGATTGTTTCTCTGTAAGCAATAAAAAGTAAAAAACCGGATAACTCCAGTTTAAAAAATACGCACGGAAACTTTCCGAGGATATTTTCTAAGATAACATAACAAGCTTATGTAGAACCCGTATAATTAATAAACAAGTTATTCTTGTAAGCTGGGAACCTGAAAGCCGAAAGGTAACTAGTTAGCTCCTGTCCAGTCCTCTTATTTTTTAATTTAAATAAACTATTACTTACCTAAAATATCTTTATTAACGCAATAATTTTCTTAACAATGACATTTAGAATGTTTGTTTGTCGATCAGTTCCAGGTAATCTTAGAAAAAGCTAAACTTATTTTGAAGCGGTTTTCACTGATGTATGTTTATAGAATCTTTATTCTCAAAAAAGACAAACGCCACTTACTTGAGAACAATAGCTAGAACTAAGTAATTAAATATACATTTTACTATATCCGCCAATTAATACAGTATACAGTAGGTACTCATCCAAAGCATTTATTATTTATTTACGAATACTTAATAGTGTAATTCGACATAACATGTTCAGCCAATTTAAACTTGAATGCTTTGAATGGGTGTACATTTTTAAATTTTTTAATTGTTTCTGGTAACTTATTGTATAGCTGCGCTCCCTCAAAGGTAACAGTTCTCTTTCCATAATAATTAGTTCTTACTTTGGGAAGAACAAGAAGGCTAGCTCGACGACGTTTACTGTAGGGTTTTGTTTTTGTAAATGTGATGTTAGTATGTATCGTTTTATTTAGGCATTTCCTCACAAATATACAAGTGTTAAATATATATAGTTGCCTAATATTCATAATCTTCGTCTCTTTATAGATTTTATGTGTCGGTGTTAGGTAGGGATATCGAAAAAGAATTTTAATAATTTTATTTTGTATAACTTGAAGTTCATTTATTTTAGTATTTGCAGCGCTGCCCCATATTTCAATTAAGTACAGTAGATGGGGCTTTACTAAGGCGTTGTATATTGTGTGTCTTATTGTGTTAGGTATACATTTACTTAAGTTGTGAATTGATCCAAGAAGTAATAATAATTTATTTTTAATATGTTGTATATGAGCACTCCATCCTAAATTGTGGTCCAATTTTAAACCTAGATATTTTTCCTCATGCTTTTGTTGAATGGGTATATTATTTATCGAAAGGGGAGCGTATGTGGGTATAATTTTGTTTTTGGATTTAAATATTATGTAACATGTTTTTGAAGTGTTGATTGTTAGAAGGTTATATTGTAGCCAGGTAAATAGTGTATTTAAATCTTTTTGAGCTTGAGAAATGAGTGTATGAATGTTAGATCCGAAATAAAAAAGGCAAGTGTCATCAGCATAAAGTGTAATAAGTCCCTGTAATCCTAGTTCCTGAATATTATTTATATAAATTAGAAAAAGTAGAGGGCCTAATATCGATCCTTGAGGAATTCCATATTTTATAGGTAGCGCACAACTTTCATGTTCATTAATTTTTACAATTTGAGATCTGTTTGTCAAATACGATTCAAGCATTTTTAAAGCGGAACCGGTGATATTTATTGATTGCAGCTTTTGTAATAGTAATTTATGGCTAACCGTGTCAAAAGCTTTTTTAGATCAATAAATATACCAAGCACAAAATTTTTACAATCTATGTTATGTTTTATTTTTGTAACTAAATCTATAGTTGCAGCAAGAGTATTACTTTTTGACCTAAAACCGTATTGTCGTTCAGAAAGAAAGTTTATAGAATTTAAATATTTATCTAATCTATTGTATAAAATTCTCTCGAGTATTTTCGATAAAGCAGGCAAAACCGATATTGGTCGATAATTTCCGGGGTCGGTCTTTGGTCCTGACTTATATATTGGTGTAACCTTAGCCGTTTTTAAAGTATCTGGGAATTTTCCTTCCAGAAGTAATGTATTAAAACATCTTGTTAAGTTATTTGCTATTTTATTCACTATGCATTTGATTGTTTTTGTGTTTATACCATCTACACCTGCGCTAGAGTTTGTGTCCAGACTGTTTACGATTTTAATGATTTCACCCTTGGTACAGAAGTCAAAAGAGGATAGTTCTACGTCTGAAGAGATCTGATTTGGTATAGCAGTTTGTATATTTTCGTGAAAAGAAATTGGTATCTGACTCGCTAATACATACCCAATATTAGAAAAATATTTGTTGAAAGCTTCACAAATGTCATCTAAATTTGTGAATTCATTAGAGTCTATTATTAATTTTGAGATGATGTATTGTAGTTAAGCTTGTTTGTATTATTTGCATCAGTCCATATTTTGTTATTATTAGATGTTCTGTGATGTTATTAATACATTAAACTGATTTCAATTTGAAAAATCGCGTCCATACTTTTTTCGAGTGTGGGCTTTAGGTGTTTGCGAGGGTAGTAGCTCAAGTGTGAGTTTTCGCAAGCATTTACTTCACCAACGCGTTTGCGTCTATGCAATCAAAATGTATGGAGTTATTGTCAGCGCCTCTAGCGGACAGTTAAAACAACTACACTGCGAGTGTGAGTTTCAAAATATCGTTTACGTGAACTTTTTAGTCAACATTGAATGTAACTTATCATTCGAGGAGGTATTTTGACGTGTGCGATGTTTGACAAGTGAAACGCATTGTTTGGTAATAGGTCGTCATAGTAACAAAACATAATAGTAGTCATAGTAACAGATGCTATGCTATTGTTTTATCTCACTTGTTCTTTAAGCTTAAAGCGAAACAGCTATAGCTCATTAATAAAAAAACATAATGCGCCTAAAATAAGTGTCACTTGACTGCCTTTGTAAGCTTAGGAATAGTGTACTTTTAAAATAAGTAGCTCGAGTGTGAGTTTCTAAAAAAAAACTAAAAACTCAACTATCACGGGAATCGAGATGACTGAAACATTTTAGTACACATATTTTATGCGAGTGTGAGTTCCTTAAACATCAACGAAAAAGTTATTCGTTTGCTCACTTCGTTATTAGCATAGTTGCACTTACAACTCATCTAATTTTAAAAGTACACTATTACTAAGCTTACAGAGGCAGTCAAGTGAAACTTATTTTAGGCGCATTATGTTTTTTATGAATGAGCTATTAGGTGTTCCGCTTTAAACTTAAAGAACAAATGAGATAAAACATTTGACCTTTTTGTTACGCATATTACATGAAAATAAAAGAGTTTCATACCTTATGAATATTACTTAAATTACGAAGATGCATAAAGAGCACGAGTTGAGTTGGCGTAGCGGTAAGAGCTCGGACTCGAAATTCGATGGTCGTGGGTATTCCCCGTATGGTAGATTTTTCAATTTCTCAATTTTTATATAATTCACTGGCCAATTATGCAAAGAAGCTAATAATTAATTTTATTAATTTATTTATATGCAAAGATAGAAAAGGTAAAAATTAGGATTTTTGAAATAAAGCGCATACGAAAAAACTTTGTAGGGTAGACCGAGGCGAATCGGATCAATGGGTGAATCGGATCAAAATAAGAGAGATACGTTAATATTTTGAATAACGCGTTGACACAGAACGCAAGTAACTGTGGTCATACGACCCTCTCCTATCCCGCAAATCCCTCTATCGGTAGTGTTTAGATTAGACTAGTACATCATTGTCAGCGCTACTCGCCAGCAAGCTCGGTGTTTGTGTGCGTTACAATTTTGGCGCTCATCTAAGGTTTGTAATTAGCATTTATCTGTGTAACTCTAAAGATTCGTGTTAAAACTTTGAATTAAATGTGTTATATAGATTGGGAAGGGACGTATTTTAGAAAATATTTCAGTTTTTAAGCAAAATGTTATAGGTTAATGACTTAAATGTTCATTTCAGGAGTCTAAAAAATGGGGTTATTCGGATCGCATAATTGGGGGCGAATTGGATCACTTTTTTAATACGATTTATTTCATATCTGGAGTTGATGATGCATTTTTATTTAATTGTAGATGGTTTGCACGTACAAAATAAAGACAAATGGTCCCACGAAAAAATGACAGAAGCCGCAAATAATGCAGAGTGAGCAGCAAATCGCAAGCAGGTCGCAGAGTGAACCTTACATCGAGCTGCTGAGATAAACGAATTACCATACACAAATTTACAAAAAGAGTATCTTTCTACAGAGGTGTCATTAGGACAGGTGGTGGACAGCCAGTCTTAGATAAGGTTGCTGAGAAGATTTTAGCAGATCTTTTACTGTACTTAACGAGTCGTGGCTTCGGCATTACACACAAAGCAGTTCGTAAATATGCAAGGAAAATAAAAGAACGCCTGGAATAAAGTCAAAGATTCATCTGCAAAACACAGAGATTAGTATTGTACTTACTTCTTCGAAAAATTTATTCATCCACCAATTGGATTCAGAGCCATGCATGCCAAGAATGGTGCCACGAAAAATTTGCTGATATGGGAGGGAAAAAAGCCCCGTATATAAGTTATTTATGTGCTAGTAATTAATATTGATCTCATTATTCATTCTTTCAATTTTGTTAATGATTCCAAAGTTTATAGAGTTAAGAAAATATTGATTTTGTTTAATGTTATGTACGATCCCATTCGCCCCGAGAATTGGGGCGATTCGGATATTTCTGTGTTGTAAGTTTTTTCTTAATATTTTGGAGAATTGATGAACAATTTAAGTTTTGAAATGTTTATTACGTAGCTGGATTGTTACTGATTACCATGTTATCAATAAAAGTTACATATATTACACTTCAGTATGCTTTTTATATTCTCAAACAAAAAATGATCCGATTCGCCTCGGTCTACCCTACATGAAAATTCAAAACTTTATTCATTGACATTCGATTATTTACATGTGTCGGGAATCGGGATGATATAATGGGATGCTTTAAAAGAGGCTCGGAATATAGGCCGTTGTTTTCGCTGATGAATGCGCTTATCTTGAGCCTGGGCTTCCGCCAACATCTTCCAAGCAAAGTAGGTAATTACGCGCTGCTCCATTCAACATATTGCTTAATCAATTTTCGCTTCATACTGTTAGCCTATTGTTATAAATGAATGTGTAGCAACCCTACATTTGTACATTGTAGATGAGCAACCCTGTTTTGGTTACCATAGTATTTGAGAATAACACTATTGTCATTTCATTGTCAAGCTAAAAAATAGCAAAATAGTATTGTATTATTGGAAATATTGAAAATATAAACATGCAAAGAGAAGGAAAAATTTATGTGTAATTTTATTGTAAGTAATCCCTGAGGCTATCCATAGTAAAATCAAATAAACTATTACCAAAAATTGCGTTTCACTTGTCAAACATCAAGTGAGTAACTCTACTACTATGGTTGCGTATTTTTTCAATAGTTAACTACAAAATAGTAACTTACACTCGCGCACACGTCAAAATGCCTCCACTCGTATGTTAAGTTACATTCAACGTTGACGATGTATACCTAAGGATAAAATACGTGTACTAAAATGTATGAGTCATCTCGATTCCCGCGATAGTTGCGTTTTGCCGTTTTATGTTAGAAACTCACACTCGAGCTACAGATAGTCGAAAATAATTGGTCATTTGATTAAATAAATTCAGTTACGATATAAGTATTATATTATGTAATATTCAGATAGTCACGAATCATTCAGTCGACTTTCTTTTAAAAATGTAATCTTCCGCACACTATAAAATCAATATTTAATAACTAATCAAATTAACTTTTACTTTTTTAATTAAGTAATGCATATTGTATTCTATTTATGGAATTCATTTCATTCATTCATCTGGCGCTTATCGTTATATGGTTTAAGGCGAAACTTGGCACACAAATTAATAATCCATGTTATATCAACACCGAATAACTCGTACAAGTTCCATTACAAATTAATTTAGCTAGTCAAAGAAAGAACTTTCGAATTTTTTGCATAATTCTACCGCTAATACGGTTTTACTCGTATAACTTAATATAAAATAGCTTTGTAGTGAAAGTAAACATTTAAGTATTTCGTTTTCTATTTGTCTAAATATCTATAGGTAGTAGTTGTTGTATCCAGAGTCGTAGAATAAAATATTGATAAACATTGTTTTTCAGGGTACCTACCTCCTGTTACAGGTAACGTAGAAATGATTTTTTTATTAGAAGCGTACCATATATTGTGGCGTATCGTTGAAAAGGTCTTTCAAAAACATTATGGGTCTTCTAAAATCATTTTGGAATTAGGGGTCCGTTTGCGAAGTATTTGGCATTAAAGTGCTAATTTTAGTTAAAGTCAAATACTCCCCTGCTGGCTATGCGGTTGGAGTTGGATAAGTGAAAAATTCTCAAAAATAGGTTATAGTATATGAATTTACAAGGAAAGCTATCACGGCTATGTTAGCATACTCGTAAGTAGTTAATGAGTAATAGTCGATAAACTTACTACTTCGGAACCCTACATTGCGCGTGGCCTGACACGCACTTTCCCGGTAATTTTTCGTCATCAGCTCATTTGCCAGCTATTTAAAAAAAAAAATTGTCCCGACAAATCCCGACGTTTTGAAGTTTTTTTTATCCAAATATTTTACTCTTGCTATCTGGCAGCCCTAGGGGTCAGGCCATAGTCTACCTCGCTGACCAAGTGCGGATTGGTAGACCACATACATAGTAAGAGAGCTACTTGCACTTTGCAGGTTTCCCCACGATGTTTTCCTTCACCGAAGGAAGTGATGATTAACTTCTAAGTACTAATACGCACATGATATTTTAAAATTAGAGGTGCGTAACAGGATTCAAAATGGGCCCATCACATGATATGAAATTGAAACCGATTGCATACCAAATTCGTATCGATACTGTATCGATATTTCGGTAACTATACCGCATCCTATTGTCTATTGGCCATACATGTGGTTAGGAGGTACTTACATGTATATTGTACATACCTACAACTTTTTGTTTGTTCTGACCAATTTATCATGTTAGATAAGTTTGCTGAATTACCTAACTACCTGTTGAATGTAATATAAGTACCTACTTATAGTTAACTATTAACCGTACCTACTTACCTAACATAGATACTTTCATTAATTTTTCATTAATGAAAATTAATTAGGTAAGTATCTATTAATTTATGCATTAAAATAATTTTAAATAACAATAACATAAAATACGAGCGACGAGCGTGCAAAACGTAAAACTTTCTCGCCGACTTTACTAGATACTAATATGCTTTAAAACTAGCTCGAAAATTAAGAGCGACTTAAAATTTAAAAATCTTATTAGGTAGGTACTATATTTTATGGATTTAAATCTAAAAGACAAAAACTTTAATTCTTAGCTTGATTTTATTAGCAATGCACACATGGCGTAATAAGTACAATAATCTTCTCCGTATATTATGTACTTAGGACCGTCGAAATTGTACCTACCTACGCTACCAATTAGCGTCCGTTACAAAAACTACTAAGTAAACTTCAATAACAGTCAAGTTTGACTCGTAAAAAACTCTGGTATGTACCTATTCAAAAAGTGTCAACAAAATTATTAACCACAGTCATATTACCGCTTTATAACCTCTTAAATCTTGTTTAAAACCTTTACGATCATTCATTACACAGGTTATAATTTACAAATTATCATATTAAACTATTGGCATACCACTGTAATTGAAGAAGTCGGTCGTATTTTTCGATGTAATTGACACAATTATAAAGCCACGCGCACGATACAGTTATAAACACACGTCCACACTCAACGCGAAATCGCGGCTCACTCACATCACAATGACAACTGACAACTCACAAGTCACACTTCACTCCACAGACCATAAATGATAAACTACGTATAACTCACGATTAGTCGATTACACTCAAACTCATTCATTCGACCTCACGGAAAGTAAGAAGAGAATTCCAATGATATTATAATGTAAAAAAGAGGGAGAATTCCCTATCACTTATTCATACTAGGTAATACAACGTTGTTAACGTCAAACGGCGCCGACCGCGACGGACAGAAATAATTTTGTAGAAACGGCCCATACATACATTACTTTTGATAAAATTACCGGTAATACCGACTTTCGGGTATTATATAGTGTATAATCTATGATACCGACCGCCTCTTGCTAAACAAATCTTGTTCTACATGACTTGCACCAAAATGGTTCTATGCGTATGCGCAACTGGCCAGTGGTCATGAGAAGGTGAAGCACACGTCAATGGAATTTACCGTTGATCGGACGCATTCATCGCGGTATTTCTATAACTTCATACGTCAATCACGCAATCCGGAATACCTACCATATTATAATAGTATAGTAGAATAATAGTAAACATCCTTGATAGTGTGGACCACGTGTGGACGATTAAGTTAAATACTTATTTAAAATTTACATATCTAAAGCATTTCTTACCTATGCATTATAATAAAATGATCAGCGTGTCGTCAATACATTTCGACCTCGTCAGTCTTTTAAAACAGTTATCAGTTTGTTCTACTCCGGCTCTGTGGAATATGGCGGAATTGATAACAAAACTGATAAAACTACAACAAACACTCTGATATAAAACCTATGCATATAAAAAAACTTAACCCTTTGTATGGGATGCAAAATAATATGAAACAAATTCAATTGCTAGTAAGTATATTTTATTCCGTACCTACATTTAACTGCATAATTAGTATGGCCAAAGATACAAAGTAATTAAGGCCAGCTTAAGGTGCCTTGGACTCAATTGATGAAGACTCTCTCATCTTATTGTCTGAATTGGTGTGAATGTCACTAGAGAAAGAGAGATTATTGAAATGAGTACTTCTTTAGGCGCGTTGGGTATTGGATGGGATGGGATGAAACCATACAGTTGGCGACATGTCAGATTTTAATCGACACCTACCTATGGCGCTGTCCTTCCGTTTTACCTTTGCTTCCCGTGCAAAGTGATGAAGTTTTATATCTTGAAGAATGGTCCTTCGAGCATTCACGAGGGAGGAATCATTGAAAGATTTTAATAAACTTCTACATTTTAATTCTTACTTATACCTACAATACAAATTTGTGGGCACTTAAATTATAGTAGATAATTTCATAATTAATTAGTATTAATCACTAATGATCTTACAAACGTAGTTATAATTTCAATTCACTAATATAATTAAAACAGAAAGTTTTAATAAAATTATTACAGTTACTCATAACATTTTGAGTTACATTTGTTATTAAAATAACACACAATTTGCGAATTAAATCTTTCAGTTACAATAAAACTATTTAAATTACTCGTAGAAACTTTTTAATTTAGTTGTAAAATCAGTAATGCAAAACAATGCCAGTCTACAAATATAATAACTAAGTATTGGGTGTACGATTTTATGGAAAGTAAGTGAAAATAGTAACTAGGAAGTAACAACTATTTTTTTCGAGTATTCGACTCTACTATCGATTTTCGAGATTCGACTAATTCCGTTTAATAATTCAATGATTAAATATTTCTGAACGCTGTTTTTGAAATAAATAAAAATAAAAATCTGTAATTTGTATCTTTAATTTTTTTTTATTAAGTAGCTTAAGCAATTTGTATTGTGTTCATTTAAAAAATAAGTTTTTAATATAAAATTATATAAATAGGCGTAAAATAAATAGGCGTAAAATAAAATTTTAAAAGCGGCCTACTCAGATGACAATGATAATAAGGCAGTAACATTATCGATAATAATATAATTAAGAAAAGTGAAACATTGTTTTACGTCATTCTGAACACAAATTATGTAAGCTATGAGACAGAAAGACAGTCATAACTTATGAACTAAAATCATATTTACCAAAATATTGTGATAGAAAAAGCACCTGAATGAAATAAAAGTTTATTTATTTGGAATACCATAATACCTATATTGATCCAAGAGCTCAAGGCCACCAGACTTAAATTATTTTCTGATGTACAAAATATATACAAAAGAGTAGTATTATTTATATACAATGAACGTATAAACCTTGAGGATGTCCATCTAATAATTATTAGATGTTCTGTGGTATCAACACATGCTTAACTGTTCTCTGTACATCCTAAAGGTTGACTGTCAGAGAATGCTATTTAGCATTAAGTCCGCCAATTGTACCACTCTTTGGGGTTCAATAAAGTTTAACTAAATATATAAATAAATAAAATAAATATCCGCTAGCTTAACCTGTGTTAATTAGTTTCTGTTTAAAATTATATAAACGCCCACTGTGTTATTATTTCCGGAACCACCCATCCGTCTTCTTCCATAATTATATTTTGTCCATCAGAAAATAAGAAGTCTGGCTGCCCTCGGCTCTTGCCCTATATGCTCTGTTGTGTTAGGTTACGTCAGGTTAGGACGTAACTTTAGTCCTAGTTCCATTGTCTAGCTGCTGAATGTTTCTAAAACATTAAGAATAATGAGATTACCCAAAAAATGTCATGACACATAATTATAGACTATATGAGATACAATATGTTAAAATTCAATTACCTAATTCATTACTGACGTGATAAAATCCGTTTTATATTATAATTATAATAAATATTGAGATTCAATAAGAAAGATCTAGCTTCATGAAACAGACTTATTATTTTTAACAACGTTTTTTTAGTCGTTATCGCCAAAAAGTTTTACATATTAAAAATGCATTTTAATGTAGGTATCTCCTACACAATACTCATAGTTTGTCGGGTAAATGGTCAAATTGTAGTAACATCTTAAAAATCAACTAGGCAACGCTCTTATCCATAATATACATAGTAAGGTGGGGCACAATATGACATTTGCAGTAGTATTTGTAAATGTTTTAGTTGTTGTTGTTGTTTTAATCTGCCATATTTTGCCCCGACTTACCCTGTTACGATAAGAGTGTTATCCTATAGGTATAGCTGTATTTTATAATTTTTATTAAAATGCTATTTTTATTACAATTTCACACGTTTTTACATATATTCGAACTATATATTATGAACTCGGTGTAATCTTGAATACATAGTCATCTTGATATTTCATGTTCAATTTTCAAAAATATAGATATACGTAGCGTGTTCAAAAAGTAACGGGAATTTAATGCGGGTTAAAAAATAATGCGGGTTTGGAGAGTCCGATTGTCAATTTTTTAAAATAGGTATAGTGATACACATTACACATGCCCTTCAAGTATAGTAACATTGTATTTTGTTGCAGCCGCTAAGGTTAGACGTGTTTATATATAATCATATAAGATCTCGGCGATTTTTGATTCATGGTTTTTGCATCACGGTAATGCTCTTGTTCACACTTGGATAGCTTGCTCTATAGCTCGCCAGATATGGATCCGTGTGTCTTTTTTCTATTTCCAAAATTAAAGAGAACCTTAAAGGGCCGTCGTTTTCAAGCATATATGTTATTAAAAGCGCATCGCTGCAAGAGCTAAAGACTATCCCAAAAATCGAGTTTGAAAAAATTTTTGGGGATTGGAAGAAGCGCTGGCACAAGTGCATAATATCTAATGGGGACTATTTTGAAGATGACAATACTAATGAAGACGGATAAACAAATATTTTTTCAAAAACCAAAAATTCCCCTTATTTTTTGAACACACTTCGTATCGTTAGGTACATTAGTTTTTAGTTTAATAACATAAATAGGTAGATAAAGGCTCTTAAATGAAGAGTTTATGGAATGACGATTGCTCCATTTAAGATCATAATAAATTATACAAAAAAGTTTAGTATATACTGTATAAGTTATTTTTTTAACAATAAACTGTACTGAGATATCTAAATATGGCAAGACATTAATCTAATTATTCTATTATAATTAATCTACATACAATACGCTTATTATTTATATCCTTATTAAGAAGCCTTAAGGGCAATTTAAAAATTGTGATTTCAAAGTGATGTTAAAATTTTCTACAGGTGCTTATATCAAATTTTACTTATTTTATACTACATACAACATTATTGGTATAAGAAGTATAGTTATATTAATGGTATAACATTTTACCACTGATATGAATTTCGCATTGAAAAGAGAATAAATGTATGGAGCAGACTTTAGACATAATAATTATTTTTTTAATCACTGAAAAAGGTACATTACAAGCTTTCGTTTCTTAACATAATGTCAGCTACTGAGGTCAGCTATAAAAGTAAAATTTGGATAGTATAGTTATATGTGTGTGTTTATATTTATTTTAATGAAATTAAATGCAGTGATTTTTGTAGAAACTGACTTCATAACAAATACACACATAATTGGATTTTTATTCGTTATTATTGCTCGTACCCAAATAAATATTTGTCTTTTCACTGGGCTGGAGATTAAAATGTAGTTAGTTTTTATGGTGTGTAAATTAATAATATATTAAACGCCTTTTTGTAGCCAATTATTTTAATTTTCTGTAATAGTTGGATAATTACACAGAACTTGAAAGTAATCCGAAAATACTAAAACTAATTAAGTACATACTTGGAATGTGTAACCTATAATTCTATAATATTATTATATAATAATTTTAATATGGAATTTATTTAAAATTCACTGGATTTTAATTTTTTTACTGATTTAAAGGTCAATGCTATGCGATCTATTATTAAAAAATTGAGTATTATACTTACTTACTTTTTTCCTACAAAAATAATACATATATTTACGTCAAACATGTATACTTAAATAAAAAAACTAGAACAAAAAATCATAACAATAACTTGTCTTTATACCTATCATAATTCAGTGTAAAGTCAAAAAAAGATTCTAAAACCAAATATTTACATCAAATGATCCTAAAACATAACATAATTAAAGTAAAAAAGCTAAAATAGCTACCACCAACTAGAGAAACATAAAAATTCCCATATTTTTTTACTTTTATTAGACAATTATTTGCCAGCAAATTTTTATCTCTAAATGTCGTTATTAAAGCTGTTACAGGAATGAAATTGAAAAATCAATACGATAATTACAAAAATATCTTTTTTGAGGACGGACATGGATGTATAATTGCACTTTTTGGAATGTATATTAAGTTATTCCTATAAAATACAAAATTACTATAATTAGACATATTTATTTGTGTTGGCAACACTGCACTAGTACCTAGAGGTTGCCAGTTACAGAAGGACAAAATACATTATTTAATCTGTACTCATCAAAGTTTCTAACATATAACTTTGAGTGCCATTAGTAATCCATATTTAGTTTTTCTGGATGCAATAGCAACCCCAATATACTTTATTAGACAACATGATAATTTGTCCAACAATCGATCAATTATGACAATCTCTGTAAATGTGTATATTGTACTCCACAAACGGCCTCTTATGGTCTGCAGTGAGATGGCACAGGTCCTGAAAAGGAAGAAGTTAAATCAGAAACAGAAAAAGGTGTCTAATGCGATCGAGCTGTTTTGGTGATAAATGGTAAAACAAACAAACAAACAACCGCGGCTTAACAATTTCAGTAGGCACAAACTCGTATACCTGTTCTGTTTTGTCTATGGTAATTACGTTAATTTAGCATCAAATTAAAACTGCTTACACCATGCCAAACCAATAACAGTATTTTCCAAAACTTTACATAATAAAATGATATAAAAAAAACTTTTGGTGAAACTCATGTGAGACGGTAACCATTTATCATCAATCTCATTTGGCTAATCACATAAAACAATAAAAATAGTGAATGAAATCCCCTCTGGTCTTTACTCAGCTGTTTTATTTAACTGTTGGGGATTCCAGGGGAAAAAATCTGTAAATCACTGGGCACTCCTTATTTAGTAAGGTTACATTTTGTTAAGTAGTACTTTTTCTTTTACTTTACTTTACTTTTGGTTTTAACCTTGTACCTCTTGTACCATGTTATTTTCATGACGAAATAAATGTTTCTTTCTTTCTTTCTTTCCTTTATTAGGTACACACTTAACTATCCAACCACGAAGATCAAAGACTGTACCTTCAAAGGCACGAACGCAGCGCGCAGCTTCAGCCGTCGGTCCATGTTGCACTCGAGCGTCATCTTGGAGGTCCAGTGGTCACCGCTGGCCACCGGCCGCGCCAGGTCTCTGTTCAACTGGCAGTTCTTGACTGTATCGTATTTGCAGTGCAACTCGCACAGACGAATCTCCTTCAGCTTTGATGATCTGTGAATGAAAGAGCTTGAGGCTAAGAGGCTTCAACCCGTCAATGGTTCTGTAGGGCACGATTTGAGGAGCTACGAGCTTTTCCAGTGCTACTGTAGTAATTGAAAGGGGAAGAGGGGTCAACTCAAGCGACGGGAAGTTTTTTCCACTGAAGGTGCGATATATTTAGTTCATTGGGGCAGCCCAACCAACCTACCTAAAAGTAAGGTCCAAGTGTTTGTGATGCAGACAGTGCGACAGCGGGATGCCGTAGGTATAGTTGTGCATGGCGCGCGCGCACACCGCGTCGGAGAACAGCGAGCCGTTCGTCATCGACTTGCTCACTATGCCGATCTTCATTGTGTCGCAATCTGAAAAGTTGTTTGTGTTGAGGATTTTCTTCGCTGCTTCTTCTCCTCAAACCGTAACAAAATGTGGTTGTCTTCAAATCAAGAGTGAATATGCTTTGAGCGCTTTACCATCTAACGCCCTAACTCAGAGACACTAACGGTTACTTTAACCGCTTTTTAGTACACAATTTGTTTAGTGATTCTTTACTCCTTAGTAAAGAATCACTAAACAAATTGGAGCTATTTAAGTTAACCGGTAGTGACTCTGAGTTGGGACGTAAGACTTTAAACATTAAGTTATAGTTTCTCAGAAATGTTTTCAAGAAAATTTATTTTGTTTTATGCTTCTGCGTACTATAACACACACACTTCACACTCATAGCCCCACACTAGGATTCCCTGTGTCGTGGGTACCATGGACAACTGCACACAAGACAAGGACATTCACACCCAGACCGAGAACAGAAATTCAAACTCATCATTCAAATTTCCGCCTCGCTGGGAATCGAACCCAGGACCCTTATGACCCTATGAGCCAGGGTATTGACAAAATATCTAAATATATAAGAGCTTTAATTAATTGAATTTATTTGAGTAACCGGCAAATAAGAGGGAATATTAAATGTTTTATATCCATACATATAAATAAACACAATGAAAGTGTCTATCTGTGATTAAACTATATTTTAATGCGTCATAATGAGAAACTTAAAAGTCATCAACGCCTTACCTTGTACATTGCTTTCATCCGAGTGATCGGTGAGAGTCATTTCTTCAGAGCTACTCCTTAGTAAAGGCTCATGAGTATCTCGGACTTCCCTTTTCAACCTAATCCCGCTCTCAGTAACATTCCCTTTCGTCGGATCTAGCAGATTCGATACTGGATCAGCGATCAGTTCCTGTGTTTTCAGCGAATCTTGGTCCACCTTTGAAGGTTCAGAGGTATTCTTCTCCGGAATCACGGGTATCATTGGTTTCTCCTTGGGTGCGGACTCCGACCTTGGGAAGGTTTCGTTGATGTCTTTGTCCAGTTGACGTTCTAAAGGCTCCTGGTTTTCGAAGGTTTGTGGGGGATCCAAGCCGCATGATGTCTAAAATTGTTGACGTAAGAATTAGAGACATGAAATTAAAAAGTTATCAGATAGATGACATAATTTTATTAGCATCAAATTTCAGAAAACATGGAAAAGAATGAAGATAAAACATGGGAGAAGGTACGAATTCGTTTTAAAAACCTCTTCAGGTTTCGTGTCGGTATAATATGACGCAGTCTCTCTTCCTCCAATCAGTGTGCAATACTTGAGCAAAACATTGATGGCATCTGACCACTACAAATGTAAAAACATATACTTAAACAGAAACTCACTTTGACCAACGCAGACATCAACCATAGGGAGGCTAGTCTTGCAAATTCCTTGAATAGCAGCGTGGAAAAATACAAAATAGATAGATAGATTTCAAGTCGTTCATATCCTTTAAGTTTTTTTGAATCTTTTTCAAATTTTGCCATTTGACACATTAGACAGAAGAGTTTAACGGCCATTCTTCTATCTATTAATTGCTCAAGTCAGCTGTTGTCAAAAAATTACAACATATACAGCCCATTTCAATAATCTATCTATCCATAATCTTTGGATAAGTTAGTAAGTAAAATATTAAAATATTGTGGCTTTGTAACAGTTTCCAGATAAGTAGCTTAAAATTATGGATATATTGAAAATAGCCGCTAGAAAGACAGATATGATTTTTAAAAACTGCACCATAAACTGAGCCCCATAAGTTTGGTCTTTGGGAACTAATGTTGAACAAACCTGGCAATCAGCATCAAGTTCATTGTCAGCGTTGGCTGCGAAGGTGCATCCTCCTCCGACGAGCTCCGCCACTCTGGACGCGATCACGGCTTGAGCAAGCGGCGATAACAACGGTTGCTCTATTGCTGAAAGAGGTTGCAAACATTTACAGTGCGAAGAATTTATAACATCAACCCGTTAATGGCATAATACTGAGAACGGGTCTCTCCACTTGAGGATTTAAATTGATGTCATCAAGGTCATCGCGTATTAAGGTAACACTTTTTCGTTACACACATCCATTTAAACACATCCTTCAGTGTCTTCGAAAAGGTACCTAAACTTTGAAAATACCACAGACCGAAAGATTAACAAGGTATTATTGTTTTGCACTATAGGAATAGTATCTATCTTCCTTCAACCGATTGAAGTTATAAGGAGGAAAACTGAGTCTCTCTTTCAACCTTCCCATGAAGGACGATTTTAAGGAAGAAAACTTTTTTTATGGAAATAGCCGGCAAACGAGCTGACGATCCACCTGATGGTAAATGGCTATAGTCGCCCATGGACATCAGCAACACCAAAGGCATCACCGATGCGTTGCCGGCCAAGAAAGAGAGAAGAAAAAGAAAGAAAGAAAGAACTGGCTATTAAGCCCCCAGCCGGAACACGACTAGTCGTTTGGGGGCTGACTCATGCTCAAGGGTGGTAGCTATCCAGGCGAACCCCATGGAGAAATAATAATAGTAATAATGGTATTAATTAACAATTAAAATCAATATTACCAATATAATACCATTATTTATTGAAGGATTGCTGACTGAGTGTATTTTATTTAAAATTGTAATGTAAATTTAAACTTAATTAGGCACACTAACGAATTAGGAATACCTGTAATGTTAGTTTTTAAGCCTGTGGATTAAATAAATAATCCCTCGAGGGGCCCTACCACCAGCGCGCCGGATTTAGTCGCCTCTTACGACACAATCAGCGTGGGATTGGGGTTAGTATTCTAAGCCGCCCCAATACCGCTAAAACTATAATGTTATTAAATATAATGTTATTTAAAACATCACTTACTATGTGTCTTGATATAATTCTTGGATGGATGGACTGTCGTGGTGGCGTGAGAGGAGGGGTCCGGCGCTGTTGTCGCGTATTCTGGAGTCGTTTTTCCTTTATCTGTGGTTAAAATATAAGATTTATATTTTGTTGTTGTTTTGTTGCTCGTAATTTGTAGTTAGTTGAAGTGTTTTTGCTGTTATCAATCTAAAAACCACACTATGAGTTGCCATAAATTAGATTTTTATTGAACGATGTCTTGGAACACTTGAAATAGGGTTAATATCGTATAAAATAATCGTAAAAAATTAAGATCACAAAAAAATTGTTGTTTCAATAATATAATGCAATAATTTTGTATTCCTCACCTTTGCCAGATTTCTTCGCGGCGACAGATTTTAGGTTCTGAAACGATACGTATACATCAAAATAAATATTGTTTTCAATTAGATTAAATAAAATAATATATTTCAATTTGCAACAACGCCCAAGAAATAGGCCATTAAAAGTGATATTAACGAACCATTCTTACTTTATTTAAAAAACATATTTTAAGTAGGAGTAAACATTATAGCAAAACTCATTAGGACTCAAACATACATACAACAAACATACTGCATAGAGAAGATATGTAAGATAAGTTATCAGACATACACCCCAACTCAGAGTCACTAACGGTTACTTTAATCGCTCCTTAGTAAAGAATCACCATACAAATTCTGTACTAAGGAGCGATTTAAGTAACTGTTAGTGACTCTGAGTTGGGGCGATAGTTCTGTTGATCCCTAATCGCCAAACTAGGGATTAGGAGGTCAATTCTGACCTGTATTTGATTCTGATCTGGCGGCGGCCGATGCGTGGGTACACTGTTCACGTTAAACTTCCCGTAGTGTGGGTAGTTCGAAAACTTTTCTTGCATCCGAATCTCCTTCATGGAGATTAGTTCCTGGTGCTCACGGAAGTATAGCGCTGACATCACTACTAGGCTGGATGGAGGAAATAACATATTGTTTAAAATTATTATGGACATTATGTAATTACCTAATTGTACTGTCCTATTGAATGAACATTATCGCAGTTATTTTAAATAAAATGTTAACTATTATTTGTCGTAAAATGCTGAGAAATTAATCGCGAGAATCAAGATAGTTTTATGCAGGCTGAATCAATTTCGAGAAAACTTTCAAGCTATGTAGGTATTGTAGGTATTTGTGAAGTTAAGCTATAATACTATCCTCAAACGTTTTATATTTCTTAACTTTCATCACATACGTTATTTATGATGAAAAACAACCATGAAACATATTTTAACCTGATAGATGGTATTAAAGAATTCAGTACTCACCAAACAGCCATTATGAATATCAAAATAGTGATGACGATTTGCAAAAATTTATTTGAAATTAGTTCACTGCTAGCATCACCATACTTATATTTTCTTCGGCAACAAAAAGGTAATTTACTGCCATAGCCAAAACTGTCATCATCTTTTAGCCATAGGCAAGAATCTTTTTTCTTAGATATAGTACTGAAGTTCTCCTCTGGCAAATGTTGTACAGGATTCGATTCTAAAGTACTGATGTATGTAGGAAAACTACTATTTTCTTGATGGTCAGCCTTCTCCGTTTTATTTGAATGGTATCTAACGCAAGTTTTGTTATAATTGTAGTACTTTCCATACTTAGAATAGATTCCTTGACAGTTTTTGCATTGTTTTCGCGTGTATTTCGGGGAATTGTGACTTAGTTTATGGCAACACTCGTGTCGTTTGATATTACGGGCGATATCTCTGATCTGGTCTATGGAAATATTACCATCGCTGTATAAAGATTTTGATGAGTTGGAAACGCCAGAAAAACGGGAGTCTGAAACAAAACATGTTTTAATAAACGGGTATTAATACTCAATCAACTTGTTACTATTAACATTATAATATCATCAATAATGTCATGGATTTGTTGCTAATGTAATTCTATATGACCTCACCATTGCTAACGCTGGATCTGCTGCTGTCTCTTCTCTGGAGGATGTTCATCCTACAGAGCTTCTTATTGATCCTCTCGAGCTGGTCAATTCTCGATTCCAGGTTACCTGTTACCTTGCACAGCTCCTTCACCGCACCAAGGTTTTCCATGAAGATACGGTCCTGGTCAATTAAAATTGTAGCATGAGGAGATATTAAAGATGTATTTCGTGTTAAGAAGTTCGAAGTACTAAATTGTTATGTTTAATTTTAATCTAATACACCTAAACCTGGGGGCCAAGCTTAAATTTAAATAAGGTTCATTTAATTTCCTCAGCTGGTTCAAACCCCCTCCTCAAACAAAAATCCTGAATCTGCCACTGCTAAAGAATATTTAAATGTGCTTACCTTATTAACAACTAAGAACTTCTGTATCGTATCGCCATTGGGGAGTGTGACGTCACCGGCTTCCTTCACCGCCTCGGGAATCACTCGTCTGACTTCCTGAGCTATCACACCAGTGTCACACTGAGGAGTGGACGAAGAAGGATCGAAACCCAATAGGCCGGAGTGTTCAGCGAATGATGGATCGTAGTTAAACCTAGAAAATGAATTTTATCGTAGAAAATCTTAGTAGACCGAGTAGACCTAATGTTAAATTGTGGACACAGGATGTAATTATTTCGAGAAGACAGTAAAGAAATTTCTTAAACAATTTTAAGATGAGAGATCTTGTTGTAATTAAGTTGAAAAGAACACAGTAGACCTTAGTTGAATATTGATATTTTTGAGTAGACCAAAGCATATTTAATGAGATACTTACTTGACAACTCTAATACTTTGAACGTTTTTTAGTTGCTGTGCGGTATCTAGTTCCTCAATATTATGTTTCGCGCGAGCATCGGATGGATGCACTATGTGACCCATTACCTTGAGGTTACCTATAAAAAAATATTATAAACTTAGAAAGTAGTAAAACAACAGAGAAGTAACTGTGTGTAAAGTGAAGTTAATAAAAGTCAATGTCATACTCATAACATAATTATTAGCTCCAAGTCCATTGTAACCAAGTTCAGTCAGTTTCTACCCACCGAAATTTGGAAAAAATATCTGGCGATATATATGTGACAAATAAATTATAGCCTTTTTTCGTCCTTTGTCCTTCGTTGTTTGTAATAATTAAATTGAATATGGGTTTCATTTATTTACTTCCTAATAGCGCCTTCCTAATAGTTGTCAACGACCCACGAGTCACTCACAGGTTAGAGCACCTGAGTCTCAGAAGAGACATCAGTTCTCTCTGCGTGTTCTACCGACTTTACAACGGTGAGTGCTCCGAGGAATTGTTCGACTTGATGCCTACGTCTCTTTTCCATCATCGCACCACTCGCCGAGGATTGAAGTTCCATCCACACCGATTGGACTCGTGGAGTACATCTACAGTCCGATTTTCACGAACTTTTTTGCCACGCACGTGCAAACTGTGGAATGGGCTTCCTTCCGAAGTATTCCCGGAGCGCTATGACATGGGGTTCTTCAAAAAAGGTGTGAAAAGAGTTCTCCTTCAGGGCCGGCGTTGCATTGGCGATTCCTCTGGTATTGCTCATGTCCATAGGCGACGGTAACCACTTACCATCAGGTGGCCCGTATGCTTTTTCGTCTGCCCTTCAGGCTATAAAAAAAAAAAAAAAAAAAGCGCGCTTAGCGGTTCTATACCTTTATTCGAGAACACTATATTAGAGAATTGCATCTAGAAAAGCAAAAAATCATCTAATCTATACTATAATAATAATATTATAAATCTGAAGAGTTTGTTTGGTTGAACGCGCTAATCTCAGGAACTACTGGTTCGAATTGAAAAATCATTTTTGTGTTGGATAGTCCATTTATCGAAGAAGGCTAGGCTATATAACATCATATATTTTAGTAGTTTTTTTTACAAATTAACGCGGGTGAAACCGCGAGGCACAGCTAGTGCACTTATAAAATATCTTTCTTATAAACTTACCATTAATAACACAGGATTCGTCTGGCCTGTCCGTGTTGATACCGACGCGTCCATTGAAGTGCACGCTGTTTTCAGACACTCCCCGCTGCCACCAATTCTCTGTGCAGTCAGACTCGAATTGGCCTGGATTCGAAGCCTGCCGAGACACCAATAGATATTTTCAGATATTATCTACTCGTAAGTTTACTGTCATAGTTTTAGAACTGAACAGCATACCTGACTGAGGAGGTCTGTACCCAATACCTACGCTACTCAAACGCCAAAAGAGGAAGCGTACGATGGCCTAAAGTATCGAAGGTATTTAGAACAACTTAAAGAGACTTCATGTCACAATTTTACTATTAAACTAAAATCTTTACTCGAAACCAAATTTTACTCTCCTTAAAAACAGGTATTCTAATACGATAAGATGTATTAAGCTCATGAAATAAGGCAGCAGTTGCATTCAAAGATCGAGCACTTATTTGCTTGATCTAGTTCAAAAATATGTATAGGTTCTTTTCCGTCCTTGTCATTCTCACTCTTATCTCCTAATCTCCCTTCCCTCTCTACTCACCCTAACAATAATCCTGTCACTCGCTTGCGCAGCGACCATAAAATCGTTATGGGCTGTATGCGCCCGCAGTGCTACTACGAGCTGAAAGTGTCTCTGATCTGGATTGGGGCGTCCCTTCTTCCTCATGTTGTTGTTTGTGGTTTCAGCGAAGTGGAGCCGACCAACTGTCACCTTCGCACCTTCACGGCGGAGTTCCACGCTGGAAAGAGATAGGTATATTATAGACTGCGTCATCTTCAAGCTATTGCAAACTTTGAGTTTCTTGAACAGCGTATCATATTATTAGTTTTGGGTATCGTTTCTTAAAGGAATTATGCGTTTTATGATGGTTAAAATATTTTGTAATACACGTCAATATAGAAATGAGTACCTATTGGTATTAGTGAATGAAGTAGTAAATGAAGTATTACTGAAAAATAATTGATTTCACACATTCGTTATTTGCGGTAGTGAAAATTAATTTATTTACGAAACTTCTAATATTTCGTTTTATTAGTTTTATGTGTTATCTTCATATGTATGTATGATAAGTACCTACGGTATTATTGTGACTGTTACTAGAATAAGTTTTTCTGTAACATTGATGTTTAGTAGAAAATTGATCATGATAGATGGTGCACAAGTTACTATAAAAATATTAATTACTACATCGCCCTATGCTGTAGGGTATTCTATAAGTAGATGTAGGAGAGATGCTTTAAATAGACATATCTTTTTATGAGAACAACTTGAGAAAATCTACACTAAATGTTACACTATACTTATTACAAAAAATCATTGGAAAACGCATCTAAATTGGTAAATCCAATTCTAAGATTAGCGGAAACAAACACAGAAAAATAGACAAACAGACGGATCCTATAGGAACATATTATCTTTTTATGAGAACAACTTGAGAAAAACTACACTAAATGTTACACTATATTTATTACAAAAGATCATTGGAAAACGCATCTAAATTGGTAAATCCAATTCTAAGATTAGCGGAAACAAACACAGAAAAATAGACAAACAGACGGACCCTATATTATAGATTACTTTAAACCTATTAACCTATAAATAATTACCTTTATTATTATATCGCGAAAATCACTTTGATATTGACAAAGGCTCGCTGCGGTTTTATGATTCACTTGTAACAGCATAAATGACCTTGAATAAACTTAAAAAGACCTAAAACGCGCAGCACATAGACGAAAATTTTGCGTCATTTGAAACCACTTCACCAAATCACACTTAAAACACACGTGCATTTTGCAGAATATTCCGGTGAAAATACAGTACCACGGAACATTGTCAAGTTTTGTTAACTATTGCGTGATGGTAATGCTGGCGAAAGTGTACGTGTGTTACGGTAGATCGTAAGTTACGCTGTTAGTTCTAATTGATTACGCCAATTAAACTGGTGTAATGCTACAGTTGGCCTCACTGGCCTTTACCAAGTCTACCGTGAAGCTAGTTGGTACGAATGTACCAGAGACTTATGAAATGACATGAAAACCTTTAACAAGGATGATAATGATTGTGTACTAATAAAAAAGGAAAAGAATAGGAGAGGTCAGGAGAAAGAGACACAACTAAATAACACGTAATATCACGTGGTCATCCAGAATATGGATATCATTAACACCAAAAGTATTACAGATACATTTTCGGCCCAGAAGAATCCTTAGATTAATTAAAAACAAAAGGAAGAGTCTGTGTTATTTCTGGCTCTAGACAAAAATATACTTACGGCACAGGATGAAATGGTTTCTTCGTCCTATCCGATTGACTCTGCTCCACCCTGACTTCTTGGCTAGGGTCCTCAGCCTGCAACATATTATATTACACATTATTTTGAAATTTCTAATATGAACACTGTGAACAGAACAGATTGCCATACACCTATTTTCCAGTTCAGAAACGATATTTCATTTTTTCAGTAAAGCAATTCAAGGAATTGATGAAATCACTGACATTCTGTAGAGATATTACGAATTTGTTACTTTATCATCCTGCTGGATTTGATCAACCCCTGATCTCGTCATTTCCCTGCGACGCATAAATACAAAAATTGTATAAATAAATAAAACTAAAAACTTACCTTAACCCCATAGAAATGCAAGCAGAAGTTATTGATCTTCTTATACCCATCAGGTGCTTTGACATAATGCGCGTCTCCTTGCATGTGTATCTGGCAGGTGACCTGGAAATGGTTCTTCTTCTGACAGACGAAGGCCTCGTCAATTTGTGAGAAGTTGAACCCTTTGTCCGCCCCAACCACGTATGAGGGGGATGGTCTGGAAGAAATTGTAATCTCAGAGAATTCTGTTTTCAATCAACCCATCATTTTTGATTATCAAGCTATCGCTAAGAGCTAACAAGAATCCTGAAGCCTAAGCGCGCACTACGGTTTTTGCGGCAAATTGTCGCAGCTCAATAACAAAAACTACATTTTTTCGCTGCACAGTGCGCGCAATAGGTACAGTTCAAAACTATGTTATACCAACACCGCGGCTTTTCGGGTTCGCTGCAGCGGTAAAAAACCATAGTGCGTGCCTGGTCTAATCCTTAAGTGTACTCACAATAATTTAAGATTGCAGTCGTATAGAGAATGCCAGACTGGCTGTTGGAAAGCAGCAAATCTGATGCACTGAAGAGGAGCGTCATCTCCGGCCTCCGAGCCGTCTACTGATGGTGGTGGTCTGGCTATAACACTTTCTGGAGACAAGGCCGCTGTAAGAGAAGAATGAAGTCATATTAGTTACTAAGTTATTATGAAATAATTAATTTATAGATATTTGCCAAAGAAAGCTATGACACCAAGTTCATTACCTGCATCAGTAATTAAATTATCAGTCTTATAAAATTATAAAAAATAAATACATATAAAACTGTCTGTTTATTGTTGAAATACTTCATCTTTACAGTGTGTTGCAAGCAATGTGTTGTTTTCAGAATGATAGAGTCTACGAGTATTATATCGACACATATGAATACCTAAATTGATAGTGGACAGTTTTGAAGGAATAATTACCTGGTTCACATTTCACTTGTGAATTGATGTCCTGCGAGTGCTTTCGTTTCTTTCCACCTGATTCTTGGAGGTTCGTGTATACTGGTGTCAACGTTTCATGCCCTATCGCCACGAGCTGAGGATTTATCATTCCTTGCTCCAGCTCCGGCATATCAACCCTCATCTGATTATACCTATTCTGATAGATTGGGTCCAATCCCAAATCATGTCGAACTGTCCTAATCCCAAGCTCGACTATATTTGGATCTTGTGGTAAAACCACAACGTCGTTAAGGTTGTTCCTCAGAACCTCATGATCAATGTTATCGGATTTAAGTTCCTCGTAGATGTAATCCCCGTTTTGTTGCAGGATCTCATGGGTTGGGATGTGATCGTGGACGAGCATGTAGTCTGGGCCCAACACGGTCTGAGAGACCGCTATGGTGTGGGACACTTGGTTCTCTGAAGGACTGTACGGATTCTCTGAGCCGGAGTCTGGTGGACTTTCTGGTAGCTGGTGACCCCTGGGAAAGTAGAAAATATTAAGAGTTACTGTATTTAAAAAAGTTGCTCCAGCCGTAGCAACCGTTTAAATATATTTATATCGTATTTTGATTTGAATATCAAAAGGCACCTTATCGTCTGAAAAGTTTCTTGACATCAGTGATACCATAGGCATCACCTATACGACACCGGTTATAAAAAGAAAGAGCAAAGTGTAAAGCCCCCAGCCGGCACAGGACACAATCACGTGGTGAATATTCGTAGTATTTCCTTGTTTCTTTTATGCCTTGGAGGACTGATGAAAAAGCGGAGGGGCCATCTGATGGTAAGTGGTGACCGTCGCTTATGGATATTATCAATACCAGAGGAATCGCCAGTGCAACGCCTACCTTGAAGGAGAACTCTTTTTACACGTTTTTTGAAGAACCCTATGTCATAGCGCTTCGGGAAAACCTCAGAAGGAAGCTCTTTCCACAAATGGTGCACATTAAATTTGTCTCCATGAACTCACCCAATCCGGCGCGCGTCTAGCGGCTGCGGAGCGTAGCAGCTCTCGCCGACGGGGGCCATGAAGGCTTCCAGCTCGTCTATCAGTCCCGGGCCTGGAACAATAGTAATACTTTTATTATAATGCCATACAACAATAGTCCAAACAACAAACAACAGTTAACAGGTAAATAAACACAGTTTATTAAATAACACCAAATACGTTTTCCGAATTTTGAAACTTATTATCACTTGATTCGGTAAAAGAAAGCACCTTGAAAGAAACCTGCGCATTCAGGAGTTCTCCATAATACTCTCGGGTCTGGTCTGTATCCCTCACTTTGTGAGCCTAAGCCAACATTGGGGCAACTGAGTTCTGATGATTAAGAGGTTGCAAAGACTCAAAAGCTCATAACGCTTTAGCTCTTAAAAGGTCATCACATTTCAAGAAGAGCTAAGCCCTTTTAAGCTCTACCAAGCCTAACTGTACAAGCCTTGATTCTGCGAACCCTCCATAACACTTTAGCTCTTAAAAGTTTATCACATCTCAAGAAGAGCTAAGCCCTTTTAATCTCCACCAAGCCTAACGCTACAAGCTTTGACTCTGCGAACCCTCCATCTTAGTCATAAAGCATTAATCGCATCCATAGCGCTGATCGTAGCAGAATGAGGTCCTTCAAGAAGCGGGTCTATCGTCATTTTCTTGGCCGGCAACGCGTTGGTGACGCCCTAGGTGTTGCTGATGTCCATGGGCGACGGTGATCACTTACCATCAGGTGACCCGTCTGCTCGTTTGCCTGCTCTAAGCATAAAAAAAATGATGTGGCGCCGCGGCTGCCGTCGGCATGCTTTCGACTGCGACGCGCAAACGATGACGACGATTTCGTGTTAGGTTAGGTTAGTCTTTGTCTCTTCATTAAATTGTCCTCTTCCCTAAGGTTTCCTGGAAGATAAGGCCCTCTGTTGCACCTGTCATCTTATCTATAAACTTAAGTGACAACTGTCTATTGGTATACAATAAAGTTTTGTTGTAGTTGTTGTTGTTATTTAGAAACTTATGTTTTACCAGGTGACCGCCGGTCACTGACCTAGTCGATGCATAAAAAGCAAAAGCAAAGCAACAACCCATAATTGTCCCACTGCTGGGCTCGGGGTCTCCTCTCACAATGTGAGGGGTACAGGCCATAGTCTACCACGCTGGCCAAGTGCGGATTGGTAGACTTCACACACCTTTGAGAACATTATGGAGAACTCTCAGGTGTGCAGGTTTCCTCACGATGTTTTCCTTCACCGAAGCAAGTGATAATTAACTTGTAATACGCACATAATATTTGAAAATTAGAGGTGCGTGCCAGGATTTGAACCCGGGCCCCCGCATTCGGTAGACCAACGTTCTAACCACTAGGCTAGGCTAGTCGATGCATATTGACATAAAACTAGTATGTATCTAAAAATAAAACCCGCTTGCTATCAAAAACCTATCATGATATAACTTTTTGAAATCCTTATGGTGAGCTCTTTAATTTGATACCCATAATGCATTATTCGATTAATTTTTATTTTTTGATACTTCAAACAATGGCATCTCACAGACACCATATTTGTTTTTTTTAATTGCACTTATCTAGGAATACTTGAGTTATCTAGACGAATCTATCGATATCTTAATTATAAAGAATATTACACACATACATACAAGATATGCGCGAAAAACTGCAACCCTTTCTAGCATTCGGGTACAAACAGGAACCTTGTTTCAGTTAAATTAAAGACACTACAATTTAAAATATTAAGATTGGGAAAATATTACCTATAATTATCTAAGTATTTTTCATGGCATTGGTTCGTGAAAGATTGAAAAGCCAGTGAACGAATTACCTACGAGGGGCGGCTGAAAAGTTCTGAGCCTAAGGTACTTGCAGTCGTACTATTTACTCATCCGGTGGGTCACTACTTGAACGACATCTGACCACTATATAAGCGAAGTTTCACGTCATTAGCTTCATTACGCTTTGAGTAATTAAACCGTGAACATCACTATGTCTGAGTCATCGCTGCACTTAACGAAGTTTGAGTATCGCGCCGTCATTAAATTCCTCGTAAAAAAGGGGAAAACCGCAAAAGAAATTTTCGAAAAAACTTCTAGTGTATACTGGGAACCTGGACCGTCGTAAACCACGGTTAAACGATGTAAACGACTATTCCAACAAGGCAGAGAGACTCTGGAAGATGACCCCCGCTCGGGTCAGCCGAACACCGCAGTCACTGATGAAAACATCGAAAAAGTAAAAAAAATTGTACTGGACGATCACCGAATAAAATTGTGGCAGATAGCAGGAGAGCTGGGCGTCAGTAAGAAACGAGTTGGAGACATTATGCACAATCATTTGCATATGAATAAAGTCAGTGCGCTTTTAGTGCCAAAAATGCTCACGCCACTTGACAAGCAGCGGCGCGTTGAAACTTCCGAAGAATTTTTAGACTTCTGCAAGGATAATTTGGAAGAAATTTTAACTCGTATTGTCACCGTTGATATAACGTGAATCCGACTATATGATCCAGAATCAAAACAGGAGTCAATACAGTGAATAGAGAAGGGGAAAAGCCGCCGAAGAAGTTCAAGGTGGAAAAATCGGCTTCCAAACTCATGGCCACCATTTTTTGGGATTGCGAAGGAGTTTTGCGCATAGATTACCTTCCAAAAAAAACTACAGTGAATGCGGAGTATTATGGTCGTAGCGCACATATCAACTCGGAAAGGGATCGGCACCGGATCGCCTCGCCGTCAACCTAACGTAAGCTCGGCTACGGCTAGGCGACGCCGCGCTTACGGCTAGGCGACGCCGCGCTTACGGCTCGCCGGCCGCTGGTTGACGGAATGAATGACAGCAGTTCGCCGACGCAGCGGTAGCCGCGGCGCGGGGCGTGCACGAGGAAACGGAAAGTCGACGGATAGCGTACGGTGAGACGTAAGCGCGGGTACGGCAAGTCGTCCACGCACCGTACCGCGGTTCGTGAGCTTGTCTCGAGGCGAGGCGATTACGTTACGGATCCGATAAGTGTGCTTTACAGTAGGGAGTTTCATACAAAGAATACTGACATGCAAGAGTTGATACGTTTACGTTCCGTTTACGAGTTGATATGTGTGCTATGACCATTATGCTGGGCTTTTAAAAAAAGTTCGCGAAGCCATTGTCGAAAAAAGAAGAGACAAAATCAACCAAGGAATTTTGTTTTTGCAAGACAACGCGCCGGTTCACACGGCGCGCATTGCGAGGCAAGCCTTGCGAGAAACTGGCTTCAATGAAGTGAACCACCCTTCCTATAGTCCAGATCTGTCGCCTAGCGATTATTTTTTAGTTCAAAATTTGAAAAAAGACCTACGGGGACGAAGATTTGGGGATGATGAAGAGATGAAGGCGGCCGTTAATGAACATTTTCTAGCCAAAGACGCGGGTTAGTTTTTATCAGGGATACAAGCCCTCTATAAAAGATGTCAAAGGTGCATTGAAGTCCAGGGGGGCTATATTGAAAAATAAATTTTATTTAGATTTTTATCTAAACTTTTAATGCCCTAGGCTCAGAACTTTTCAGCCGCCCCTCGTATATTACTTCATGGGGAATAGCCAATCGGAAGTCATGAATACAATTGGCATCATTTGCAAATTATTAAAAGAATTTACATAAGGAAGACTGTTACTACAAGGTACATTAATTATGTCGTATCGGAAACATTCAAACTTTCATGATTAATGAAGAAATTACAAAGTCTGAACATTTCACTTGGTAGTTAGGTAGTTTTTAATTAAATTAATAATTTTGTTTAACAAGACTGTTTTTATGACTATTTAATTAAGAACACATATCACATTACTTACCTTTTATTTCAATTTAATTCCTATATCTGTTTTATCTACGCACATATCTACAGCTGTATTTAGTATAGAAATAAATTGCAATACCATCATTATTAAATAGGTTACATTTAGTAGGTAGGTACCTAGGTAAATTTATCATTTAGAGAGAATTAAAAAGTTCAGCTCTCTAATTTCACAACTACTTTACCAACTACGCTCCTGCAAAATTAAATTAAATTTAATGTTTCTTTTCACGCCTAAAAACTCACTTTTAAATCGTCAATCACTTTTATACATTTCATTATGTAGCTAACTAAGATCACATAACGATTTACGATCTATCAAACCGCTAACTTGTTCACTCTGTACGTAACTGACTGAAGATCGCAGGAAACAATTCCGAATAACGAAATTTCTCTTAGTGAGTAATTCACTCCAATTATTGAACATCTTCATCTGAATTTCAAATATCATTGAGGATTAACGGAGCTGGCTCACCGCGAAAGTTCAGCGATGAACTTAATATGTTCTGACTTACTCGAGGTTTGATTACGCGCAAAGTGGCACGGTTACACTTATAAAAAAAACTCTGAAGAGTAGAGGATAAAATATATTAATTTATCTATCGAATAAATGTCTCTTCAGGACGCTAAATAGAACCTTGTTCCCCAATCAGAAGGCACGATATATTATAATATCAACTGGTTTATAAATATAATGCTACTTATTAGAACTCATTATATAATCATCACTCTATGAATTGGTAAAACTATATTTTAAGACATGCAATGTTTTTTTTTTAATTATCGCGTCAGGCAGACTATTTTATACTGTGACACCCATTGAAGTATAATGGCATAGCTAAATGGCGACACCTTGCTTATTTTTAACCGACTTCAAAAAAAGGAGGAGGTTCTCAATTCGACTGTATTTTTTTTTATGTTTGTTACATCAGAACTTTGGACTGGGTGAACCGATTTGGATGATTCTTTTTTAATCGAAAGCTGGTGCTTGTCGTGTGGTCCCACGTAAATTTGAACGAGATATGACAATGGCATCCATGTCAAAATCATATAAGTCTTAAATTTGCATTAAGTATGTGCGCGATAAATGGACGAATAACTCAATATCGCGCCAACCGATTTCGATGATTCTTTTATTAATCGATAGCTGGTGCTTGACGTGTAGTCCCACAAAAATTTGAGCGAGATATAACAATGACTTCCATGTCAAAAGTACAATGTACATTTGAAGTCGGTTATTTTTTTTTAAATGTTAGTTGATTTGTTCTTTAATCACTACTCTCTAGAGATGAAGCGCTGCTTTTAAATATTACAGAGATGGTAATTTTCTCACGATCTTACACATGTTAACATGAATAAGCCGAGCACTTATGTAAACGATTAGTGGTGACTGACCAGCGTGACGGTGGAAGATGGTCGGCTTAAGTTACGTGTGCATTATAGTATCTCCAGTTCATAGATTGCTACTCGTATGACATAGTTGTTTGACTATTAGTTAATCATTAACATTTGCCCACGGCTTCGACCGCGGTAGAGTGGTAGAAACGAAATTTTTAATTAATTAATTAATAAAAATAAAAAGTATTATAAAATGTCGCATAAAGGGATAAAAAGTAGCCAATGTGTTAATCCAGGGTATAGGCTATCTCCATTCCAAATGTCAGCTAAATCGGTTAAGTAGTTGTGGCGTGATTGAGGAACAAACATCCAAACATCTTCACAAACTTAGAAGGGTGATGTACCTAATAATTTTAAAATGTTTTTAGCAATGAGTTAATATGGTAAATAGATTTTCCAGTTGAGTGTACTTCGTAAGTTTTGTAAATCAGTCCTTTTGCGAATCTCTCCTTTTTTACTCGTAAATAATCCAATTCATTGAGACCCTGCAGCTTGATTAAAGTGAACCTGCCTAAGAAGCAAGGGATCCTGGGTTCGATCCCAACCGGGGCAGATGTTTATGAGACACATACAGATTGTACTAGGGTCATGGGTGTTATAACTTATGTCTTATTGGTATTGTCCATGCAACCCGCGACATACGGAATTCTTAATTAACCAACTTCAAAAAAGAAGGAGGTTCTCAATTAAACTGTTTTTGATGTGTGTTACCTCATAACTTTTTACTAGGTGTACCGATTTTGATGGTTCTTTTTATATTTGAAAGCTGATGCTTGTCATGTGGTCGCATTTAAATTTGAGCGAGATCTGACGTGCAGTTCTCGAGTTATCCCTGATTTGGAAGTCAGTTATTTTTTAGAAGCATTATTTATCATCATCATCATCAAAACCCATAGTTGTCCCACTGCTGGACTCTGGTTTCTTCTCTCTTCTCCTCAAGGAGTATCAGTCTATCACGCCGTCAAGTGTGGCTTATTGGCATCCTGGCTGCCGATTTTCCGAGTAATTCGGCGAGAAAATATAAAAAACCTTCCTCGAAAACCTATACTTATAACGAAGATTTTAATATCTTGTTATGTTCGTACGATTATACTCTGTGGTATCCCCATTGGCAATCTTAATATAAAAATAATAAAAAAAAAGTTTTGATTAATTATAACAACAGTATACACACGTTGCAAGGGCCTCTGTACTAGGTCGGCATCTCAGAATTCCGTATTATTGGGTATCCCACTCATCGCCGACCAAACAATACATTTTAATCGATAGTATTTTATAGCAATTTCATATATGACAGAGTGTGTGTCATTATGAGTGAGTGAGTGTGTATCTTTGATTACAACACAACGGCTACCTTCCAGCTGTAGGCTGTTTTACCTTTCTGCTAACAATAAAATTAATTCATGTTATTGCATTAAATAACAAATGCATCACGAGAACATCATACATGCCAGTTTTATGAATCGTGACGCGCTTGGAAATACCGACGGAAAATGTTGCATCAAAAAGGTAAAAAGTGTTATTGTTATCACATACGATTTAATCTTGATCTTTAATAACTGTTATAACAGCAAATTATTTCGCATCGCAACACATTGCAGCGTCAATTGTTAAATGTTATAATGACATCAGCAACGATGTCTTTACGATTGTCTTTTGTCGGACAAGAAAGAAAAGGAAAGAAAGAATTTTTGATTGATGGTTACCGGTTACGATCAGAATCTTTGACTTCAGGTAAAAAGTTTTCATGTAAGTGTAATTTAGACAGAATGTTTAGTTTTGAAATAATGACTTAACAGTTTAAAGCCATCTTAAAAAGATTGTGCCATTAGTGTGACTGTGTGTCATCTTGAAAGCCTCGGGTCAACTCTACTTAGGCTCTTTGACACGTAGTTTTCCCACAAACCCTTTTAACAATTGTAGAATAACAGAAAAAAGACCATAATCATGTATAAACCATTATCTGACATAATTGCAATCAATCGTTATTCTCTCACATTATTTACACGTTACTATAATACTAATAAATATACAGAAAATACAAGGTACTATAATGCGTTACACATATGTTTTAAAAATAATAGTGGAGGATATATACTACCCTGTGGAACCCCCAAGAGTTTGTAGACATTAAAATTAGTACAATAGCTGTATCAAAACAATGTGTACTTTTAGGTGGCATTCAATTTGATAAACTTTACTATGTATACTGTATGCAGCTTCAACCCATTAATGACCCACTACGGGGCAGCATACTCCACCACGCTGCTCCAGTGCGGATTGGTGGAGGGGTTAGTGGTCAACCCGAGTGTCAGAAGTTTTTAAACCGCCTGAGGGCCTGCAAAATGGCTTAACGACTGCTATCTTATGATATCAACCTGGACCGACGGCTGTACGTGCCCTCCGAAGCACGGAAACGCTCAAGAATGTTTGCCACTAGTGTTCACCCCAACTACCGACCGCGCCCGCTGTTGCTTAACTTTGTTAATCACTTAGGATCGATGCAAGCCGCTGGGCTATGAGCGCTTCACGCAAGCCGCTGGGCTATGAGCTTCTCTCAAGATCCTAAGTCGTGAAATATGTAATAATAAAATTATTTTATTTTATGTTTTTCTATACTCAGTAATAAAACATAACCTTTTAAGCCTAAACCTAAATCTTTAGTATAATGAGCGTTGATTAATAAGCCATATATTCAGTACCTGATCTAATTCTGAATTATTTTGTCTTAGTCTATTTAAATATAATGTAAAGATTTGTAACTTTTTGCAAAAGTATCTCTTGACATTTAACACTTTATGAAACTTGTAATTCATATAACTTTGATACATTCGTCGTTAAATATAAAAATCTGAATGACTCCATTAACTGACCAATTTACGCCAATTAATTGACCCACATTCTTTCAATAAAGACATTATTTGGTTTAATTTCAGGCAAATCTGTTAAGTTGTTTTTAGGGTTCCGTATGAAACGAAAAACGGAACCCTTATTGTAAGAACAGGAACAATCAGTAGCAATAGGAGTTTCTACACTATTCTTACTATAATAATCATCACTTATTAATTGGACCATAGCCAAGATTATTACACTTTAAACCATAACATAAATTAACATAATATTTTCTACGAGTTCCTTGTATCGATATTGGCTTGTGTTTTGATAAAATGATCAACAAAGTGAATAAGACGACCCTCAAATGATCATGACGACACAGTAAGTAAACAAATTGAATATCTTTACAAACACAATAATATGCTTATCCGACTGTAACTTGATTAAATTGACGATAAATATTACTTGGTTATACCAGAAGTACTTTAATATTACATATAATTTTAAAACATGACACTAGATTAATTTATTAAGTTAGTGCGCTCACCATCCTGGACCATATCTTCACTTACCATCAGGTGGGATTATGGTCAAGCATTAACTTATTTTATGTAAAAAAAAAGATGTACCATTAGAAGAAAAATGTAAACAAATTTTTAATAGTGGGCTTACAAACAAGTTTTGCCTCGTCCGTTAATCAACACGATACACTTCTTAGATAGGGAGTAAGAAAGACTTGGTCTGGCTTTGTCTGTCCACATCAAGACAAGGTAATTTCAGTCAGCCCCAAATATTTACTCCGGTAAAGCACCCCAGGAATCAGCAGATGTATTTCACGGATCAACAGCTAAAACAACAGGGGTAGAGGCAATGATGTTTAAAAATAAATATAGATACGTTATGCCCTTACAAATCAACCGAAAAATCTGTTCCGATGTCCGCAAGGCACGCTTTATTGCTTTATCGCACGTCTTTATCGCTCTCGCGTCAAAACTACATCGCTATCGCTTTCTTCACCTGAATAAGAGTTCCCAATTGGGAACTTTTTGAGTCACACAACGCGCGCGCTTATGACATATCTGCCTCTTTTTTATATATAATATCATTGGGTAGAGGGCAGTAGCGTTTCACACAATTATGCTAACGAATTAGCGATATCAAGGGTGGTGCTTGCTCAGTCAACCATGTGATTTGTCATTAATGAAAGCGATATTTTGTGGGGTTCAATAAGCAGGTGGAAAAAGGGAAAGGAAAATAGGTGGGTACTCTTTTTCAGGGAAAAATATTTATGTGCCGTTGGACTATTATATTTTGGATTTAATAGGAGCGTTCGATTATGCTACTGATGGTGTAGAAAAATAGAACTCAGCTATATTATTAACTTAAATTTTGATATCAATCGCTAAATAATTTAGAAATGGAAGTTTACATCAACTTTCGAGTAAGAAATGTAAAATAATGATTTTTTTTCTCTCATTACTTGGCTGTCAGAAATTTAAATAATGTACAATCACAGAAGAAATAATAGTACTAGTAGTAGATTTAAAGATTCCTGCATGATTTTGATCTTGTTATAATTACTTCCATTTTAGAATCATGACACGTGAATCTATTAACACCTATTCGTCGACACAATCTACATTCCTACATTTTTAATCCTTGGATGAAATATAAATTATATTTTTTAATAATAATTTTATAAAACTACATGTGTAACAGTTTACGAATATCTACTTTTCCAACATCACCTTTGTAAATGTAATTAACAAACAAAATGGCAGTTAAAAGGTTATTTATGTTTGGATATAAGAAAACAAACCTATTTAATTTAAGTATTCGTTTTCTTAACATGGTACCAGTTGACCCGGCGAACTTCGTATCGCCTAATAATGAATGAATGTACCTAATTTGTTGTTACTTTTAACTTTTATACTTTTGTTGGGTTTCAAAAATCAGAGATCATTAAATTCCCTCTACCTCCCCCTCTCCCTCTCTGGAATAATTCCATCATACATGATTTTTGCGTAACTTAAACCGTTTACTCAGCGCACGCAACGAAAGCTCTCAAAAAGGAATATTTTTGAGAGCTTTCCGCTATATTAAAAGCATCACTGATGCGTTGCCGGCCAAGAAAGAAAGAAGAAAAAGAAAGAAAGAACAGAACATCCAAGTTCACTACAAACCATAAGTGAAAATCGCATTGGAATCAGTTGTTTCAGCTACTTCTGAAATTATTTGGAACAAACGCACAGTGAACATATAAACCAAATTAGTACAAATTTTTTGAAGTTATACTTCTTTTGGCGCGATGGTGAAAAATGATGAGAGTGAATTTCTACGATGCGCGCGCACACCGACACCTAAATTCTACAACGTGAAGTTAGCTAAATTCTGTATTTTTTCTGTATGCAAAAAAGTTTTCACAGTATTTACCTCATTACAAACGATTTTATAATCGATCGAATTGATTCATAATAATCGATTGATGGAATATAATAATATATTTTATGTATTATTTGTTAATTATTATTATAATATTAATTTATTTCTTACATGTTTTCGTATTCCATACATATTAAAACTATGTAATATATTTAGAATTACCATTCAATCGTTACGCTAATTTTATTAAATTACATTTCGAATATTTTGACACCAATTAATCGATTGACAACACAGATGATGTAATCCCTAATAATGTCATTTTGGTAACCATAGTATTTATAAATAACACCACTGTACTGTCATATTTGTCATCGATCTTTCATGTTTCTACGCGTGGTTTTTCGTATTTTTCTATTAAATATTTTCAGCGTACCTATTTGGAGTCCTATTTACTATTGAAACTCATCGACACGCACACAGTTATTTTAATTTACTGTTGTATTCGATTTCGTACTTGTGTTTTGGTGAATGTGTTTTCGCAGTTTCGCTACAATTTCTGGCAAACCAATACTATATGAATATGGACTACTTAATCGCCTGTTTTGTGACTGACAAAGGTTCAGAATAAGTCCTGAACACTGGATAACGTACCCTATACATCTTTAGAAGATCAGTAGTTTGCTGTGGCCATACTTACAATGAGTATGTTATGGTATCTTGATTGGGCAAGGTACCAACGAAATATAGCGCCTCCTGCACAACTAGACGAAATATTAATATAAATGATAACTAATAAAATCTCTTGAAATATGCAATAGCTTTTATTATACAACCTTTTTATGACCATTTAAGTAGTAGATAGTATAATAGACACCCGCCAACTTAGTTTTAACCATTAAACTCGTAGATTCTATTGGCAAGTCACGTATTAATTTTGGGATTTTATTATAGAAATGTACACCAAGCCCTATAAAAGATCGTTGCACTTTACTTTGGCGGAACGAAGGCGTAATTAATTGATACATTCTTTTTGTTTGGCGATTATTAATATCAAAATTTTGTTTATACGCGTTTATATTCTTCCTTATAAACACTACATTATTAATTTATTAATGCCCGGTTTCTGAGATCCTTTTTTCGAGAGTTTATCTATTCAAAAACGCTAACGGGTCGATAACTTCCGAAAAAGCGTTTCTGAGCACGGCGATAATAGATAAATTCCGTTTTATCTAAGATTAACTTAACTAAGCATATATGGCCGTTTACCGGTTCCATAACTTTATTTGACGTTTCATTTTAACATTTCGTGGACAGAATATGATAAATTACAAGTTACAACTATTTTGAGGTCATTTGTGTGTGCCGTAGGTATATGGATAGCCTCAAGGACCTCAGATTATTGAAAATACAAATACAATTAATTGCAAGAAATCAACAATTTTTTCTAGATTGACAATGAATGACAGAGGTGTTATTCTCAAATACTATGTTACCATAGTAACCAATGGTAACCAATGGTAACCAAAATAAACGTTAAATTGACGTTTTTAAATTTTATTGTTGATATTTGACTATGATGAACAGACGCAAATAAATACCAAATTTCAATATTTTTTACATATTTACTACCACAAAATAAATACAATTAGTCAAAACGACAAAATAAAATGATAATATCTATTTGAAACTTATCTTTTTATTATCTTTTGAAGAGAGCCATCTAGTGGCAGTTTTAGATACTCGTTATTGGATTCATAGTTATTGAAAGGCTCCTCGCGTGCTCAGAAACCCAGTGACTGTTATCGAATATATAACTTAAGTTTAACTTTATTGATTCAATAGCTGTTGATCGTTTAACTGGAGACTTCAGAAACCGGCCATAAGTTGGTTAACCTTAGCTGTGTGTTGTAATGTTTAGTTTGTACGATTCCCTAACATGAAATATTACATGTTTCTTCTGATGTATATAAATATTATTTACTAGGTTGATCCAAAAGTAACGATAGTAAAAATGATACACGTTCAAATAAAATAATGTATTATTTTACAGTCTCCTAACTAATCAGTTCACATTCTCGGTAGTTATATAAAAATTACAACAAATTGAATTGCTTTAAATTGGGTTGGCATACGAATGATCCAAACGCACGCCTAATGATAAATAATCACTATCGGACGAACATGAATCATCAAAACTGCTCTCAGATTCCGTATCACACTCGTCTTTCAATTCTATAATAAATTTATCAATTTCCGCGTCTAAGCTTCCATCCATTTTACAAAACTTATCCTCAATATGTCGCACATGTATTACGCAGTCGGGTTTTTTGTATTTATAACACTATTTTCTATTTTAATTTTCAATATTACATTACATTGGTAGAAAATGCAAAAAATCGGGAGAAACGGTCGCTAAAACGGGATATCGGGAGACGATAACCAAAATCAGTAGATCTCCCGATAAATCGGGAACTTTTGCAACACTCTTCACTTGACAGCAAGTAATGCTAATCTAATGGGAAGGTAATGACAGCTTGTCAGAGGTAAAATAACTGTGAACGGACTGTAGTAGTAAATAGTAATCGATACTTGTCTTTGGGACTAGGAGCACATTCTTTTTCTCTCCTTAATCTGTATTAAAGTTTAATGACTGTCGGAAAATAAATTATTCTTCAACTGAACTGAATAAAATCTTTCATTCCCTCCCCCCCACAAAAACTGGTTTTACAGCATGGTATCGTAATAGTTCTCGTAATAGAACATAGATGGTGTTTTTTCAATTGTAAAAACAGAAAAAAAAAGATTTACAATTGATTTGTTTTTGCAATTGTTAAAACACCATCTATGTTCTATTACGAGAACTATTACGATACGTAGCAAAGTAATATTAGAATATACTACAAAATTAATCACAGATGCGCTTAACACATATAGTTTGGCTATAGAGATTCGTAAATTAAATTATTTCAAAATATTATTTCATTTTTATTTTTAGTATTGCTGTTTTTGAATATTGTATTTTGAACAATGTTTTTTTATTATTGCTTTTTGATTTTTTTTTCATGTCAAAGAAGTATAACTTCTCACGCGCGTACAAAAGTACACGCACCCTTTTTTTTTTCAGCTTTTTAATTCAGCTTTGCATACGGAAATTATGTTTTAACTTATTCAAACTTTTATCCTGTTTTCCCGGGAAACCTTTTAATTTTCCGGGATGAAAATATGACCCAGGGTTTCAGTAACAACTTTACCAATTTTCATCGAAATCCGTTAAAGGGTTTTTTATGTGATGCCCGGACAGACAAACAGACACTTTGAGTTTTATTATAGTATAGACGAGATATCAAGACGTAAATTTTTGACTCTACCACCGTCTTGGAGAGGTGCTTTATCATAAAGTTAAGGAAACTGACAGAACTTAGGCCAGTATTAATCAACCGGTCATATTTGGCATATTTCAGCATCTCGAATCGAATCTTGAGAACGCAGAGATCTTAAAACCGGTTTATTTATTACCTCAGGGCCTTAGTGCACTTTTAGTTCTAATTTTGATCGCCACTTACAATCAGGTGGGACAGTACTTAAAAAAAAGTAAAAAATTACTCGATCATAACATTTTCTACATCGTGAACATTTTCAATTATCAGACAACCTCAGAAAGAATTGAGTCATTATTACACATTTTCCCTGCATTATCACTGAATGCTTAATTGTACCTATGCATTATGGAAACATCTTATCAACACAAACAAGTAAAATCGAAATATATGTATGTGTCTAATAATATTATAAAATTTGTAAACACTGAACTACTTCTCGTGGTTATTTTATACAATTATGTACTACATATCGGTGAGGCCATGAATCTCCAGTGAAGGTCCAGGGACGGACCTCTTTATTCTACAGCGCTTGCCTGATGCAGAGGCTGGCATATAAGAAATGTCATGTCATATTTAGATTAGGGAATTGTCAAGAATGTAGAACAGATTATTATTGATCACGTAGTGTTGAAGTACTTTGGAATATTGATGTGAATGTTAGGAGAACTGGAAATATATCATGGTGCAAAGTAAAAGGAATATCATTTCATAACCAATACCATAGAATACCTCCTTCTGCTACATACATATATTTGGTTATTTAGTATGTATTTAAGGTTGTTATGGATAAAGTAAACTCTACATAAGATAAATACGTAAATAGCGGAGAACACGTCATGCATGAAAATGATAATTATTACAGCTGTGAGCTGATGTAATTATGTTGTTACCGCCAAAACACCATTTATGAAATAATATTACTAATAATAAATATTTATTTCAGGCAATTATAGCAGCCAATATTGAACTATTCAACCGATTTATTCCGAATTTTTTAACCGACTTCAAAAAAAGGAGGAGGTTCGGAACTTTGGACTGGGTGAACCGATTTAGATGTTTCTGTTTTTAATCGAACTCTGGTGCTTGTCGTGTGGTCCCACATAAATTTGAGCGAGATCTGACAATGGCATCCATGTCAAAAATATATAAGTCTTAAATTTGCATGAAGTATGTGCGCGATAAATGGACGAATAACTCAATATCATGCCAACCGATTTCGATGATTCTTTTTTATTGGATGTACTTCATTTGAAGTCGGTTATTTTTTTGTTAAAATTTTAGATTATTTTTCCGTAACGAAGTACCGTCAGTTTGTAACGCAATTATTGAAATGTAAACTATTTCAGATAAATTCAATCTGCTTCTCTCTATACAGAGCCAATGTTTGACGTCATTACACGTCAATGTAAAACGATCTGTTGATAATGTTATCTGTGAAAACTTCCAAAAAGGGAAACCCATTATTATCATCAACGTTTATAGCTCCAACCCATTGGGGAGGCCTAGAGGCTCTTCGCTGCTCCATTGCGGATTAGTGAAGGGTTTAGTGGCCAACCCGGATCATGTCAGAAGTTTTCATGCCGTTTAGAGGACAATAACAGGAACCGACGGGTTTAAGTACCCGATAATATTTATAATAGGTATTTAACACATTACGATAGTGCGAAAATAATTTATAATATTATTGTACGGGCGTTAGTTAAACCCCATGCAATAATAGACTACTTACGTCACGATTAACTTATTTAATTTTATAGCACAGTATGACCTAAACTATTTAAGTCACGTTTTTCGTGAGTAGGTAATCCTTTTTTACAACTTGCCAGGATTTATGACTACGATTTGTCTTTTATTGCACAGTGTAATGTCAGCGCCTGAGCGAGGATGCTAAATTTTCGCAACGAATAATTAACTTCAAAATTAGAGATAACTCAAAAACCACTCGTCAGATTTCGTTCAAATTTTAATGGAACCACACGACATGCACCAGCTTTCGACTATAAAAAGAATCATAAAAATCGGTACACTCTGTAAAAAGTTATGAGGTAACACGCATAAAAAAGTCAAAATGAGAATCTTCTCCTTTTTTTGAAGTCTGTTAAAAAGGGCTATTTTACGCACGGAAAAGCGTGACCTAAGTACGCGTTTAGGTCACAGCGTGTTATAAAAAATATTAGATACTAATTATTCTGATGCATGTAATAATACAGGCATGCACTCCGGATTGCGCTAGGTGGAAGTTATTGGCTTTTTGAAGGTCTAGAATACTGACTCCAATCTAATGTCGACAGACCATGCCTTTTTCGTTGCCAAAAAAGGTTAGAAAGTTTACCAGGCATGAATATCGTTGGGATTAGTCGTACTCGGTATTAAACTAGGTGGACTCCACCAATCCGCACAGGAGGAAAGTGGTGGAGATGCTCTAGGCCTTAACCGATTCGTTGCAGCGCCCATTTTCGAAAACTTTTCGCCATGCCTTTGAACAAATTTTCTATGACTAAGATAACAGGGATCTACGTGAAAAATCTTGATAGTTTTGTTCTAGACAGACCCTTCTAAAACTTAATTTGAGGGTGTTACAATCGATGAAAAAATGACACGCCTATCATATCATAAGCCACAAGATAAAAAATCAGCAACGAATCGGTTAAGAGAATCGACCCGTGCTCTGTATTGGTTAAGAACCCAATAGGTGGTAGAAAGACACGTGTGGGCCTTGGTTTGGATTCAATGATAGTGGAGTCTTGACACACCAAACATGAAGAGGTAGGTAAGTTGTTTCATCTTTGCTCAAAAATAGGGAAAGAGCTCTTGTCTACTTCGCTTTTATACACTTACCTTGATTTCTCCCCTGTATTCTACCACTCCTGGCACTCTCTTGACTCCCAGCCTCCTCCATATGCCATGAATATTCCATCTTAAGTCTAAATCATACTTCATTCCTTATGTAGCGTCCAAAACAAAACCACAGTGACACATTTCGAAATAAAAAGTATCCGATAAAAATAAACTTTTTTTATTTTGGATCTGGATCTTGGTACAGATTTTTGAAGGGGAATTTGCTGCTTTTAATTAAATGTTTCTTTTTGTTCGGATGAATGCGGATTAGTTGGACATTAAAAACTATTCTACTAGTGCACTAATTAGTTGTTTTCACTTTTGTTCACATTACACAGTGAATTATATTGGGCATCAAACCGTAATTTAGTCTTTGATATTCTATTATTTGAATTTAATTTTTTTTTCTTTTGTTTTAGACGACTAATTTATTTTTAATATCGATTTTTTTAACCGATTAGAATGTATTACAAAAAAACAATATTCAGCCAATAAACGTCCGTCAATAGTTTAAACTTGGAAGGCACTGACAGTAACGTAACGTTGTTCCATTTCACCCTTGACGTGCGAAAGAGGTAGCCAATAGAGCATGAAATGAGTTAGAAAGAGATAGTTACAGTTGTCTAACGGTTTTCATGAAATACAGTGGTGGTTTTCAGTACTGGCCAATAGCGTGTATAGGGCCTTTCGTGTCATACTTTTTCTTTAGGGGGTTGGGCCGTTCTTAATTTGAATAAGGTGGAAAAGTTTGGCTGGAAATTATTCCAGAATTTTCGGTTGTTTTCCGGAACAGAGAATGGCTAGTTTGACAAGCATTTTAATGATTAGCGCATGATTTGATTAAGCAGAATTTTTTTTGAGTTACACATTATCTGTGGCTTCATAAAATAATTACATAATATTCGCTGATGCCTATCATTAAAATTATGCATAATTGCGCAATCCGTAAAGTTTATTTCATAGTTTAACGATTAGCGCATTACCCAGCTTGATTTTTGACGACTGTCTCAGAAAGAGCGATTTGTTTTCGATCGTATGTATGTGCCTATGTATTAAGTAAAATAAATAAAATATATGTTTCAAAATAAAAAAAAAATAAAAAAAACAAAATGGCCAATATCAGATGCGTTTTAGATGATTTCGGTACTATTTTTTTCAAACATCCAAGACTGCTCATCTTAAATGGAGATGGAAAAAAATTATGTGTGTCAGCTCCACCGCACGACTGGAGTTTAACGCCATCTAGTTGATTGCAAAGTCAAATCAGTATCCAGATAATTACAATGCCATCTAGTTTGCGATTGTCCAATCACTTGTTACTGATCAGTAACAACGCCATCTAGATTCTGTGTTACGAATTACAAATACAACGCATAACGCTTAACGTAACGGAGAAAGTTTCATTTTTCATAAATTTTCATACCCATCATTCTAAAATTATTTGTTGAAGTGTTATTGCAAATCTACAATCTATGACCACGTCGTTTTCATACGGAATCGTACTACCTTTTAAAAAATTAACAGATCCTCATGAATAATTAAAATACAAAAAGCAATAAAACGTACAATCGTTTAAAAACTCGATATCAAACGGTAAATACCCAAATCAACCGGCCTCAACCGTGACGTACCTACGTGCTGTACCATTTCGGATGCAATCGAGCGTAAAGCGTAGGTTTCCGTCAGGTGCTGATCGAGCCGATGGTGTGTGACCGAGGGTGGTTACAGCTGTTTTGGTGACTCTGGTCATTTTTACGGATTTAAACGAAAAAGTCTGTCCAGTATCTACAGCTTGTATCTATTTATCTATTCTGTGCTATTACCACGGAAGAAATAATATTATAGTAAGGTAAAGTCGCCAAATAACGTCCCCTTTTTGTAAAATACATTTTTTTTAAATAATATACAAAGTGAAGTTATAAATCAAACATCAGATTTAAGCTGAAACATTCCTTTATTGTTTTGAACAGTCAGAAACTTCTTAACTCTGTTACTTTTTCGCCAAAAATAGCTTTAACAAAAAACTACAAATTCAGAGATTATTTTTATCGAAGCGTAATTTCGTCCCGGGGACGATATTGAGATCACAATAACCAGTACGTAAACTTAAATTTTATCTTTACAAGTAATTATTAATAATCATAATTATAATATATAATCTTTAGACTTTTATTAATCATTGATATAGTTAGTTATTTTAATTCTCAAAACAGATTGCACAAATAAAATTTACTCATGGATTTTCAACACAATTCTCATGCATCCATTGAAAACATTTTGTGCATTATATCCATTTCTCTCCATTTGTATCCTGAGAAAACCTTTTCTGACATACTGGACATTCAGCGTCATCGTCGTCACTATCTTCATCGTCAGTAGAAACTAAAATTGGAGAGTCTTTATCAGACGTGTCCTCGTCAGAAGATTGATTCTTACGTCGTAGCTTATTGGTTTTCTTTTTGTTTCTTCCTGTCGTATTTTTCTTAAAATTTATAACCCTTTTTTTCCTGCTCTTCTTTCATCTTTTTGTTCTTTTTTCTTTTCTGCATCTATTATTTCCTGTTTATGCGGTGAAGCCGTAACTACCATAGCTTTGCCTCGTCTATTTAAAGTTGAAGGAGGCTCAACAACTGGAACAGGTTGTATGTCAGCTGGAATTATAAACGGGGAGGAAGGATTGCTTAAACTAGATGATGACGTTCGTGTTCTTGGTCTAGACGTTGTGGGTTCCAAAGGAACGGAGGAATCATTTACAATAGATGTTTTGCTGTTTGGATTCGTTGAAAGAGGAGCATTTGGTGAGTCTACGAAAATGTTTTCATTGAGTGGAAATATTCCTGTCTTTCGAAAGCCATTTACAGCTGTATCAATTTTGCATGCTTTTGCATAAGCTTTTCCAAATATTTCTCCAATTTGGTATTGAGTAACGACCCGCTCTGGATGATTTGTTAACCAATTTTCTACTTCTTGTGCATAAAATGTTTTTAAGGGAAACATGAATGAAACGTCCAAAGGCTGCATATGATCAGTTGAATGAGGAGGCAGGCAGACTATGGACACGCCATTGTCACGTCCAAGATCAATCACGTCTAAATTTCTTGTGTGGCTGTAGTAACCAAGATTTAAAAACATTAATAAAAGTACGCCTAATGACAGATGAAGTGACCTAAATATCGTCCCGGGGGCGATATTAGGCTCATGTGAGGGGACGATATTAAGAATTTGTTAAGTTTGTAGATGTCATCCATTAAACCAAAACCACATGTCATAATCTAAATAAAATTGCAATCCATTTAAATCTAAGAAATAACAACACATTTTGTCAAATATTTCATTACAATATCTCAAATACATCCATATTTAAACAGTACTCATAATATTTTAATTAAAAACTCACCTTAGACAATTTTTTCTTTTTTTTAATTTCTTGCGCCAGGAGCTACGTTTCACCGTTAAACTTTTACAATGGCGGACTGACATAGTTAACTTTAGATTTAACCTATTAAAACTAGATGGCGGTATGTAGAAAAAGATATACTGATGGGGACGAAATTAAGCTCGGGGACGGAATTTGGCGACTGTACCTTACATAATATATAATTGTAATATACTACTTGCTAACCCGATGAACTTCGTATCGCGTCGTTTCTAAAGCTATTTTTTTAATAAAAGTAGTCTAAATTAGTCCTTGTTACATCAGCTATCTGCCAGTTAAAGTCCTGTCAAAATCGGTCCAGCCATTTCAGGGACAGACAGACAAAAATTGTAAAAAATATATATTTTGGTACCTATACCTATGTACCGTGTATGGAAAATTGACATATGGACTTAGTAAAAAGCGGTTATTTTAATATTACAAACAGACACTCCAATTTTATTTATTTGTATAGATTACCAAATAATAGCGAAAAAGACACGCCTAAGCTGGCTTTACATGTAATTGGATATTTTGCAACTTGGACGATTTGCGAATTGCACCTTTTACGTATGCTAGGCATTTCGGGAATTGGATATTCTGCGCCTATATACTTAATTTTCAACATCATCGAATTATACAGTCATGGTATTCTTTCATTGTCAACCAGATAAACCAACCTTTTCGTATTTGAAGTCTGTTATAAAGCTGAACTATCCAAGTACTTACGTCATGCAGCAGATAAGATGAGCTCATGTCTTTAATATCAATTAATTTCACGCATAAGTGTCCAAAACACTTAGATCAAACCAATGATATCTAATATATAAAATTCTCGTGTCACAGTTTTCGTTGCCATACTCCTCCGAAACGGCTTGACCGATTTTGATGAAATTTTTTGTGCTTATCCGGTATCTATGAGAATCAGCCAACATCTATTTTTCATCCCCCTAAATGTTAGGGGTAGTCCACCCCTAAATTTTTTTTTATTTTTTAAACAAAATTTTTAATTTCTATTTTTTTATGATACAACATACAAAAATACATACAATCTTCAATTTTCACCCTTCTACGATCAACCCTTATTTTTTAATAGTCATTTTAGTAATTTAATCATTTTTCATCCCGCTCGATAACTGATCAATTGTTAGGCGATACGAAGTTCGCCGGGTCAGCTAGTTTATCTATAAAAAGAGGGATCAGACCTATAATTATTACATTTTGATCGTAAACAATGCACCCTTACCCTTACCCTTGCACCGATTAGTAATTACCACGGTAAACGCGTAAATATTCGTATTAAAGGGGCGGAGGTCATCCTCGGGGCGTTGGGGGTGCTCACCGCTAATTGCTGTCGTGGGATTTATTTTCGCTTTATATTAGCTTCACTTGTATGTTTGTAACCGACTACTTTGGAACTGATTTTGACCTACTTCAAACGGTCAGATTTCATTCAAACTTATCGAGGACCTATGGCAATTCAGTGTTTAAAAAAAAGAAAGAAAAAAAACTAAATCTCATTTCAAAAAATCAAACTAAGAATAAAAAAATAAATGTTAAAAAAAAACTAAAAAACACGCTTTTATAGAAAATCCAACTAAAAGATAGAAAATAAAGAATTAAGAATCTTGTAATTGTAAAAAAGCGTGTTTTTTAGTTAATTTTAACTATAATATTATGTTCAGCAGGATGATGGTGTTATGGAAAAGTTTTATAAGTGCTTCCATGTTTCGGAGTTTTCAGTCATAGATAATGTTTTTTTTTTTTTATATAAACAGTTGGCACAAAACAGGCGAGTGGAGATGATGTATGTGACCGTCATCCATGGATATCAGTAACACCAACGTGATCACCGATGCGTTGCCAGCCGAAAGTTTCGGGAGACCGGCTTTATTTCTGGCTCTCCGACGAGAGATAGTAAGTAAAGATTGAAAAATGTAGATACGCTTTTGAGGAAGGTTCTTCGATGGTAGAACCTTAACAATTTAAACTACAGGGGTAATCGAATAATAGAACAACCCCCGTTGATCAAGCGGATATCACGCATTACCACGGGTCGTGTGACCAACCTGTACACATTAAATTAATTATTGTAATCGAGTAATGAAAACAGTGATATTATAGTTATTTGTGAGATTCGGTAAAGGGATCAGAGTTAGTCAGTGTAGGTAAATAAAGATATACCTACAATGTAGTAAAATTGAGATGTATTTACTGATAAGTAGGATAATATATCCCACCAAAATATCATGCAAAATGTTGCCAAGACGAGACCATAATTATGGCTCGCACTGTCAAAAAGTTATCAGATCTCTTGTAGAGCCAAGCTTCTAACTCTACAAGCCCTAACTTCACAAACTCTACACCTTTCCTAATAACCTACAAGAACTATTGTATAACAGATGATTCTTGACAAAAAATAACCGACTTCAAAATTAGAGTTAACTCAAAAACTACTCGTCAGATCTCAGTAAAATTTAAATGGGACCACATGACATGCACCAACTTTCGATTAAAAAAATAATAATCAAAATCGGTTCACCCAGTCGAAAGTTCTGAGGTAACAAACATAAAAAATACAGTCGAATTGAATACAGGAGGTACTGACTTTTTTTGAATTCGGTTAAAAAGCAATGAATGGTGAATAAATTTTTCACCTTATGCCCATGTCACGGTAGTTGTTCGTTGGCCTCATTTTAAAATCACAAATTACAATTAAAGATACACTGTAAGATTGTTTAAATGTTTACCTCGTCTGAAAAATGATAATAACACCTAGTGATAAAATATGAGTAGTTTTATCATATTAAAAAATGACATGAGTACTAAAGAACTCATTTGGTCCAGTAGTTTCGGAATTTTGCTGTAAAGGGCGGACAGACACGAGTGATCCTATAAGTGTTCCATTTTTCTTTTTTTCGGAACCCTAATTATAATACCTACTAATAATATCCCTTATTAATGATACTGTCTTATTCCACGGCATCTAAATCAATAGTTATGACGGCCAAGGGTTGTTGGAGTCATGATCGCTGCGTCACGACATCACGTTGCCCAGCGACCGTTGGTTCGATTCCCCGACTAAACCTTCGTTTCATGAATAATGATTGGACATCTATAACCACGGCCATTAAAGGTATCTAAACCCTCTTTTTGTGTTGACGATTCACGCACGCACTTGCCATGTTTTGTTTTGTAGCAAGAAGCACTGAAGAGCTGTCTTGGGGTTAAGTTAATATTACAGGCCATGGATATTGACCAGCCATAAACAAGGTCTTTTTTATCGAAATAGCCGTCAAACGAGCTGACGATCCACCTGATGGTAAGTGGCTATCGTCGCCCATGGATATCAACGACACCAAAGGCATGACTGGCACGTAGTCACCAAGAAGGAGAAAAATAAAAGAAAGAAAGAGCTGGCTATGAAGTCACCAGCCGGAACACGACGATTACTCTATTTACTATTTTCTATTTCAGAGTCATCGATCATCGCTCGTTAGCTGAACGCACGTAGAATAGCGAGGCTACCTGAAGTTGGTTTTACTTCAAATCTAAAGCAATAATCTAAGGATTTATCTTTAAGCGGTTCACTACACACATTATATTTCTCATGTATGTATTCTGTGAAAGAAGAACAAGAAACTACTCAACTTTGCTTTGCTGATGTGCTAAGGTTTTCAATGAAGCTTCCCAGAACATAAAAAAATCTACCATGGTTTAAAGATATCATAGCTTATCTTTTAATTGTCGTTGTTATTAAGATGGATACTGATACAGAAATAACACCCAAGGAAGTATGTCATTATTATAAAGTTAAACTCATCTGATAATCATCAGTATGTCCATATATGACAATAATTTAATACAAATCGGATAATTATTATATATTAAAGACAGGACATCATGAGCTTGCAATTGAAAATATCTTCATTGGGAGTTTATTGCCGTTGCTTCTCGTAAGACCGTTCGTCATTGCGACTAGCGAAAGCGATAACATAACTTGAATTCGAAGTGATTGTAAAAACCTTAATAATATAAGTAATAGATACCCTCAATAAATATATGTTATATACCATTCTCACAATACAGTTTTAATTTTATAGGTATCCATCGATTTATCGCATTACAGCAAAAACTTGACATTATCATTTCCTCCATCAAAATAAACAAACCCACGCAAGAAGTACCTACCTATTAATTTTTCAAGGCTTACCGAGTCATCAACGTACCTACTAAATATTTGTGTTTTGTGAAGTTATTGATAAAACAATACATAGCAACCTGTATATTAGAAAGGGGCGGTCCCTCCCCGCCACTCAGGGCTGCGGACCAATCAGGACGGAGATTAAATTAGCGTGTTGACGCGTCACTGGCTTGTAATGTCAAATTTGACGTATCTTCAGAATCAAAACACTACTGTACAGGTTGCTCTGTATACTGATATTCAAAAAGATACTCTTTTATTTATTCTTATTTGAGTATTAATAGTCATAATCCTACTATTTAAATACGCATTTATAACATTTTATAAATGCGGAAGTTTGTCTAAAAAAAGATTTTCTCCTCGTGGGACGATTTTTTTAACCACTCTTTCGTGGCAGAGTTAGTTAAAAATATTATTTGGATTAGAAGACACAATCGGGTTTGGTCCCATCTCACAGACTTCACCTTTTATAGTACCTATTTATACCTTTAATAATAAAGTTTAAAGGCATGTTACGCAATGTTATGTAATACATAGGGAAGAGTAACTGCATTTTGTTTGTTACCCAGCACGTACCGGTTTTAATAATCCATTTATTTATATTATATTTATTACATTCTTATTTATTATGCGTTAACAGGATATCTGACTCCTGGACCAATAAAATCTAATTTGTCCCCCTGGGCCCTTTGTACAAGCAAGCTGGACTGGTGAAAAAATAATCTTCTATTGTAACTACGTAACAATTATGCTAAAAACAAAATCTAACGAGTAAGAGGTGAGGTTCGTGTGGTGAATGAACGAAATGTCAAGGACTCCCAACGCCGTTTGAATAATAAGAGGCTTCTGCGACAAACTTGAATACTTTCGAAGCTTAACTGTGTTGTTGTCAATGATATTATATATTAAAAAGAGGCAGATATGTCATAAGCGCGCGTGTTGTGATGACTCAAAAAGTTCCCAATTGGGAACTCATATTCAGGTGAAGAAAGAGATAGCGATGTAGTTTTGACGCGAGAGCGATAAAGCCGTGCGATAAAGCGATAAAGCGTGCCTTGCGGACATCGGAACAGATTTTTCTGTTGATTTGTAAGGGCATAACGTATCTATATTTATTTAAACATCATTGGTTGTTGTACCTTTTAATCAGTTTGGTTTTCTTGTGTGTTGTCGTTTTAAAATAATTAACAAGAAAGAAGGAGAGGTTCTCAATTCGACTGAACTTTTTACTGGGTGTACCAATTTTGATGATTCTTTTTATGTTCGAAAGCTGGTGCTTGTCAGGTGGTCTCATTTAAAGAGCGACATCTGACGGGTAGTTTTTGAGTTATCCCTAATAATGCGTATTTAATTGACTTCAACTGCGTTTATGTTTTAATTTTTTTTGAAGTCAGTTATTTTGTTAGTCATAAAAAAGATTACGTTTAAATTATTCATTACAGTGATAACTATCTAGCAGTAAGGGTCTCGGCGCTATGCCTCGGACAGACGGACGGACGGACGGACGGATATGACGAAACTATAAAGGTTCTGATTTTACTTCGGAACCCTAAAAACCATCATCCTGTATAGTCGCGGTAGTCGCGTGCCGATCGCCTCAGTCGCCACGAAGCCGCTCTTTGTAAATTGTACATTCACTGAAACGCACGGCTAGGGCCAAGGGAGTGTACAATATACATAATACAGCTCGTTTAAATATAACAAGGACAATAGATAACATTATGACGGACCTGCGGCCTGCGGGCCTACTATGAACTTTTTTAAAACCATTCATGTTCCAGGCAATTCATTTCTCGGGCTTTAAACGACGTATGATTGGCTAAAAAGTGGTCACGTGACCGCTTTCGTAACACGAATTTGACGTTTACACTGGAACTTGGCTGGAATTAAGAGTTCATAATAGACCGCCAGAATTAAAACTTGTAAATATTCTTCTTGGTTTAATTGTAAGGTCCAAGTGGATATTTAAGGCTTATTTCACGTGAATGATTCATCAACTTCCGTAACTAGGTATATGTTAGTACAACAATTTATAACGTAACGAATAATATACATAATAGTAAGTTCCTTTTACGGCATAGGCCAAGCAATAAGAAATACAGGGTGTCCTGTAAATATTGGATCAACTGTAAATGGCAGATAGCTTGAGGGTAATAGGTACATACATACATATGTCAAAAATCACCAAAGTAAAAGTGTGACCATTTTTAATGTTTTCTTAATTATCTTTTGTCTTAAAACTTCATCTTAGGATTATTATCTCGTCTATTATGTTTACCCTAACTAGGATTCGAATCCGAATTCTTTTGCTGGGCAGGCAAAATTACTAACAATAAAAATACAAGAAACATACATACTCTATAACAAGTAAACAAAGACCTTGTTGATTTCCAACCCGTGGTTCCAACCTTAAACGCGACCACAATGACTTTGGACTTGGCCAAGCGAACAATATTTGTTTGCAGCATAATAAGCAGCAAAGCAGAAAACATTTTTTTATTCCTTTATTTTGCCTTGTTATCAATTGTATTGAATTCTGTGAGACCCTGAAGTTTGGTAATTAATTTAAAAAGAGTTATTTGAAGAGAGATTTATTTGAATGAGAATCATATTTAATTACACGTTTTGAATTAATGTAATATCTATCATTTAACACGTTTGTTAGCGATTAGTATTAAACCACATAAATATAAATATCAAACACCATTTAAAACTTAGCTAATCAAAAAAATATTATACTTAATGGAAGTGAAGGAAAACATCATGAATAAACATGAATAGATACACCTAAGAATTCTCTATAATATTCTCCATTGAGAACCATTAATACACCATTGTGTATTATTCTAAAATTATTATGAGGCGCTTGAGAGGCTACAATTATAATGGTCTGCAATGATGTATCTCAAAATTGTATAAGTGACGTTGATATTTATTTGTCTACAAAATATTTAATTAACCTTTAAGTATAAACTGGTCATACTAGTCCATACCACATACGTTGCTACAGTATAAATTAACTAAAACGCCTGAAAACACAGCCAGACCGATTCAAGCCAAAATTCTTTTCTATCATAAATATAGGCATATAGTTTTGTTTATTACAATGTGTGTAATAAATTACCTTTATCATCATACAATACTATCATTACTAAAACGCTACCTGTTACTGACTTTCTGTCACACGTGTGAACAGACTTGGAACACGCACAGCCGAAACCAGTCAAAGTCAAAGTCAAAATATTTTATTCATATAGGTATCATTGATACACTTATGCACGTCATTTTTTTCATTCAGTCATTCAGTAGATGTAGATAATGGAGAGGCGTGCTAAGAGACTTATTGGTGACCCTAAATTGGTTGAGACCAATCTTCAGAGCCTTGAGCACAGTCGCAGAGTTGCTAACCTCTCGGTATTGTACAGGATACGTTTTGGAGAGTCTACGCAGAAATTACATGATTCCGCCATCCCCTTTCCACCATCGAACATCCCGACGCACGGCGTGTATCCATCCCTTTGTCGTCAACATCCCCCGGACGACGCGCTTCGCTTCATCATTTACTATGCGTACAGCCAAGGATTGGAATAAATTGCCCGCGTCGGTGTTTCCGGTCGATTATAATGTGAGTGTCTTCAAGGCAAGAGTGAATAGGCTTTTACTAAGTTAAAGCGTTTTACCATCAATGACGATATCGCCACTTATCGTCAGGTAGGATTGTAGTCAAGCATGAACTTATAAGATTAAAAAAATTAAAAACTACACAATAATGAATGCAGTTTCATTTCCGACTATTCACTCTTTTCTTTAAATAGTAAACATGATAGTAAGTAAAGGTGTAACAAAAAACAGGAAATGTAACACAAAATAAAGAATTAAAATTACATTTTTAAATTCAATCCCACATTTTTTACAAACACAAACAACATTGAAAAACTAATTACTCATTGAAGTTATAAAAAATGAATGAAATCTTGGAATCTTGGAACGGAACTAATCGATAACCTTTCACAGTCGGCTAAACGTCGTGACTTCGCAGTTTTAGTGGTCACCCATTATGGAATTCCATGGGATTCTTTACAATAATTATTTCTTAATAAATATGGACAAATGTAAAAAAGTAAAAAATATATTTTTATAATGCAACTTGATGCAAGATACAACCTTTATAACTGCAATGTTAGTAGTTAGCCAAGCAACGTATAATACCTAGTCGTTATTCTTATATTCGCTTCTAGTCTAAGCAATAAGATCAAAATGGTGAAAAATACTGTTCTTAAATATATCGCTCACCTAGTAATATAATGGCACATCTGCAAAAAATGCGAAATTGAGTTTATATGGTAAACGTGTTTAAAAGTGCCTAATCTACATAGTGGTAAATATGGTTGATTCCCTTTACGTCGAGTCTCGTTACGTCGACCCGAGAATCTTGTTCCGCTTCTATTACCCCTACGTCAAGTCTAAGATTTCTGTCCCGTTTCTATTCCCTCAACGTCGAGTATGTATTAATGTCTATACTAGTAATCAAACCCATAGAATCTGTAAAAAAACGTAAAAATAACCCATAAATTAATTTTAAACATTTTTATAAAATTTTTGAAATTCGTTTCTGTAAAATATGACAAACGTAGATGTGCCGTTGTATTACTGGGTGAGCGATATATGGCGGATACGCTAGCCAAACTCTTTTTGATGAGTGGCTCTAGCGTAATCTTGATGAAAACCACATCCTTTCTATTGAGAAATTCCGGACGCTTTCTCTCAACTTCTTGCTTTAATCTCATCAGTTGTTGGGAGTGGAGATCTAAATCAATGGTTCTGCTCGGCGGTAAAAGTTCATAATGAACAATGCCCTTTTAATCCCACCATATACACAGCATCACTTTATTGCGAGTTAAACCGGGCTTTGACAGTATGACATAGTCTGTGAAGCCTGACCGACCTTTGAACACGATCTTTTTCGCACGTTCTTGTCGTACGATCCACTTTTCATCACCAGTTATCAATATCTTCAAAAATGGTTCAGTTTCATTACGTCTCAACTCTGAATAAAGAATCGCAAATGAGTACACGGTTCATTAGATTTCTTTCAGTGAGCTCGTGTGGCATACAAATATCGTGCTTTTTTGTGTACCCAGCTTTTTTTAAATGGGTCAAAAGTGTTTTGAGGTCAATTCCTAGTTATTCAGCTACGTCGTATTTCATCCAGTCTTTTTTACATAGTAAACACTAGAATACTGGAGCAGTATCAAAGAGAAGCGACAGGGGACATCATTCATCTTAGAGGCATTTCAGGCATGAGCGCAAAAATACGAGTGTTAATTACTCGCAATTACGTATAACAGAGACAAAAAACATTAAACAAATAAGCGCAAAAGAGACAAATATACAACAACAGGTACTAAGCGTTGCCTAAGTCTTAACAATTAGAAATAGCTAGGTCTTTCCCACGGCTGAGAAAAATACTCGCAAGACAATAGCCCTTACATGACTGTTGTATAACATCACTATAGAACCCTATCACGTAGAAATACGATTCATTTTACAATGTATTTAATTCCGTTTCAATTGAATGCAATCATGGTTGTCCTACAATTCAATGTGTAGCTTCTATTACAAAGGATTAAGGTCGATTATGAAGCTTTTTGATTGGTTCTGGATAACGCAAAAGTGATAATTCTGTGAACACCTGTGCAAATGGTATTTGTGACAACAATCGGGGTCATAGCACTAAAGAAATAGTGTTTTTCTGATTGTAAATAGAATTAAAAAGGGTTTCCTAAAGTCGCCTCCATAATGTGAAGTTCAACAGTTGATGATATGAAAGGATAATGGAATTACATTCGAATACTCTTGTAAGTATATTGTGGGAAACAATGATGTTTAAATAAATATAGATACGTTATGCCCTTACAAATCAACCGAAAAATCTGTTCCGATGTCCGCAAGGCACCTTTATCGCTTTATCGCACGTCTTTATCGCTCTCGCGTCAAAACTACATCACTATCTCTTTCTTCACCTAAATATGAATGAGTTCCCAATTGGGAACTTTTCGAGTCATCACAACGCGCGCGCTTATGACATGTCTGCCTCTTTTTAATAAATAATATCATTGATGGGAAATGTATTCCCAATGTATGCAACTAAAATTACTTAATTAAACCAAGTCAAAGCCTATTACTATCTCTAGATTTAATCAATATTCTATTTTTCATTTCTCCTTACTCTATTCTTGTTCTTTTGGCCTCGCACCGTGGAGATTATAACTGGCTATCGTTGGTATCGTTGCCCTGTTTCCGGGATAACCGGGGTTATCCAGATTTATATCAGACTACAAGCGACGCACGACAATAGTTGCGAGACACTTTCAGATGTTAATAATAAAATTTATACACTTTTAAATAAGGTATTGAATTCAACCCATCAATAGCCCACTACTAGATGCGGACCCCTCATCTCTAAGGCCTGGAGAACCACGCTTCTCCAGAGCGGAGTGGTAGGTTAGCAAATCCAAGTACTATATAATAGGTAGGATTGACAGCTTTACGTGCCCTGCGTAGCCACAGTGTTTTATTTGCCCTAAAAAAGTGACATCCATTACTAACTGCATATTCCTAATCAGTAGTTCATTACAAATGCTAGAGTAGAACACCCGCGTGTCAATTATGTATACTTTTTTTTTAAAAAATGTTTAAAGTTTTCAAAGGTCAAACGGTCAAAATACTAAAAATAATTCGTAAAAAAAAAACTAAACACAATAGAGATTTGCTTGTATTGCAGGTTTATGAAGCAATTTTAGATGCATACTTTTCCGTTTTTATTTTATCAATAATGATAATAGAAGCCGCAATAAAAAATGTTTTACCGAAATCAGTAATTTTTTTTTTATAATTTTTCTATCTCGAAGTAGAACCTCTGTTTGGTACAAATAGATTCCTTATAGTAAGGTTTATCACTCACAAAAAAATTACTTTCAACTCAGGCCTACTTTTTGAGAAAACGATTTTCAAAAGTTTCAATTTATTAGGGTTGTCACTTTTTTGACCTTAAGTTTTTATTACCTAAAATAAGCAGCTTTTTATGTCAAATAATACTAACGATTAATATTTAATCATTATTAGCTGAAATTGTTAAATACAGTGACTACTGTGTATATTTATTTATTTATTTATTTAATCTTTATTGACCACAATACAGGATTAAGGTACAAATGGCGAGTTTAATGCTTAATGCATTCTCTGCCAGCTAACCATTAGGCCAAACAGAAACACACGATGAGTTTCTAAAGTTCTTCCTCTGTCACCCGCTGTCCGAGATTTATTGAACACTGTTAATGAAGAAAGTATCTGGCATGCAGATAAGAATAAAGAAGCAGAAGAGAGGTCGCAGGACGACAACTGTGACGCGCGCTTCTAAAGCTTGCCTCGGACCTGTGACGCCGCGGCGGGGGGCGCGGAGCGGTACGCGGGAGCGTTTTATAATATGACTATCTCAAAATTATAGTATGAGAGCTATATGTAATACTTATGTCGTTGGAATTATTATGAAACAAGCTAATCATTAAAACAAATATTAGTCCCGTATTGTTTTTTATTGTATTCATAATTTTAATTCGAAAAAAAATATGCGAACCTATAAACGGCCATCTTGGGTTAGATAAGTTAATCTTAGTTTGAACGGAGTTTATCTATTATCGCAGTGCTAGGAAACGCTTTTTCGGAAGTTATCGATCCGTTAGCGTTATTGAATAGATAATCTCTCGACAAATAGACCTCAGAAACCGGGCATAAATGAGTTGAAATTTGGTACTTATGTACTTTTCTGTAACCCAAAGACGAAAGTATTAAGTAAACAACGGAATTTTGTTTTTTTTTAACCAAATCAAAATTAATCAAGAACTGTTTTGCAAACCGTATTGTGTGCCATGTCAAATGAAAGGGCTATTTGTAAGGATCTCAAATATATTTTTGTTATAGTTCTACAATGGATAGTTTTAAAATTATTCAAAAAAGAATGAAAATTAAAGCCAAAAATTGACCATCCCCCCCCCCCTCTCTGAAACTACTAAAGCTAGAATTTTGAATGAAATACAGAGACGTTTACTTAAATATTACAGGAAAACATATAAGAAGTCTATGGTCTTAAACAAGCGGCAAAAGTAAATAAAATAGAAAAATAACGGTAATAATCAACGTACGGAACACTCTCCAAGCGAGATTAACTCGCACTTCAAGTTTTTTAAAAATATGGACATAGTGTTGATCTAAAATTCCAAATTATGTTTAAGGAATAGATTGAAAGATTATTCAAGATTTGGATCAATGTTTTTTTATGGTTTTTGGTTTCAAAAAAAGAATTACGTAGCTAATTGGTAACCTCCTTTTTTAAAGTCGGTGAAAAGCTTGTCTCGGAAATATATATTCAATCCATCCATCATCAGCATTACGTTACGTTTAAATGAGAATTTACCGTCGCTTCTTAAAGTGAATCTGATTTGACCTTTTTGTGACAACCCTAAATTTACATTTTTGACCTCAGTACATTAAAATCGTTTTCTCAAAAAGTAGGCCTGAGTTGAAAGTAATTTTTTTGTGAGTGATAAACCTTACTATAAGGAATCTATTTATACTAAACAGAGGTTCTACTTCGAGACAGAAAAATTATAAAAAAATAAATACTGATTTCGGTAAAATATTTTTTATTGCGGCTTCTATTATCATTATTGATAAAATAAAAACGGAAAAGTATGCATTTAAAATTGCTTCATAAACCTGCAATACAAGCGAATCTTTATTGTGTTTAGTTTTTTTTTACGAATTATTTTTAATATTTTGACCGTTTGACCTTTGAAAACTTTAAACATTTAAAAAAAAAAAGTATACATAATTGACACGCGGGTGTTCTACTCTAGCATTTGTAATGAACTACTGATTAGAAATATGCAGTTAGTAATGGATGTCACTTTTTTAGGGCAAAAAAAACACTAGCACGGAAGCTTAAGAAAGTTTGTGACTAGTCAACCATCATTGGACGAGTCCTATTCGGTAAATAATCTTAATGTATTTTTATTGTAATTAGTAATTAAAATTTTCAATAAAAAATAGTACCAAGGTTGCTTACGCACTGTTTGTCATCGTTTAGGTATTTGTAAAATATAAAAATTATAATGCCCAAAAGAAATACAAACTTACAATAAGATCAAAGGAAAAATTCCCTTTACTTAGTATAATTATTTATACGCAAAAGGAAGCAATTACGCAAAATGCTTTGGTTCCATCTACACCACGTGTAAAATTAACTATTTTACATATTGATCTCAACAACATTCTCTGAGCACACGATATAATATGTAATTTGTTCACAACACGTGGTGGAAAATACTTATATTTTAATAAAATAGAACCATTTGCATACTTTATTGCCCATATCATGTTACGGTGAACAATGTAATGTCGATATCGATAATTGACAAAACATCTTTATCCATGGAATGGAACATCTCTACGTTTAAATAATTTACATCAAATATTACGTCACGACATTCACGAATACACAAATTTCGGAAATCACATTTTTAAACTTATCGTAGGTTGCTCATGGAACATCGCAGGAATTTCGTTCCACTTTACATTTTGGAATACAACAGTAGCATAATTATTTCAAATTAATAATTGTAGTATCGAAAAAGAAAATGCTGAGTTTTTACAGGATTCATAGGGCTGCTTCACTTGATTACAGTCATAAATATCGATATCGATATATTTTGTAGTAGAACATTACTAGTCGTTCTAATTTATAACGATACATGGAGAGATCCGCTTTCTAGGGCTGAATCCTTCTGTATGAATACTATTATCATATTATACTATTATTTCTTATGTGGTATGAATAAAGAAGTAGGTGGAAAATATTATAATAAACAAAAGCGAAACAATATTTATTAAGACTATGATTTGAGAATGATGATGTTAAATTGAAATAGCAGTACAGAAAGACGTGATTTGCATAAAAATCTACCGTATTATGTAGCATTATTCGATAAGGCAAACGTGCAAAATAAAAATTTACTTGAAGTCCTGAAGAAGACAGTGAATTAAGTGACAGTGAAAAAAGTGGCTAGGTCCAAAGGACTCAGCCTATGTCCAGCAGTGGATTTCAAAAAGCTAAGAGTTAGTACATTCGGCATAATTATATGTATGACCTGAGTGACTTTAAGGAGGCATTATTGTAACTCTCTTCTCATAGACTTTGTGACTTATGACTGAAGAGCCTCCTGATTTCTCAAACACATATGGAAAATTCTTAACCAATATTCAGAGTATTGGATTATCAAAGCTGCAAAGAATGTATACCACATAATCCTGGGAATTCTCTCTCTTCTCTCTGATAACCCTGGGAATATTATCGGTCAAACCAATGAATCAAACACGAGTACAGAGTCTTACAACATCGGCAGCCCTCACCACTCGCCTCTAGCACCGGATGGTCGCATCAAAGATATTACCATTATTGTATTCCCATCTGAAGACGGACAAACGGGTCCCTTGACACACTTCACGGTGTATTAATATATCTCTCGCAAATCCGGCTCTACTCTGCAATATGTCAATATTAATGATTTTAGTTGATAAAAAATTTAAGAACTTGAATACATTATCACCTAATAGATCCTACAATGATACGAACCATTCTTTCGGCAAAGCATATTGTGTAAATATGACCTTCAATTGGTGTATACAAAGTAAAACAATCATAAACAGACGCTCCAAGGATAATAAAGATGATTGATGGAGAATAGAAGACTATAATAATAACTTTTTAGTCAAATTCAAATTCAATTTTATCATGTTATTAATAAACATCCCATTATTTTTGGTTTCTATTTTTGGCTTCTATTATAAATAAATATTATTCATAAGGAACAGATTTTTCTCTACAGCTGTGGAAACCTGGAGCGCAACTTAAGTACTACCTTGCTACAATGGGATTTGATTCAGGAGTTAGTGATTAACCTAAAGTGTCTGCAATTTTAATACCAGCTAAAGATCTTAGCTTAACATTAAGTTATGATCGAGACAAAAGTATAATGGACGGTTTTATGTTTAATATACATTTTTTAATCGCACGTATATCTATAAATCTAATTAGATACCTTTTATACCCATACGTGTTGATAAGTGTTATGTTATAATATAATATAATAGATAAATCATGACCATTGCATTGATTTATGTCAAGGTTAATAGCACATACGCTACAGTAGATTAAACTAATTAATCTGATTCAATTCTGTGCTACTAATATTATAAATGTGAAAGTTTGTAAAGATGTTTGGATGTTTGTTCCTCAATCACGCCACAACTACTAAACCAATTTGGCTGAAATTTGGAATGTAGATAGCGTATACCCTGGATTAACACATAGGCTACTTTTTATCCCAGAAAATTTCAGGGTTCCCGTGGGATTTATAAAAAATATATACTCACGCACGCGAAGCCACGGGCATCATCTAAATAGTCTCAAAAAAGAACACGATTGTACCATTCCGAACGATAGAAAACTTGAAGTGTATTTAAATATCGGTCTAAAAACTATTAACTCGATCCAGTAAAATTTGTACAGAAAGCGACAGAATCAAAAGCTTTACTAGAAACTATAAAATCCTTCGCACGGAAGGGTCTTGCTTAATTCTCAAATCATCTGACCTTCTATAGTAAAAATATGTACGTGTACTCAGTCGGTGACCGGATGGGAACATTATCGCTATTGTATACCCATTAGGAGTGAGAAGAGAATTGAATGTGGGACCGCTGGCCGCCTTCCTCAACTATTACTGATTGTTACTCAATATTAATGAAGACAGAACTGGTACCAATCGTAACTGCGGACGTATCAGTTAAGAGAATATTTATTCACAAGACTAGTCTGATTTAGATCTGAAATTTATCATTTTAAAACAGAGGTTTCTACAAGGGTTACTTTAGTATTGTTTGTTATTAATTTTATATGGTGATATGGTTATTTTCTTGATTTATTACTAAACCTGTTTTATTTGAAGTTATATGTACTTCTTTTTGCTTATATATTTTGATATTTTGCGTTTGGAAAATATCATGAGAGTAAAATTTTTGCAATGTGACAGCCAAAAAGCGACATGATGAAAGTGCGTTCGCTGGAATTGTTTTGGATTGCTGGCGTGGGTCGTGGGTGCGAGCGAGAGGTACGTGGTTGTATTGCTAGCGCGCGCCGGGTCGTGCGTGCAAGCGAGAGAGAAGTACGTGGTTGGATTGCTAGCGCGCCTCCTTTTTAGCCGCCAACATATTGTTGACGCTTAGTATGTTCTAATGTTATTTTGAACGGTAAAGGCCTCCAACTTAGTAAAAAACATAATTTACATAGCATAATTAATGGTCACTATTAACTTATTCAATTGTCTATGTCTGTTTTGGACTATTATTATGATTTTTTCACAGAATATATATGTATATCTCATTGATCATTTCATCAGGTGCACTGTCTTGTCTGCTCGTTCGATAATAATTTACATAAAAATCAACATACATTCAACCTAATTTAAAATTTGCAATGACATAACACGTATTGGAGAAACCAAAGCAAATATTTGCCGAGAAAGGACGGAGGATATTAGAAAATCACATTCGAATACAACAATATCAGGCCGAGAATGTTCGATTGTAAGTTTGGAAGTTAAAAGCCAGTTCCACTAACGACCTTTTCTAGTCCACGCACAATTTTTATAATATGACTCACTCAAAGCTCACTATACAAAATACAGGTTTGATTTTATACATTCTTTCCGAAATCGTACTTAATTCATGTAGATAACTAGTAATAACTACTTTGGTTTTAATTTTCTGTCTCATATGCAAGTATTCTATTCTGTTTAGGGTAATAAAGTTTTTTATTTTTATTTTTACAGTTTTTTTTTGCTTGTATTCCCTTTAATTCTCTTAGTTCGTTCGTACTTTTTGTCCTGTGAATCTACTTTATTCTTTTTGAATCTATAAACATGTGTAATTCGTTTTTATACCAACTTTTGATATCTAACTTTGATATCATTTTTTTTTTAATTTTCAAATATTTATTATATGATGGTTCTCAAAGCAAACTTTGTCTTAAGTCAAACAAAACACTAAGTCTTCAGTCCCTGGATAGCTAAGGATATTTACCTACATGATAACGAGCTTCTTAATCTGCTTGGAATGGAAGAGATAATAGGATAATGACGTCGGGAGAGACTGTTATTGTGCTTCAAGACAAAATTAGGATGCTTTTTAAAGACACTTTGAGTGGATCTTTATTGGCGTGTAGTCTTACTGTCTCTTACATAATTTGACCAGTTCAGTTTCAGTCCTTGTTAGTTATTAAATCTTAATAAACTCTACAAACTTACCCATTATATAGGATCTTTTTACCCCTTTTTGTATTAATCGATTTCTTCTCTATTCTTAATAGTAATAAGACCTACAATTGCTATGCTTTTACCTTTTTATTTGAATCTTTAGTTCGTCTCTTAGTAACCGCGTAACTTCTAAACGTGTTGAGAGATTGACGTCATATTCTTGAGTTATATTAATTTATTTGTCGAAGTAATGGTTCGTGAATCCAAAGATCTGATAGGTGTTATAATTAACAAAAGTTTTTTGAATAAGATTAAGATATAAGACGAAGACCAGAGTTATTAGCAAAACCTAATTTTATATGCCGTAATTACTCATATTTTGTATAGCTTGCGGAGAAGTCTACGTAGATATAAGGATAGAGTTAGCAAAAATAGCCAGTTTTATTTATTTACTTAGTGCAATCTGAGGGAAGAATTTGGGGGAAGTGTTATTTTAATAAGTTTGTGTTTATTTATTTTACTACCATCAACAGATTATTATTAATTTATAGTTCTACTAATTCATAATTATGCTCTAGGTTATATGTGTATATAGTTTTAGAAATATCAGTAAGTTTAAACTAATTAATAAATTGTTAATTATATGAGTACCTAATACAAAAACCGTTTCAGTGATTTTTTGTTCGTAAAGTTCCAAGTATCCTAAATGTCCTTGACCATCTTTGCAGGAAAATACAGTCAAAAATACTTTAGGCATTAAAGTCTATTTGCAATTTCATTAGGAAATGTAAAAACCGGCAAGCATTAGACATTAAAATTAAAGTATATGGTGCGGTGCATGCGTGAACGAAAACAAGATGTAAAATAAACATGACAATGGAAACAATATAGTTTTCAAAGTTTCAATCAATCTATTGGCACAGCAATATGGAAACTGCGTCAACGTCATCATTCTAATAAGAAAAAACTTATTAATACTATCATAATTCATAACATAACGATAACTTAATAACAGATCGAGTTCTCTAGAAAGTAGGTTTATTTCCTGTTGATCAGTAAAGGTTTCTATTGCCATAAAATAATTATTTTCCATGATTATATTCTAATTACCGACATCGATACAAGAACCTATAGTTTTGTTATTGCTATTTAACGTTGTCCTATTTTACTATCTAGACTTCCGGTACAAAGTTATTATAGTAAACTAGATTGTAATTAATTATTGATTGAATAATTGCATGTTAATTATAAGTTGCCTAATCTGCAAATGAGGTATTATTTTTTGGAATCAGGGAAAAACTACCAACCACGTTTAATATGAGGAACGTCTAAGTAAGAAACAAAAGTAAGGTTAACTTTATAAGCTGTAACTCACGTCGTTAAATTATCTCATTCATGCCTACAAGAAGGCTCAGAGAGTCCATAATATCGTATTAACACACACACACCCTGTAATAATACGAGTATACTTGGGAGACTAGTCCTTATATCTGGAGACTGGACGTAGCTATCAATATCCAGTGATATGGGTATAACGATCTTGAGGATATAACGTTATCGTCTTCTATTTTCTTTCTCGTTTATTTCTGAGGATTACGCCACTGCAATATTTTATTTATGTATCGTAAGTTAAAACTAATATAGTAATAGGTCTATTAAAACGAATTTATAATGTAAACACCAAATTAATAAACACAACACCAATCTACGCAATGTTTTTGTTTTTTAGCCGTGAATATCGCTCAGAAACGGCGAATTACAGAACCAGAAGCGAAAATACATAGTAATTTCAAATTTCAAAAAAGCGGGATATATAGTTTAATAAATGTAAGAAAAACACCATAATCTCGTTATTCGTATAATGAAATGGTTAATTTGCTTCAGGTTTGATAACCCAGTTATGACGTCGTTCTTCTAACAGGTTTGAAGATCCTATATAAATAGATACCTAATAGCTACATTGCTACGATGTCACCTAATTCAAGCTGGAGTAGCATGGTGAACTTTGCCCAAGGAATTTTCAAGGAAAAACACCAGCGTCCTTCTGTGAATTGTATTTATTAGCGATTTCTATTTACGACGCATCTATCTACATTATTAAGCACTTGTTCTGAATAATATAAAATTATCAGAATCAAATAATAAAAACAGATCTATCGACAACTACGTCTCATCACTATTCAAGCGTAAGGTCAAACCAAACCCAACAAAGAATTTCTAATAAATTCTATAAATTCTACTGGTTTAAATTAAACATTGAAAGTTACTTACTCAGAGGGGACAATTCCGAAATCATTGGATCCATTTTTCAAAATAACACTCAGGTACACAAATACAAGTTTTTTTCACTTTGAATGGATGTTTCAACCTGTCACCCATTTCTCTAACACTTTAATGGTACACAAAGGCATTTAGTACACTGAAACATTATTAAATTGATTGTCCAATCAAACAATATCACCGACTGCACATTTTCCGTGTTATATTTTGTATTCGATGCGATATGATGATCAGGCGTACGTCTGTTTCATTCACCGAAATACCTAGTTCTCGAATGACAACTGACACTTTACACATACAAGACTGTTATTTCAACACTTGCACACTTAAATTACTGCCTAAAAGCGTATAAATAACAGATGAATGTATTTTTTGTGGTTATACACGGAGATTACGCGAATACTTCGTCTAAAACGCGCACGACATAAAAACACCAATACGTCACGGTAACAAACAGGTTTGTGTTTTTTTTTCTCCGGCGAGCGACTCTAGCGCAGACTCGCAGTGAACCACGTGATCGATTAACTGCACGTAGTTCAGTGATGTTTCGCTAGATGGCGTTACTTGTTGTTTTGTGATGTGAGGAGTCAATAAATCTCCTTTTTTGATTGCCATTTTGTTAGTAGATGGGTGGTAGCCAGGATTCCTTAAGTACCATCATGAATATCTCAATCACATTCACTGTCGGATGACGGAGAGGAGAGTGGAGACTTTCATTTAATTCATTCACAACGAACAAGGGGGGTATTGTAATATATATGTATGTCATTACCTATTTATTATATTATTGAGGGTTATGAGACTAGGGTTACCGTCCGGATTTGTCCGGACGTGGACGGACAATGTTATACCTACTGAAAGTTTACACCCTAGGTAGCAGGCGCTGAAATCTATCTGACTCTACCTGAGACAAGGGCTATACTATAGCCGCTATAGGGACGCTCGACGCTGAGACACAATTTTTTGTGCTACCTAACTATAAGAGTGGTGCAAGTTAGGGAAGGCCAACGCCCAGCAGTGGATCTCCAAGGGCTGATGGATGGATGAACTAAAATGTCCGGATCTTTTTTGAATATCGAACTAATTGTCCGGACTTTTCAAATGTTTTGTTGGTAATCCTATAGACGATCAAGTTTTATGAAAACTGCCTACTTAGTTATTTTAGTACCCTATTTAAATACAGCTAAATCAATTAGTATTTACTTGCAATAAATAATTTAATTAAAATTGCAATGCTCTATTATGTTCGCTACTTTATAGACAAACAACACTTGGGATGCAAATAAAAAAAGTGAAACAGATTAGCATTTAATTTTTTTTTAAATTCGAATTTACAAATTAATCCACATTCAATAAGTAGTGAAGTCCGTTAGAAATTAGCGAGAAGGTAATAAAAAACGCAGTCTTAATTTTCATTTCGTTTAACTAACCGTAACATATTTTACTGTGAATTCCATTGCAGTGTTTGTTTTACGTTCATAACTATGCTATTCAAGCAATGATATTTAAAAACTATATATACGTCATGCCCTTACAAATCAACCAAAAAATTTGTTCCGAAAAGAGCTACAACACACACATGTTTATATTTTGTTTCACTACACCAATCACACTACAATACACGAAGGCATTTTTATCGTCAAATCTCAAGCACTTCTGACAACACCAAAACTGCCTATCGTCACAGTATTAATCTATCGTCTTGTATTGACAGAGCGACTACGAGCAGACGAGGTCAATTGACTGCTCTTACAATCTTTTGTTTTATAGCTATAATTTGAGCTTTGTGTTATCGATAAAGTAATATATTATGTTTATTTCCTTATTAGCGCTCTGCTCGCGCTTAGTAGGAATATATTAGTAGGAATAGTAGGAGCTGTGGGAGTAGGACAATAACACCTTATGCTGGCCATACACGATCAAGTATACTTGTCAAGTTTGCAGCGGACTTGATGCGGCATCCAGTAAACTTGTCGGTGTATGGCCACGGTATGGCTATCTGACAATATAGCTATCTCATGCATACTGGATGACGCATCAAGTCAAACTGCAAACATGACAAGTAAACTTGATCATGATCATATAGCTTTAGCATGCTACTATGTCTGTGATGCTAGCCACTGGCGCAGCACTGGCGTATCACACATAAACATATAATATGTTAATAAACATAAACGTATAATATGTCAGTGAGATAAACACTGCGTCAAGCGTTGCTATGACAACGGGTCTTAGTAAACAAAAATCTCGCGTAGAGACGTCTACAATAAAATAGGAAAAGGTATGTATTTTAAGGATAAAAGAGCAATAATAAAACAACTCTTTATTAATACCATAAATGTGAAGTGTTTTTCGTAAAGTAGTATTTTGGTTTTGGTATTTATAATTTTCTTCTTGTCTGACAATGATGGCATGATGGCATCGAATGCGCCCATGAGTGTTCTAGAATAACCTTGTAAACTATAAAATGTCTTTCAGCGCTTTGGTTGCAGTGTGTGAGAGTATGAGCCAATTAAAAGCTGTTTTCCAGCAATATGGCATGGTAACATTTGGTGTTACAGACGAAAACTTTACTGCAATAGTAGCACAGTATCCAGAGAGGAGTCCAAAGACTGCTGACTTGATATTGCGTCGTTCTACTAATGATAACAAACGGAACCAACGGCTTTACGTGCCCTCTGAAGCACGGAACACTTCTTTTTGCGACTACCTGTCACCCATCCAACTACCAACATATTTTTAGAATCGACACAAGTTTTCGGTCTATGATCACATCCAGTTGAGCTTATAAATCCCAATAACGTAATGATTTTATCTCTTTATAGATAAAATAAAGACATCTCAAAATGCCGGAGTTGATAGAGCAGATGTACTGCTCTCAGCAGATAGTTATTCCACCCAAATTTCCTTACATCTTGAAGAGATACTGCAAAGGTGAGTCTATGCGTAAGTTTTGCATGCTTAATAGTAGGAAAGAAACATCGTTTAAAACTCTCATTGGATATTTTGATACCGAATACAAATTAATGGAATTTTAATAAATGACTAGCTGCTACCTGCGACTTCGTCCGCGAACTCATACAAAATTTTACCACCTATTTTACCCCTTTAGAAAATGATTTTCAAAAATCCTATTTTAGTGGTAATCTTAGTGATCTACCTCTTTACAAAGTTTCATGCTTCTAGGCTTTCTAGTTTATTCAGTAGATTCAAGTATTGAAATGTTTTGCAGCGGCTATAAAGACGCAACCTTACGACCTTCTTCGCTGGTCGTATGAGTACTTCAAAGCCTTAGCTCAAAACCGCCCGCCACCAGTGAAGCTCAGGTTAGAGTACCCCATCTATAGCACAGAAGGAGGACTTACTAGAGGATGCTTGAAGGTTCTAGCTCAACAGGTAAGTTCATCTAGAAAGATGGTAAACAAGTTATATTTTGTTTGATTCTCTGCAGGAATTCGACCAGATGGATGAAAATGACCATAGGTATTGGGCTTATTTTATTGCAATTAACAATCTTTATCACACCCAGAGTAATCTTAAAGATATCTTTTCTATATGGGTAAAAGTCTCTGCTTGGCTTACTACTACTTAACCAACTACTTAACCAAAATGTGCCCTGAAATTACATCTATTATTTTGCTGCAAAGCTGAAAAACTTAAAAAAAACAGACTTAATTATTTATTGTATCACATCGGTAATGCCCCTGGTATTGTAAATATCCATGGTTGAAGGTAAACACTGTGTTGCCCATTTCACAGTTTCTATATGGTTATCGGGCCATGCTGAAACTGGACTAGCCATTTGATGGTCTCCAGCTCTACTATGTAAACTGAAGAAGACATCAGGAATTACTTTTCTTCAATTGATGCCTTTGGCCAACAGTGGTGACCATTAAGTGGCTTGACTACTTTTTTTGTCACCTATTTGTCTCGTGGCGACATTGAATGATATTATGTACGTCATACGGCGACGTCATGCGACACGCCGAGCTGAATCATTCTATCGAAGCGTTCTGTAAACGATACCATACCTATATTTTATACATCCTTTCGGCTACCGTATTCTGTAATAATTTTCAGCTGTCTGGCATGGCAGAGATACCGCTGCAAACAGTGCGCGACGCATGGCAAGGGTTCTGTCTGGACCAGCATGAGTTGAGAAGAGTCTTGTGCCTCTGTCAGGTATACTTGAGAGAGGAAGTGGTCCCGTTCTTGCATTTCATCGCTGTGGCTGGCGGGTTGCTGACTAAGGTTTGTTCAAGATGTCTTGATGTCTATGGGCGTTAATGATCACATTATCAAGTGGTGTTTTTTGCTAACTGTTCATATTTAAGGGTGCTATATTATGTCTTCCAATTATAAATTCGACTTTATTGCATAATATGAAGATTTTGATACAAAAAGAATCCACTATCCCACAAATGTATCTTTGTCCCGGTTGGATATCAAACCCGGGACCTTAAATAACAGGTAGGCCACTAAAAGACTACATGATGTGCTTTTTCACAAAGATCTATTAAAACTTTTAATAGATTTTAATTTAAAAGCATTTTTTCTGATACTTTTAACAACCAATATTTCTGAAACGTTTCATCATAATATCTTCTCTAGAATCTAACCCACACGATGATCCTGCTCTGTGAGACGCTGACGAAGGAGCCTGACGGGGGATCAGCAGCCATACCGGTACAGGACTTCCTGACCATGTACAAGTTCCTCGCCTGGCTGGATGCTTTTAAAGACGTCAAGTACTATAACGGATATAAAGAAGGTTTGTTACGTTCTCTTCTGTTCGTCTTTAGGACACCTACGTTTTACTGGTTAAGAATTTTTGTACGTAAAATACTAAGTAGTATTTTACGTACAAAAATTTCTGTCTAAAGTTTTCAAGATACCGATGTAATACTTTTTAAGAGACTTTTTAATTTGTAAAATACTTAGCACCTACTTCTATAAAATTGAATAGAATGGAACAGAACGGTATGGAATTGAATGGGCTGGATTAGAATACTCGTAGAGTAATTAATTAATAAACGTAAAATAATACTTAGGTTATCATAGTTTTACCCATTTGAGTATATAGCTGTTAGATGACTGAGGCTATAAGTGTGTAGTGTTTTGATTTAGCATTTATGATTAAATCATTTTTTTGTAGGCGAATCACCGCCTCCAGCTACAATAGAAGAGGAGGAAGAAACGAATTCCATAGCGGAGACGTCGACAGAGGTGAATAACATGTGAAGTAACTTAATTTTCAAATACTAGTTGTAGATGCAACTAAAATACTTATGTACCTTTATGAAACGGTAATAGAAAGAAAAGAATGACAATCATAAGAGTGAAAGATTCCCACATGATTAAATGATTTTAAATTTGAACCTTATATAGAAAATTATGTAACTTTTTTATACTCTAATTACTTTCAGCAAAAGCTTATTAGGTATAATTTTAATATGAACAGGAATCACCACCAACAGTATCTGTCATAACAGTGTTATTTTACAAAAGACCAAAAATGGTTAACAAGAGTAGTCTTAGCTCTTTCGACAAGAATCGAGTTTTCTTTTATCTCGATACTTCTGGAGAATTTTTTAAGGGATTCGTCTGAAAAACAAGCCCAACATAATCTAAATAAACACTTTCTCCTCTAGAACTCCTCAGATGAATTCTGGCCGGATTGTCGCGACTTTCGCGAGCTGACTGTAATAGACTCCACAGTACCTCGCACGACTAGACTTAGTCTGAAACTGAACATGCCAGTACTGGGCAAGATAGAGAGATCTCCGTCAGTAGAAAGAGCTAGTCAGATCGAGAGGGAGAATTACTTGAGAGAACGAAAAGGTTATGTTAAAAAATAGAGAAAAATTTAAAGTCTAATGTATTCTTCTTTAAGCTTAAAGCTCAAGTTAATCTGGATAATAACCTGAGGCAGTAGAAAGACATAGAGTAAAAATGTTTACAATAGAAAAGAACATTCTTATAATTTTGTTATAAAAATAGGTATTTTTATATAAGAAGCCGACAAATAAACGGATTGACGATCCATCTGACAGTATGGCCACCGTCGGCTGTGGACATTAGCAACACCAAAGGCAACACTGATGCGTTGCCGACAAAATAAGAAGAGAGATAAAGAAATAATTATGAAATAAAGAAAGACACTCAGGCGGCAGGCCCCCAGCCGGAACACGACAAGTCTAAAACATCATTAACTTTAGGTAATTCTTTTCTTTCCGGGATAAAAATATTTCTTTACTTGGAAACAGCCATCTCTGATTGAGCTGGAAATGTTGAATTGAATGTGTTTATTAATTTCCAGGACGAGCAGCACCAAGTGAAGAAGTAGAAGTTAGTTTACTATATCTATTACGAACTAAAAGCTAATCAAAATTGTTTTAATGATGATCAGTATGATAGTGAAAATGTAAAGGACAGGTCTTATTAGTATTGTAGTTGTATTAGTATTGTCAATATTGAATATTGTAGTTGAAATCTTCAGAGACGTATTTTTTTTAAAAGAAGAAGAAGAAGGAACCTTAAAACCCAGTAACATCAGTAACCTCCAAACAGAGGAGACCTGGTACCATCACCTCGTTTTTTATCCAACACTATTTACTGCCAGCAGGAAAGGGATAGATGGAATTCCTCACATCACAATTATCTCAGTTACTAAAAATATGAATACAAAATAATTTACTGATTCTCATCTTCCTAATTTTCTTTCTCTAGCAAAAACTGCGAGAGATGAGTACTGCAAAATTGACATCTCAAAGTACAACAAAAGAAGGTGAGTATTTTTCTATTTACTGAAAAAATCACATAATATTAATCAAACTGATGTGAACTGAACACTTAACTTTTTTATGGAAACAGCTGGTAAACGAGCTGACAATCCATCTAATGGTAAGTGGTTATCATCGCCCATGGACATAAGCCACACCAAAGGCATCACTGATGCGTTACCGGCCACGAAAGAGAAGAAAAGGAAAGAAAGTGCTGGCTCTTAAGCGTCCAGCCGGAACACGACGAGTTGTTTGGCGGCTGACTAAAACTCAAGGGTGTTAGCTATCCAGGCGAACCCCACAGAGAAATAAAAACCATTTAAATGCATAATTAAGTCCGAATAAATGCACGTTAAAATAAGCGAGTATTAAATCTATAATAATTGCTTCGTGGACTGTTCATCATCAAACCAAATCTAACCTTTACATATTTCATGACGCAGATGCACCAAAAAAGGAAGAGAAAGTAGAGAAAAAGAAAGAAGGAGTTCAAATACTAGTGCTAGATGAAGATGATAATGAAATACCTTACAAGTTTTATGGTTACAATAAATGTTGTGTTATAGATCTGTAGTGAGGTAGATTTTGTCTTTTTATGTTTAAATTTGTCTGAGCAAAGCCAGAGTTTAAACCTAATGCAAGGATGTGTGTGTAAGTTTAATTAAACTTTGAGCAAGAGTCAGATCCACAGGTCAGATCTATCTGTGAGTTGTCACTATCATGTATGCCATGAATAGATACGTACCTACTATATAGAAACTCACAACAGATAGACATGATGGTCATGACGCCATTCTTGTATCAGCTACGTAGCTACATCGATATTGAAGACATACAACATGTAGACATAAGATATTTTAAAGTGTAAAGCGATAGAAATTAATACATAGTAGTAGAGTAGTGTCTCACAATAATAGATAATTTTTGATGTCGGTTGAAAAGTCAACAATATCGTCATCATGTTTTTGGGCAGATTTTTGTACGAAAGTTAGCATTATTAAATTAAGATTAATGTAATGCGGTGTGACGACGCACCACAATAATGATATCAATATTTCATCTTAAACGGCATTGTTCGTTGTCATAGCGTAGTGACTGTGCCCTTAATAATTTTGGTTGTTCGTATAATCTAAAATGTGCCAAAAAATAGTCAACTTCAAAGAACTAGCCTAACCGCCTATCCTAGCAGAAAAACATATATTTAAACAACATTTGCGGAGTTCCCTCAATTCTTAATGAATTACATCATCAGAAAAATAATTATGGGACCAATCTGGAAACATGCCCTTTCGAAAAAATTAAGAATTTTCAAAAACGGTTAACGGAGTTCTGAGGTGATTAAAAATTAAAAAAGAAATGCAATTGAATTGAGAACCTCCTCTTTTTTTGAAGTCGGTTATTAATTTTTAAACTTATTGACATAAAATAATAGGTGAACCGGAACCAGTAATTATCGAAGAAGAAATAGAGGAAGAGTCTCCAGCAGATTTAGCAAAATCCACAATGATGGAAGAACAAGCAAAAGAAGAAGAACAACCAGAATGGGAAAGGATACAAGAGTTTGTCAATGAAGTAATTTCTTCTCTTGGTTTGAGAATTATTGTATCCAGAAATATTGTTGTAAAATTGATCTCATGATTGAAGTGATTGTTTGATATGGGTTGGATAGTATAAATAGGTAGAGTCTTATTTTAAAATGACGCTTCTCTGAGTCACAAAAAAATGATGATGAAGGACTTAAACTTAAAAATTAAGGTTAGGGCGCAAAGCTTAATTCGTGTATTTTTCATAGATTGTGTAATGTATTATCTCTGAACTTGGTCAAAGTTACCATTGTATCTATCAGCATAAGGCGTTTTCCTAATTGGCAGCGATCGAACGAGCAAATGATGCGATTTAGTCGCACGACGAAATTAAACACACACACTAAATAAGTGTGTCCTAATTAAAGCTCACAAGTCATCGCACGAGCATAATAAATGCTTATAACGATCGTACGATGGGTTTAATCGTGCGATCGTGCAATCAAAGCTACAAATCTCTTTTGAGTGTCCTAATTGGTAACCGCGTCATCGCGCGAGCACAACTACCCTACTATAATCGTAAAAGCCTTCTTCATTATTCCGTACATCAAAATAATTATTGAAAAATTCACCGCGGTGACTTCTGGATCTATAGTATACTTTATATTATGTGGTCTACGTTTTCTTTCTTCAATGTCACTTGCAATTTTCAAAGCAATATTGCCTGACAGTAAAAACTGTGCATCTCTGTAGACAGCCATTGATAAATAAAATAAGGCGGCGCCTTGTAAGCGATTAGCATCGCGCGATGGACATCGCAGGGTCTATTAGGACACATTTGGACCATCGCACGATCATTTTTATCGCACGACGATGAACGCATCGTTTGCTCGCACGATCGCTGCCAATTAGGACGACGCCTTAGTGTACTTAATCATGACTTAATCCTAGGATTAGGGTTGTCAGCATCGGATTACGCATCATTGAAAGTAGATAATACTATGGAATTTAAATGAATATTTATTTGATTTCGTTTCATGAAAGGTATCGATATTTTATTCTTATATGTAGTGTTTGATCAACTAGCATTACTTTGTGATCTTATTTTGTTTCGGACCAACGGAAAGTTCATTTTCGGGACAAATTTGACTCGAAGTAGCATTTGCAGAAAAGTCTTTGTGTGCGGCTATTTTGATCTCACAAGTGAATCAGGACTGTAAATAATATTTCCAGACACTCCTTAATCATTTGCTGTTGTTAAGTCCTAAAAACTAATAGAAATCAGAAGACCTACAAAAGATTCCAATGCACTCTGTCTGGGGCCCAATTCTCGCCTTCCCGCTCAATAGAGGCTATAGAGTATTAGAGAGTTAGTTATAGAGACATTATGTCGACAATTTTCGTAGACTTACGAATAAATATTATGTTTAAGTTCGATATCATCTCTACCACGCGAGCGTCGCGTTGGGGAAATGCCTTCCATTCCATTCTCTGCCTAATCCTAATCTTCTCATTACCACACAGTGTTATGAGGATCGCGAAGAACGCCGTGAAGATCTGGAACGGACCTTTGAGGAGATAGCCGCCATTGTGGATCGATTTAAATCTGCTAATTACGATCTTGGTTAGATGTTACTGTTTGTTGTAATTGAACGGCATAACTAATCGTATGATTTATCAGCATTTCTAGCAATTACTTGTCTTGTCGAAGACAATATATGGTCAATGTTTGAACGCCTGATTCAGTTTATTCGCCTGAATCTTGCACTAAAATTTTTCGTTCCTATAATGTAACGTACATAATATCTAGGTAGATTCTCATTTTTTTCTTCAGGCATGGTAGCCGGTCGGCAAATGTCGACGACAAGCGGAGAGTTCATCGTCAGCCACATTGAGAGGGAGATGATGGACTACATCAATGAACAGATTGCCATCCTGCCTGATCCAGATTTGAAAAAGAAGAAGGTATTAAATGTTTGGTTTGGGAGCCAGTTCTTCTTTCTATTTCTCTCTTTCATTGTTGGCCACGCCTTTAGTGAAAACATACCATCAGGTGGATCGTCAGCTAGTTTATTGTCTAGTAACACAAATGAATCCTTATACAAGCGTTACATAAAGCTCTCGTAACACCTTCTTGCTTCACTTCACCATCCATCATCATACCACTTAGTATGAATTTCTTCTCTCAATATGAGGAGTTTTCATATATTTTTGAAAATAAACTGGAGAACTCTTAGTTAAGCAGGTTTCAGTTGGTTAAAACATTTTGTTAAATTATTTTATTGTTCTTCTACGCTAAGAGTTTAACAAAACGGGCACTCAAAAATTAACTTACCATTCACAGAACAGCATCCAGTATTCCTACGGGAATGATTATTTATCCAGTGTTTCTTTTAAAGGCAAAACCAGAAGAAGTAGCCATGATTCGTGATATTCTGGAGAATTTTCTCGATGAGAACATGGACGTCATAGTGCCTGAACCTGAGGAGGTCGAAGAAGAGGAACAGCCTATACCGGAAGTAAGTAATCTAGTGGAGAACGACCGGAAATAACATTTGGAGCTTCTTATTTATTTAAACAAGAATTTTTATTATATTTGTTAAGATTGCAGTATATACTGCAATAAGCTGGTCTCCCATTTTCTTCTTGGGAACACATTTAACTATGATACTTTTTGTTATATTTATTTCGATTCATAATTCATTTATTCATCAAAAATATGTTTAAATATATACACGGTGTTGGGTAATACATTTTTATAGTAAGTTGTCCAAGCTAAATGATCGTCAGCTGCCTAAACTGGGCGTAAGCCTGTAACATAGGCGATGTGCGACGTAATATGTCGATGGACGTTGATTGTAAATAAGGTGAGCTTCTTCGTCCTTAGTACAAAAATCTGCTGTGACTATTTAACAACACTTAGCAAAATCTTCAACCTTTGGGGATTTCAGCAGTTTATCCTTCAGCATCCTTCCAGATAACGGTAGTGTATGCTGTGCCCGGAATCGGACCACAGGTGGAAGAGGAGATCATGCGAGAGTTCATCGACTACGCTCTAGACGTCTGCAAGGTGCAGGCGGACTTGTTCATGCCGAGGAATATTCGCCACTTCATGTGCCCGCCACTGGAAAAGTAAGCTTGCTGCAAAGCATATTTTAGGGTTTATGAACCTCAGCAGAGGCTGAGTTGAAACAATTTAGTCTAACAATAGTGACATGACAACGTGGCATGGCCAGCAATGACCTTGCTATCAAGTATTTACTGTGCATCCTAGAGTGTGTTTTTGTCTCTGTGTGTTGTCCATAGCACTCACGCCACTAGGAAGCCTAGTGTGGGGCTATGATTGTGTAGCGCTATTATTATTATTTTGACAGTTTTAACATCTAGTTATTGCCCGCCTGCCCGCCTTCCACTGCGTTGAACTCTGTTTGACTCGCAATAGTTTTCATAAAAGTCCTTCCACCGCAAACGAGTGAACGGAACGGACCAAGGGAGTACAAAGAATTGCAAGTAAACTGGAAAATGGAACGCAAATAACTTTTAACTCTTTCTCAATTGAATCTCTTTTTCTCTATTTCACCCAGCTATTTCCCCCTCATTACCTTTCCGCAGTGAAAGGCGGACATGTGGCCAACAACTCCTTGGTGGTTATTATAATTCTGATTAAATGAATACTTAATATAATACTTTATTAATATGCTTTCCAGGTTTACAGAACATGAATACGACAATGCAGAGAAAAAGGAAGAGGTTCCCATGGCTGGAGTCATAACAGACTAAAATGTAGCACAAAATTCACCTCGCTATACCTGATTGTTATTTAGAACTGAACTTATGCACTTTATTATAATGTTATTGTACTGTTTATAATGTTATTTATTAATTTCTTAATAAACATTGTAATTTCATTCACTAAATTTTTTTTTTCTTTGCGGGAAGCTAATTCTGAGTGTGACGCTCTAAAAAAGTATTGCGCCAGATTCAGTAGATGGCACCATGCTTGGGAGTCTTGTTCACACGTGGTTCAGTTATTAGCTCAGATTATAGTTGTTCTATATCGAAGATCACTAATATAATTACTCAATTACGAGTCAGTCTTTTCTTCGCTTCTCTTGCCCTTCAACGCATCTGATGCCTTTGGTGTTGCTGATGTCCATATAATATATGTGTAAGTACTTTGTGGTCCATGGGCAGCGATTAGCTGGTGGGGATTTCAGGAACAAATCTGTAAATCCCCACCAGTGGGGACTTCTTGATGGGGATTTCAGGAATATATTATACATTTGTAACTACGCATTTTACTATCAATGGAAGTGCGAACTAAGTAATGCGCAGGTGCAGAGGATTCATTTCTCGTTAATAAAACAGCTAAAACTTTACATTGTTTTTATTTTAATATATATGGAATAATAAATTAACCCCCCTATGTATATACCGTCCTATCACCAAACACGTTGGCTGCCTGCGCACTATCTCTGTCTCGTTCTAGCTAGGCTATTTGTATAACACTGTCTCTTTCCAATAGTGTTGCCATGTAGTTGAATACGGAAGCATTATAGAGATTACGTGATTTTATTTTAAGATAGTACATAGACTTGTTATATAAAGTTAATTACAGTTATTAAAGACAGAAGTGTAATATAATTACAAAGGTGTAATTCATACCACACGACAACGCTAGTTACAAGTTGTGTAAAATCTTGTTTAGCTACACATAAAGATTTAAAATAAAAGTAAGTAACTGAAATATAATTCAAAATTATCTTAAATTGTAAGTACCTAATTGTGTTCAAAATATACACATTTTGTCATAACATTTTAACGATAATGCCTAACAGATATATAACAACGTATAATTTCACAGGATACTTAATTAAAATTTTCAATTATTTTAATAGTGTCAGTGATGTAGAGGGTAGAAAATGTAACTGGTTTTATTATTACAATGAATTAATTAAAATGTTTTATCTTCAATTAACGTTACATACCTAAGTACATTGTCTCATGATGGGTCAGATCTTAATTTATTGCCATTAAAACCAAATTGGTCACGGCATATCCGTTGCAGAACACATCGGTTAGCCAATCACTATCCAAATGTAACAGAGCGTATTACATTATTTATCAATTAATATAATAATTGTACACATTGAAGTATTATTACTAGCGTATAGAACAGACACCGCGAACACCATGTATGTCCCAATGCATTGGCGCCATGTGGCTTCAATCTTCAATGGATTCGTTCCATTTTGAAAGGAGAACGGGGGCTCGATTTTGAAAATGGAACCTCCCGGGCGGGACACATTTTGTTCGAGATGTCTGTTCTATGACATTATACTTCAATGATTGTACATCAATTTGTCACTCGATGGACGCAGTCAATTTAAATAAACATTAATATTTGCGCTACATCTAACATAGCCCAGCTATGTCGAACATGAGACTATCAAACGTTGAGCATTTTTTACCAGCACACTTCATTATTATAACATTCCACCAAGATTTTACGGATTTATTACCATAGCTATAACCGCTGGCACCTAAGCGAAAAGAATATAAATCAAGCATTTTCCCGCGCGGTTTTCGAACGAACGACATTGCCGCCATCTTGTAAAAAACGCGGAATTACAACCTACATGTAACATGGCAACATTGAATAATTTGTACCTAAATTACCTTAGAGCCTTTTATGTATATTTTGTTAGTTTAGTGACGTTAAATGTGGCGCTGAGTAACAGTTTCGTTAGTTCGGACACCGCCCCACAATACACTCACAATTGTCTAATTCCTACACCGGAAATAATAATTAACTCATAGTCTCGCATCGAATGTATTTGGATTTAACCTTAGAGTAATAATATATACTATAGAGCGCGAGCAACGAAGTGGGAACAGTAGGCACGGGTGAGAACAACACGACGTTCCCGCCGCGAGCGCTTGTAGTCGTAATTGAATGCTAGCGGTGTGCGGTTCTAGAGAGATTTTTAAATATTTACCTATCAAAATGGTCAAATCTGCAGTCCCATCTTGCAAAAACGATAGTAGGAAACACACAAAATTGAAATCCAGTATCACATATCATCGGTAAGTTGATTTTTGTATTTATTTTTATGAAAACATATCTCGCATCGCGGGGTGAGGGGCGGGCAAGCACAAGACCGCCCGCGCACCGCGCTCACCCACGCTCCCGTAGCGCTCCCCACGCGAGACTCTAGTGATGTACGTGACTAACGCTGTAGTCGATATTTAATATACTTTGTATGGAACGGATTTTGCCGATGCGATTATTGCCATAAATTATTGGCTATACCGATATCAAATGATCCTAACTGCTAGAGGATAAAAAGAGGTTTGCCTAATCTCTAAACAGCAAATAAGAGTGTAAAAATAAAATGAATTATATTTTATTTATTAAAAAAATATTAATATTTATCAAAGGAAGTATCAATTTGCTACATAACGTCATTATTTTATAAAAGCAAAGATTATTTGAATTATTTGCAGACGAACTGTAAATCATTTAGTATGAGGCAGCATTGAAAAAGACGTTTTTCTAAGACTTTTTTCGATAACGGTATCGGTTGATATATAACGGCCGATGTATCAGCATTAATATCGGTATCGTTTTTCTAGCGTAAACGTAAATTATGAATGTTATATAATAATATCACGTCTAAACTGCTTATTCATTTATTTAATTGAGTCTATGTCTATATTTTCTTCGGTTGTTTGTACCATAAAAATTTACTATCTAAATAACAAGAATACTCGTGCAAAACTAAAAAACTGAGTGACTTTCGTATTTTAAATAACCAACAATATAGATCACACTCATAGCCCCACCACTAGGAGAATCTGGTATTGTGGGTGCCATTGGTATAACTAATGTACTGTAGTACAACAAATGGTGTAATAAGTACCTGGGAAAATGAGCTTGCTTATGTGAAAATAGAGAAAACGAATTTTCCCAGATATGAGACCTAGCTAGATCGGTTAGTTGCCCTCGTAAACTATTACATTGCAAAATCGAAATCGTTAGTACTGTTATCGAGAAAGTGATTAGAAACAAATATACAAATAAACATACATATTTATACAAAAAAATCTCGTTTAATAGTAGGAAATAAGATAACTTATCGAAATAACTTATCGATACCTCGTTGCCGATCGGCACGTAATTGATACATCCCTATATGTCATACACGCATCGATATACGTATCTATAGATCATCTGCCTACGATGCGTACGATGCCGTTTGTGTAATACTCGCGCTCTATAGTATATATTATTACTCTAAGGATTTAACTTTGGGTAACTAAATTCTATTTACACAATAATATAAAGTCCCGCACAAACTTGTTATGACCATTTCAGACGACAATTCAATACAAAAAGCATAGTCCAACGCAATAACTTTACAAGCTCGCTAAAACAAATTGAAATACCGAAGATTTTTGTTCAAAATGTACATATAATATACTTACAAGCGAAAAAACAAATTGCTACTCACATATCGCATTCCGTTCAAGAATCGAGTCACAAACTCACTAAAATTAACTTAAAATTATTTAAAACACTGGAAGAAAACGAAGTCGATTTTTTACGTCAAGCTTTGTTCGTTTTTGTAATTTAAGATACCTAATAACCCCATAATAATAATAACTGTGTTGATTATTATCTGGACTTTAAAGCCTATAAAATTCAAACTTTTTTGAATTTTATTACGTGGGTATGTGATTACTCTATGTCGTGCCTATCGGCAGTATTGGACTTTTTCAATATTTGACATATACATAACCCTCAAGTCAATTGCCTAGCAACTGTTAGTAGTACTAAAGAAAACTTGACGTTAAAAATCGATAACGCATGAACAATTTCGGTGACGTATCCTGATAAGTGAAAGCGTAAGCATCATGCATTAGACTTATTATTATGAAAAATGCTAACAAATAACACTTCATATAAACTTAGGCAATACTTAACAAGTACAACTTATACCGAATATTGTGTGGGTATTAGAGACACGCAATAGTTGTTAAAATTGTGAATCTGAAGTACATTTTTAAATGTACCTGGTCTAATATCAATATCAATTGATAATTCGAACATTTTACATGCGACATTTCAGTAAATAAATATTGCTTATGGCTTAATGTCTTTAGATTGTCTTATCACAATGGTTGGTTTTTTACTAAGTTACCTTATTTTTTTCTTGTTTTATAAAATGCTGCTTAAAATATTTCGCTTAGAACATTTTACAAGCGTTTGTTTCATATTTTTGTAAGCGACATTTTACTCTGAGCTTTCGTAACGCCAACGCAATTCGGTTGATGTTTTGACAATTATTGACAAGCTTTTACAGCTTTACAAAATTATTTGTACTATCTGTAGAAATTGTAATCATTTACTATCATTGGATGATCACTAATAAATTACTAATTGTTATTATATTAATTATTTTAGTGGAATTCAGCCGTGTCTGGGTCAGAGGAAGACTACCGTCAATTTATTGGAAGCTTACTTATTAACGTTCTAACGGCCATACCTAATGAGGTTATAAACAGAACAGACGGAAATGTAATTATAGTGCGTTAGATAAATGTAAATATATTACAAATTTTAATAACCTTTAAAAAATCAGACATGGCAATGCTCTAATCTGTAATAAATTATGGTGGGGTGACAATATGACATTATATACGTTGTATGAAATTTGGAATAGTATTTATATTTGTCTTATCAGTCATACTTTGCCCCGACTTACCCTATTTCACTGAAGAGTGTTGCCCTATCCGATTTTTAAGAGTATCAAAATATGACATGTCTTCACATTTATCTGACTAACTATATTTGGTACACACACGCTCTTTGGATGGCCCGTAAATGATGAACAATGAAAAATTACACTACGAACGTAGACCGCTTCCGTGTTCTGTTCAAAATAACCTCAACAATCTATCACTCCATCCTGGAAGTAAAACTAGTTTTTTAATAGGAAAAATTAACCGAATTAGGTAAACAAATAAATTACCTTATAGGTTAATCACTAGGGAAGCGTCGTAAGGTGGAATATATTATAATATTATATTAAAAATATATATAACAAGTAATAAGTGTAGAATGAAAATCGAAAATACTTTTAAAAAACGTTCCATCCGACCATATCCACCTTTTTTGACTAATCTACTTAAATATTGGCGTTATTTAAGATGTAGCTTAGGATACATAAATTATATTCAATACAGCATGGCATGGAATTCGACTGCTCTGTTTTATATGTTTGATTAATGAAACTTTTTTTATTACAGATAATGCATTGACAAACGTTAATGAGGAAACTTTTGTCAACCTGTTCAATGAAGAAACTATTTTTGATTTATGCTCAGATTTAAATATTTTGTTATATTGCCAACTTGCATGCATTGCATACGCATCTACATGCATACAACCCATATGCATTGAATGGGCTAGCGGATTGATATAAATGCAAGTAATAGCATTGTGTAGTCATTATAATATTGTTTTGTAACCATTTTGTTTTGTAACCACCACTTTTAAGTGTAAAGATCATTTTGATTTGTAATCGGCAGTGTAAGTAGCGGCTAATATACATATTCACATTTACTGTTTTAAAAACTTTTGCCAAAAAGTTGTATTTTTTAAATTTAACATCCATATTTTGTGGATTCTGGCCATTTCTAAAGATTATTTGTTTTTTCCAGGTTTGTAATTCTTACAAAAGAACTCCAATTTTACTAATGGATTAAAAGAACAATAACATTGTAACTAGAATATTTTTTAACTAATTGGTTAAACTTTACAATGAAGTGTCTAAATTTTTTGTTTTAATTATTTCATCTAAAATTTCGTTTAAAAGTAAAATGGACATTTTATTTAATTTTTCAATACATTTTACTAAATCAAATATCAGCTTAATTTAAATTTTGAGCTTTCACACCTAATTTATAGTATTTAAATAAATATGTATTGTAACGAAAGTGAATGAATTCTGCTAAGATTCTCATTAAAATTAGTTATTTTTCATAGTCATCAGCTAGCAATATTCAAATAATAATTAATTCTAACCAGTTATTTTGACCCTCAACAATTGTATTCCAACTAGATACACAGAAAATAACAGTCAACCCTACAAAAAGTTGCCATTTCAAAAAACATCAACGTATGAAAAATCTAACTTATAATGGAGCATAAAAATCTTAATAATATACCACACTGTAATTTCATCCCTATAGCGCTTAAAATATAATCCTAAATCACACAATCACATTATAATTACAAACTTTTTAATATCAAACAATACAATAGGTGTAAAGGAAGATCAAATTTCATTCATACAGCCTTATAAAAAAAACTACCAAATTGCACAAAAAATCTACCAAATACTTGTTTAGAATTTTTGCGTAGTAGTTATATTGTGCAAGTAAAAAAATGGAAGTCTAGATATGGAACACATAATTTCTCTGTATCTAGTTGAAGCACCTACAGATTTTTAGACATATTTATTTAATAGACGTAAGTATTAAACAGATGGTGTATTGCATTAGCATTAAAAACTATTGTATATTAAATTATCCTATACTTTAACAGATTTCTTTGAAAGTTTGAACTTAACGCAATTCATTTATTTATCCGTATTTCAACATTTATTAAATCATAGAGCTGAAATTGGTATGAAAATTTATCATTCTATAATTTAATGTTGGTAAAATTTTAAACTCAACGCTTGGTGATTAAAAGAAACCGTGCGACTCAACTACTAGGAATTGTGAAAAAAAAAACATTTAGAATAGGACATAAGATCTGTTGTTCAGCAAAAGTTAGTAAAGAAAGTGTCTTCGCTCAGTAACATTTCAACCCAGTCCGATTTTAGTAAACCTAAATTATAATATCCATGTTAAACCCTTACCTAACCCCAAAACTTAAACATTTAAACCCATTATCGCACGGAATTCGAAAAAGCAATCAACCATAGCCCCATAGCCCTTTGAAAGCTTTAAGAGGAAAATGTACCTAAAAATATTTATTTCCCTTTAACCTCTATTGTGTCGAAACACCTTAATATCAGCGTGGATGAAACGTCAAGAAATTAACGATAATTTTTTCGGAAGCTTTTTGATTAATGACCAAGTTTCTAATACGATATCACTTAATCCTGCGTTAGAGTATTATTTAAATTGATGATTTTTATAGCCACAACAACAAGATCAAGTAAGAGAAATTTTGTCCAAGAAATTAAAATCTTCGTTGGAGTTGGATAATTTGGGCTACGTTTTGTAACTTCTACCGTCGGTCTACCGTCAACATTCAAGTTTTTCGACTACCCTCATCTGGAGTTATCGCTTTAGAAACCCGATTATTATCTATACGGGCTGTTACATGTGTTATTATCATTTTTTGCGTTCAATTGAAGCCGAAGATCAGGCGATAGCAAGCAAACGCGCGGCTCGTGTTAAAAAGTCCAAGATTCGATGCCACAAGTTCCTCAATGAATTGGAACGGTTAAACAGAAATCGCCAAAGAAAGATCACGGCAGCCACTTGAGTGATGATGTGTACTATGTATAACCTGAAAATGAAGAAAATAATTACTGAGTCACTATCATTTGATTCAAGGTCAGACAGAAAATCGATCATACTTGCGAGTTAATACAATGCGTTTATACTGATTTAAATCCATAAGAATAAAAGACACTAGACTAAGGCAAATTATCTCCAGATACAATCTTTAAGCAAGTCATTACTTCAATCAAGAATAACCCATGCGAGACAAAGTTTTGATTTCCCAAATTACTTATTTATACGAAGAAAAGAAAAATTTAAAGTATTTTCAATGCAAATAATGCTGCGAAAGGTGCCATGACCAAAAAAAAAACAAATCAGCACTTACCTACGTAGCACCTTTCTAGAACCGGGCAGCGTATTAGGACTCTCTTTAAAGAGGAACCTCCGAATGCCCAGTACATAGGATTCTATATACGCATCCCAGTCGATGTTGGTCACGTCAAAGTCGAAGGTATTACGATCCTCCGGTGAGAGGAAGGTACACAACGCCTTTACATTGTCGTCTGCGAAGGCCCATTGACGCGTCGTGAAGTACTCTAAGCAAGCTGAGGCCTTTTCTAGCTTGTTCTGGACTCTCACCATCCTGGAATTGGAAATAATAGTATGAACAAAGTAGGATTTGAAGTTGGATATCAAGAAGAATTAAAGGATTTTTGACGACATGTTACAAAAATTTGAAATATTAACGCAGATGACGATATCCGATAACGGATAACAAAATCCGAAGCAAACGGCTGTCTTTAATAGATGAAAGAAAATGACCAGCAAAACCTCACGTACTATAAAAGCCACAAAACTAATGTTTCATGACGATGCAATTAATATTCTAGCTTTATACGAAAAACTTTTCAGTTTTGTGCAAATGTAAGAAATATAAGTTAATTTCACAATCTATATTATATCTAATTATCTATATAAAACATAAAAAATCTTTATAGACTTCTCTACTAGAATGTCTTTTATAGACTTTGAAACCATCCAAGCGATATGCCCCAAAATGCTTTCATTTGAAAGACAATAATGCTAAGATGATTTGAGACTACTAAAATAATGCAGGCACATTTTCGATTTTCGACTTTGTCCATACAAAATTTTTATGTATGTATCCACTAGTATTAAACTAAAGCAACTTTGAGCCAGGGTTAGTCTCTCGTTTTCAGGAATACTTACATAGGTTTCTTCCCAGTAAGCCAAGAAATGAAGTCCATAACATTAGCAGGTGCACGATGTTGGAGCAGAGTCAAGGCGCCATGTTTGAGACGGTTACTGGTTATGTCTCCCCCGGGGTACCAAACTACCTCACCTGTAATGTACAAAGATTTCATGTATGAAAACGTTGGTCGATGATGACCTGACATAAACAATTTTTAACAAGACAAGTCTCAAGAAGAGACAAGTCACTTAAGATGTAGGCACTAAGGAAGTATTAATTCTTTCACCTCCGTGTTTCATCTCATCTATTAACATTTTATATAACGAGTAGTTAATAAGACAATTGGTTCAATGAATTCTCCAAATAAGTAAATAATATGTACAGATTCTTGGTGAAAACTCTTTTGTGTGTACATTTATTTTCTTGTTTCTTGAAATTGTATTTAGTGTTTCAATACAAAGTAAAAATATAATTAATTTGAAGAAAGTAAAAAATGCGAGTAAATTTTCCCACTTACTGAACGGATGTTTTCGCATATATTTGAAGCTAGTCTTGACGAATCGTTGCCACGTGATAGGATTCTGTTGGCCTGTGCAGCAGTTATAGACGATAACCCCATCTCCTCTGAAAAAGAAGATTTATTTTCTATATCCACATAACACTAACCATATGCTACCTACAATTTTAACACACAAGCCGACGTTTTAAGTCAAAAGTAGCCAATGATAACTATGACATAAATATTTTGAATAACCTGTGGTAAGACAAAATCATTTTACTGGTCGATTTTAATAATTCTAAAACAGCGTGGAATGAAATGAATAAATAATTAAGTCAAGCTACCATCACCATTAAGTCAAATAAGCGACTCCTTATTAGGCGTGCGCCGTGCAGGTTTCCTAATGATACCTTTCTTCTCCGAAGCAAGAGGTAACTTCTATATCGCGTATAACTTTGAAAATTACAGGTGCCTGCAGAATTTGCATCTCTTGTATGGAATTTGCGTTTAAACTACTAGGTTATCTGATCTACAAGGATCATTACACTGACAATAATTTTAGGGAATGGAAATCACTCACCTTCTAATATGAGTTCGCCATGCGCACACAATCATCAGGTTGATGACCGTGTCGACTGGCACTAAGTCTGCCACCCTGGTTCCAGTACCCAGCATCGTGCGGAAGATGCCTTTACCCACGGCAGCTATGATGCCATTGGGGCCGTTCCAGTTATCCACCCAACCCTTGACCGGCTCTCGTACTGATGAGAGTACTGGAGGAAAAGTTTATTTATCAATACAGATAAGCTATACATCATTTCATAGATAGATAGGCCTTTAATTCAGCAATGCTTATTAGTTATTATTAACTTTGATTTTAGGAAATCCAGGGTTCCAACTCAAACTGAACCAAACCATCATGACAGAAAAACTGTTTGATCATGTTTTACTAGCATATCCTTGTCACACAGAGTACTGGGGTAAAAATTCGTCTTAAGAAACACACCTAAATGTTAAATATGGAACATAATAAATTCTGTAGTTATGAATATCTTTTGTGGATATATTTTTGGTCACGCTACAAGATACTTACCAATAGACGGTCTTACAATGGCGACTGGCAGGTTACCACACTCTTTTATCAACATATCTTCAGCAAGCGCCTTTGTAAATGTGTACGTGTTAGGCCTGTCACCTGGAAATAGAAAATATTATTCTATTAGGGACTTGCCCGGCGGCTTGCGTCGATCCCAAGTGATCGACAAAGTTAAGCAACAGCGGGCGCGGTCGGTAGTTGATGGGTGACCTAGTGGCAAAAAATTCTAGTACCTACTTCATAAACGGAATTAATGGCAGCAGTATTTAAGATTCACCAAAATTTTACAACAGATATAAAAACACATACACGTGCCATTATTCTCAAGGTTCCACCTTCAAAGATGAAACAGCTTCAGCGAGTAAAGAGTCACCCTCCCAAATGACACGTCCGAGGTAATAAAAGTTTTATTTTGCGTTCAAAGTCAAAGTCAAAATATTTTATTCTTATAGGTATCACTGATACACTTATGCACGTCATTTTTTGGCTTTTCGGAAGGTGCTTTGTCGTGGAGGAGAAGAAGAGCCTAAAGAAACTCCTCAGCACATCTTTTAAAAAAAATATTACAAAAAAAACATAATAATAGTATTTACTATTCTGAGCGAATCTGGTTGCAGAGCTGGTCATTTCCATGCGTCTTTGTCATTTAAATACTCGTCTACACTATAATATCCCTTGCCTAACAAAAGTGTCTTCTTTACACGTTTTTTTAAAGTTTCTATTGGCAAGTCACGTATTAATTTTGGGATTTTATTACGTAGAAATGTATACCAAGCCCTATGAAAGATCGCTGCACTATACTTAGGCGGAACGAAGGCGTAACTAATTGATGCATTGTTTTCGTTTGGCGATTATTAATATCAAAATTTTGTTTATACCTACGCGTTTATATTCTTACGTATAAAAACTACATTGTTAAAGATATACTGAGAAGCTACTATAAGTATACCTATTTCCTTGAACTTTTCACGCAAAGATTCTCGAGACCTAAGTTTATAAATAGCCCTAACAGCCCGTTTTTGGAGTATGAAAAGTTCTACTGCTTTGCCCCACAGCAAGATAGCATAAGACATAACACTGTGGAAATAAGCAAAATAGACTATCCTACCAGTTTCGACGTCAGCATACTGCCTTATTTTCCTAACAGCAAAAGCAGCCCTACCGAGTCTTGTCGCGAGATTTGTTATATGTGGGCCCCATTGAAGTTTACTATCTAAGGTCACCCCTAAAAAGACCGTTGATTCCTCCATATGCAATGTTTCAATATTTAGTTTAAGAGATTTGCTGACTTTTTTAACATTAGGTAGCACAAACTCTATTCATTTCTTTTTGAAGTGAAACTTCTTTAGAATCGTTAGTGATTTGAAACCGGATGCAACGACAGGTAAGATAATATAACCGCTAATTTCGTCTTTCAATTTAACTTCTCCGTAGCTCAATGGTCAGGACGTAGATACACAATACCTGATGCGCAGGTTCGCGTCTCTCAGTATTTTTTTTTTAGTTTTATTTTTTTTTAGTTTTATTTTTATACTGTTTTTAAATACTTTCAAATGCTCTTTTAAATATTTTCAAAGAATTTATCAACAAAAAATAAGAATTTCATTCTTTCATTCTGTCGATCGACCGACCGATTATACAGACAGTAAAAATGCTAAGTTGTATTCATAGATGGCGCGAGGAATAAGATAGAACATTCGTTTTATTGCTAGATAGATTTTTAAAGTGCTAAGTTGTATTCATAGATGGTGCTTCGATTTATTGCTTTAAGATTCGATTTATTGCTTTTTCATCTCATTATCTTGAAACCAAAATTTTGGAAAGTTTCACTTCTACCACGTGTGAATTGCACACATTTTTTTTTGCATTTAATAGTAAATTATTAATAGTGAACCAACGCGACACATGCGAAAGAGCACTATTTACGTCGTCGAAATTTACTTTATTCCTTTCACACTAAAATATTTGTGATGTATCATCAGCAAACATAAACAGATCTTACATGAATCATGATCACAGCGGGACTGCGGTTTTTGTTTTTGCTCGACACAAACTAATCATGGGATTCCACAATTGCGCTAATTTATAACCGTCTTCTCTGTTAAATGACAGCCACTCACCAACTAGATCTGGCGTGATTCTGTCAACAAGCTCATCAGGCAGGGTCTGGACCAGGGTGACCACGTGCTCCGGGTGCGCTGGTGGCGCGTACACCGTCTCCTCCACTCGTTCTCTCTCGCAGTTGCAGTATGCTGTAGATACGTGGACTAAAGCCTGGAACAGTTCCAAAGGCATAATAACTTTAGGTCCTTTATTATGCCTTTGTATTTGTATTGATAAAGTATGGCGGCTAGAAGACATATAATTTGAAGACGTTCATTGAGGCTGGATTATCCAACAGTTTTATCATAACAATTAAATCACACATAACAGTTTAATCAGTTTTAACATAGCTGGAAGAAATTTCATTTTGAAATAAGCAGTGCCTATGTACTATAGATTTATATGACGTTTTAATTTAAGTTTACTCGTGTACATAAAATTTTAAATAAAAATAAATAAAATAAAGTCCTTTATTTGGTATTTTCTTCTAACGTGTTATATTATTCGTCAGAATGACTATAGTATCCTAATGCTATGAAATTAAAAGTGACGTCATAATTTAAAATTAAATTTCAAGCATCAAGAAAGTTTAAAGTGAGACAATTACAATGTTACAAGCTTTTGCTGTGACATCTATACAATATATTTACATTTCCAGCTGGATTCAAGTTTATGCAACTAACCGACAAACTATATGACTATGCACATGAAGCTAAGTGGCCACCGGACATGGACATCCGTACTAATAACGCGTTGAAATTAATACTAAAAATGAAGAAAAGAAAAAGAAATATAGTACTGGCTCCTAAACCAAAAGCCAGAACACGACGAGCATGATCTAACCAGACAGGCTTCACAGTAAAATAAATACCAGTAATAATATAGCTAGCTTAATAATTATATTGATGATAAAATCCTTACGGATTCACACCTTGCCACCAATGTGTCAATATTTTAGTTAATAATAATATTGATAATAAAATCCTTACGGATTCACGCCTTACCACCAATGTGTCAATATTTTAATAACTTTATGTTCACAATTACTTATTATATTCATGTAACGAATTATAAATCATACATTGTACGTGTATACTGTCAATGGAAATTGTATGTTTCTGTTCCGCTCAATAAGCATACATTTGCTTGCATAATGCATAACTTAACATACATAATTATTAATAAAAACTGTACGGTGCATCAAGGGTTGACCTCTACACGTGTACCTCTGAAGATATCTCTGTATACCTACGTTTGGATTCCATTAAGAAACATGCAGCCAGTGTGCTTAGATTCGAAGGTCGAACCAAAAAAACTTAAAAAGGACGCCTCTAAAGACCATATTGAATCCTTTCTTTCAAAACGATCCTGGTTCCTTAAAATTTTTCCTCGGGCAAATCCTCTTTTGGAGCAATTAACAAATTTCAAAAACACTGGAATTTTTTTTTACCTCCAAGCCAAGCATTCGATGACAAAGCTGTACGAGCTGCTGTGTACCCAGCATGTTGATGGTGACAGATAGCTTCAGTTTCTCGTCAAATTTCACCGTCGCCGCAGAATGGAATACTACTGACACCTGTTTAACATAAAACAGAGGAAAGAATCACAATAACTGGAAAAAGACTTTGGAGTGCTTTAAGGTTCCGTTTTTGAACCTCCTATTTATTTACTAGCGATAAATGAGAGTGGTACAAGAGAAAATATCTATTTTCTAGAACTAGAACTTTTCCCCTTTGAAATCAATTTACTTTAAACATGTTATAAATAATTCATATTTATATCAAGGTTAAACATAATGTGTTGGTACTTTAACAAATTATTTCTTGTTGTAATCAACCCAAATTATATGATATATTTCTACCTTTTGACATAGCATTGCCTGGTCTGCTGGACTGATTCCCAACTCTGGTTCCGTGATGTCTCCTACTATTGGCACTATCTTGTTCAACTCCTGTGGCCTTTCTTTTCTCAACGTCTCGAATAACTGGCGGAAAAAGATAAAGCTTCGTTAAGATTAGTTGATCTTATTTTTTATTTTATTACATAAATACATCTTATTAATATTAATAATTAAAGTTATTTTTAAAGTAAACATCAACCGCGTTAAAACACGTTATTAAAATAACGCTCAATAAATATGTAATGTTAATGTTTTTGATTTAAAATCAACTCTGCTTGTCGCTAGATTTGCAAGAACTCAACTTCAATTCACTTTTTTCGTTGCACTCAACGTTCTTTCTGTTATCTAGGAAGTTTCGTCCAGCAGTCATCACATTTTTCATTTGTGAATTTATCTCGTATGGCCAACTATTTATTTTCTACAAACTACTTATTATTTCACAGCAATAATGATTTTTATGCAACTCATTAGACAAGTTTTACTTACAGGTGATTGTGTGATTTCAGCAAGTCTAGAGGCGACATCCTGTCCACGCTTCGGTCGCATCAACAGGTATATTTTCTTGATTTTTGGACAACTCCTTAGCAGTTTCTCTACCAGGACCTGGTAAATTGGAGAAGAAAACCATTCAAACTTCTTGTTGTTTACCTAATTCAGATGACACATAAGAATTCTTCAGTAGATTCTAAATAACATTTTCAAAGCATGTGTACAAAGAGGACAACTTGACTATTGTAAGATGGGACATCGAAGAATGAAATTATTTCCTTCTGAAACCTGAACACGGTAAGAGTAATAAATCTGCAATGACTTGACATGATTTATTCTTAAAGTCTTTATTCTTGAAACAGTACGAAGTTCAGCTTAAAGCTCATAATTTTACATTTTTTCGTGCCAGAGCACCACTGTGACACACATTTCGAATGGAAAAATAAAAGAAAGTTTGTTATTGTTTTGTTGCAGCGAGTACATTGTGAGTTCTACATTGTCATGTCATGACAATTCAACGAGAAATATTTTGGGCAATTACACACAAAAAGTCTTTGATTATGTATCTACGATAGCAGTGATAGCAGTGATAGCCAAGTGGTTAGAACGTTGGTCTCCCGAACGCGGGGGCCCGGGTTCAAATCCTGGCGCGCACCTCTAATTTTCAAATATTATGTGCGTATTGCAAGTTAACTTATCACTTGCTTCGGTGAAGGAAAACATCGTGAGGAAACCTGCACACCTAAGAGTTCTCCATAATGTTCTCAAAGGTGTGTGAAGTCTACCAATCCGCACTTGGCCAGCGTGGTAGACTATGGCCTGTACCCCTCACATTGTGAGAGGAGACCCCGAGCCCAGCAGTGGGACAATTATGGGTTGTTGCTTTGCTTTTGCTTTGCTTTATGTATCTATCGTACGCGATGTATCTTATCGCGATAAAAACACCGCGAAATAAGTTATTATTTAAAAACTTAATAGGTATCTACATGGTTTCAGTGTTAATCTACGTGCAAAAATATGTTACTGTGCTGTCAACGTTTCCCTTCATTGTCAGGAGTTCCCTCATCTGAAGTCCAACCTGAGTGTAGCTGTAGATTCAGGTCATGCTTTTAAAAAAATGCATTGTTATGGGAACTAAAGCATATGAAACATTTCAACTCCTAAGGATAAGAGGAAGTACTTCTATTTAAGCTTGCTGTATTTTACCCACACAAATAGGATTAAAAACGTAAACACATAAAACCATTTTAAAAACCTGCACACCTGAGATTTCTCCATAAAGTTTTTAAGTTTTTGTGCAGTCTATCTATCTGTGCATCTGTGTCTATTTTACATCGTAGTGAATAACTGTAGTACTTATCTCATTGTTAAAGGAGACCCGAGCGCAGTGGGACATTTATTGGTCGCGCTAATGTTATTATTGACCATTTCTCCACTTTGCAATAAGTAAATTAATATACGTTATATCTCGAATACTAATTAGGAATTTAGGTCAAACCCGCTATTATCAGTTGACCTTGACAAGTTGACACTGGTGAGCAAGTTCGAAGGCAAAAAACCTCGCAGTCCATCGCCCATTTAGCCTGATAAAGTGACCGCACTCACTCTCAGTAACAATCGCCATGAGAACAGCCGAAAAACCGAAAACTGGAGCATGATTATAAAAAGTAAATGGCCTTCATCAAAGACACCTCCAGTGATAAAGAATGGGACTGAGGAAATCCCAGTTGCTGGTGACTTTTACCGTACGAAGAGGTCCCCGCTCTACCAAATTTTTATCTGCCTGACTTTTTACTATTTTTTTTACTATCCTCTTTATTAAATTTAATAATTTCGATTCGCGATACAATTCAAGTTTTCACTCTCTTTTTTCCTTTAAATTTTTAAAGAAACGCGAAAGGGTGGCTGTGGTTTTTCTTGTAATATTTTTGAAGTATGTAATAAAAAAATTGGTATAGTTATCTTTTCGTAATGAAGAACTCTTATTATTTGATATGACGAATACTTTCGTTCATTGGACAAAAGTCATTTTTATTTTCGTATTTTCATAATATTATCCACTCAAATTACACTAATTAATTAATAATCTACGTGTATAACACACACGTTGTCACGACCTTCACGAATATCGTTTGGATCACGAAACTAGAGTTGTCATAAAGTTAATGTATTTACTACATCAAACAGATGGATAGACAAAATCATCAAATAAGGACAGATATGAATTGCCTTACGAAAGTTTTTTTTTCAGACATGTGCAACTTTAAAATAATGCTAATGTCGATGACAACTGATGACACAATAGAGAATAGGCACTAATGCGAATACAGAAATATGTATTTCTATGATCCCAATCCATTGAATACTCTCCATGATAATCTTCTTCGAAATACTGACACAAACTATGTATGGTTACATTTCTACTACTTATCATAATGGCCTCAACTCATTAATAGCCCATTAAAGAGCTTTTATCCGTGCTTATAATTGAAAAGACCTAAAGCATCCTGTACCACGCGGCTGCGATGCAGATTGTAAGAAGTTAGGGACCAATCAAAAGGTTGGTAATTTTTATGTCGCCCGTAGTTCCGACATGTCTCTGCTCTTCTAAACTAATCTTTAATATTGTGTGTTCGATGCACACAAAAATATTGTCACTAGCCGTTACATATTTTTATAGCCTGAAACTTAAAAACACGCCACCTGATGGCGCTAAAGGAGGACTCTTTACACCTTTTTAAGAAAGCATGCTGTAGCACTTCAAGAATGCTCTGGGAATACCTCAAAAGGAATACATTGCAAAAACATCGTAATACCCAAAAGTCATAACATTATTACCTTCCCCATAAATCCGGTACCACCAGTGACGAACACCGACTTATCCGCGTAGAATTCTGCCACGGGAACGTAATCTGGACTTGCTGCCCCATAGTGACTTCCCAAACATGACGCCATGTCTCCTCGAGTCTGTGTATTGTGTTTCAATCCGCCGTGACTGCTGAAGGCATCAAAATGTCTGCTTCCTCCTGAGTTTGATGCATGGGTTTAATGGTGATCAAATGTTAACAGCTGTGGTGCTTTTCCTCAACATTGTGTGTTATCTCATCTGGAACAAAAGACAGATAGGTTACTTTAGCTTGATTTTAGAGAAATAGAAGGAATATAGAAATATACAACTAAATCCAAAATAAAAATTATGAAAAATTATTACGTGTTTCAACCGCAGAAAGAGCTAGTAACAAATTCTACCGGTCTCATGCGTCTTTTTTTGCAGGCAACGCATCAGTGATTCCTTTGGTGTTACTGGTTTCTATGGGAGATGTCTGCGTGATTGTCGGCTTATATCAAATAAATAGCTTGCCAGGTCTACAGGATTATTATGAAGAACAGTTTTTATTTAGCTATTTATGTAATAGTTATAATTTCCATTAGAATTTCATGTAATTTCAAACATTGTTATTTATTACACAATTTTATCTATGTAAGAATCAAATGTTTATTAGCATAATTTTATTAGAAGTCAATTGTCAAAATAGAGGAGAATATCACACACCGAGAAATATGTAGAAGAACTGATGAAACTAAACAATTTATTCTCATGCACAAATGTATAAAATACGCCCTGACTATATACATTTTTATCTCTCTGACCGTTTCCATAACTCTCTTGTACACATAAAGCCTAATGAATATAATAGTAAAACTGATCGTCAATAACTTTGAACATGTAAACTGACTTTGGTAACCTTATAATGTGATTAAACTGTGCATAAGTGGGCTTGCACTTAATAATTTGGAATGAAAAACTTACTAGAAAAACAAATCCTGAATCCACTATAAAAAATCACTGAAAAACCGTAATCTGACAGCTTACTCATACACTTCTCTTCCTGAGTTCTCTTCTATCTCTTATGATAAAGTACATTAATATTTCGGTGATAAGCTCATACGCGACGATTCATTTCATTAAACATGTAGGATTAAATCAATACAATATATTATCACTTTGATCATACAATCATTATTTTATTGATAAATGCAAGATTGATGACTTAATTCTTCACTGACATACTAACTTACTTAATGTCAAATGTGATATTATTTATTTTTCTAATCCAGCAGTAGAAGTTGAAATCGAAGTAGGTTTAAATCCTACGCTTAGTCATGAATAAGTTATGAAAACCCAATAGGGACAAATCTATTTGACCCTTTGAGTAGGTATAAGTAGAATATCTAAGGGTCATATCGAGACCCGAATCTTATTGCTCTCTGTTAAAACGATCTTATTAGTAACTTAGTTTATTACGTAGAACCTTTGTTGTATAAATTCATCAGTGCAGACTCCACAAGGAATTTTCCTTGCCTCATTATACCTTGTTTTGAATTTAAGCTAAATTATTTGTGTAAATTATAATGTTCGTTACGGCTGAGATATCTCTGAGCTTCTTATATTAAGATTGTGGCTGTAAATAGCTGCGTCACTTAGGTGTTTTTTCTGTGAGTTATTGTTTTGAAACTTGCAGAAGTTGGTAAACCGAGATAATGAGAGGATAGATAAAAGAACTGGCCATTAATCTAAGATATCCTACTGATAGGCCCCACCGCCGTCATATGGTCCACTACAAGACATATTCATATTAAATTCAAAATAATTTAATCATATTGGTATCACTGATCACTGACACATAAGCACATAAGAAGGAGGAGAAACGGGAAAGGAAACTCCTCAGCACATAAAAAAATCACATCTAACACATTCAGCACACTGAATATACATACTGAACGATATTGGTGGAGGGATTTTTTACTGGTCAGGAATTTTAAGTCTGACCAAATTGCATCAACAATAAAATTGATCGCTGTCGAACATGTCTAGCGAGGATTACCGTAGATGTTATCTAATGGATACCTTACGACTTATCGATAAAATATTTCGTCACACGACTTTCCTTTTTGCTATGGTGGACAATGAAATCAATACAGTCATGCCGACTCATGGCATACCGACTGCGGACACCGAACTTATGTTACTCTCAGAACAAAATTTTGGTCAGAGAGTTGGTACCATGTACAACTTGTACGTTTTTAGGTGAGATTTATTTGGTAATATTTTAGGACTTTTTACAGAAATATTAATTTATAATAGTTTAAAAAATCATTTATAGAAAACAAGACATTAAAGTACTTTTCTTACCTTAGTACTTGTATTACCTTTTCATAAGTTTTCCATTTTTAAATTAGAAGTAAATCAAAATATACTGTAATTGTTAACCAAATAGGACTTATCTAAAAATTTACAAATTCAACGTTTATGTAAGACGTTGAACTAGCGACTAAGTAAAATTAGTTATTTCATCTCAAGAACTAAAACCTCATTTAGCGAAAATCAAAATTGCCAAAAGTTTTACAACTTAATAATGGCTATATCTACATTATTTCATTTCATTTCATTTCATTACTATTATAACTACATCTACATTACTATTATTACCTTGAAATTAGAAATCAGTGGTTAATCCACTGCATGTTGATATCATAACAGATAAAATAGTAAGTATTATGTATTTTATCAGCGTCTTTATTAGAAACAACACTACTTTGTATGTAAGCTAGACTAAACCGATACTTTTGTAAGACTTGACAAGTGCAAGTTAAATTTGGAGAGGGTTATGTACGTTGATTATGTATTTACCATTATTTTTGTATTTTTTTATTTTTACCGTTTTTTAAGACCATAGAGTTCTAATAGATTTTCCTGTAATATTTAAGTAAATTCCATGTATTTTTTTCAAAATTCTAGCGTCTGTAGTTTCGGAGATAAGGGGATGGATGTTCAATTTTTGGCTTTAATTTTCGTTATTTCTTGAATAATTTTAAAACTGTCCATTGTAAAATTATAAAAAAAAATTTGAGATTCTTACAACAAGCCCTTTAATTTGACAAACACAATACGGTTTGCAAAACAGTTTTTCCTTCGTCTTTGGGTCACAAAAAAGTACATGAGTACCAAATTTCAACCCATTTGGTCCAGTAGTTTCAGAGTAAATTGCAACACTATCGCTATAATTTTATTTAGCTGTACCCAGTTTTTGTGGGTCTAATCTTGCAGCCTAATTAGACCTACTTTACTTCTGATGACTACATTTTGACAAGCATGATGTGGTAGGTACTACACAAACAGGTTTGGCTACAGACGAAGGAACACAGTAGTCACTTTTTGAAGTAAAACTTCTTTATGCACGACAGCAATGATGTTTAAATAAATATAGATACGTTATGCCCTTACAAATCAACCGAAAAATCTGTTCCGATGTCCGCAAGGCACGCTTTATTGCTTTATCGCACGTCTTTATCGCTCTCGCGTCAAAACTACATCGCTATCTCATTCTTCACCTGAATAAGAGTTCCCAATTGGGAACTTTTTGAGTCACACAACGCGCGCGCTTATGACATATCTGCCTCTTTTTAATATATAATATCATTGCACGACAGTGACTCAGATTATTTTTTGGACGGAAGTACTTGTATTATATAAGACGGAAGTAGGGGAAGGTCGGTTAATTTGATCCACTTTTTTTCAAGTGCAGACATTGCACATATTTTTACTACGTACTTTAATGAATGTTTTTGCATGGAATGAAACAAAATTTAATTAAGTAGGTTTTGGAACGAAGTTCCTTATCGCGCGTTATGAAAGGGGGCTAGACGGAAAATTTTCTTACGAAAATTTGCCACGATACTTTTTGAAGTGATTCAGAGAGTTTTACAGAGATGACGCTGGTAGCGTGATTCAGAAAGTTGTACAGCGCCATCTCTGTAAAACTTTCTGAATCACTTCAAAAAACAATACTTAAATCGAATGGAACTTCGTTCCATCCGGGTGTCCCTTGACACCTCTCATTTATATTTATTGAATAACAATCAACTTGGCATTTGTATATTTTTAAAAATTCAACAAAATGTGAGACCGTGTCTTAGGTCCAAATTACTCAACTGGTTCGATTAATTGGACCATAGAATTGAATTGGACTTCGGCATGAAAGTAACGTAAACTGCCCTGGGTCAGTTTCTATATCGCCACTATGCCTATAATCTGTCAAACAGTAGGTAAGACCCTGACCAAGGTTACAACCAGTAGATAAAACTAGCAAAATCTAGTTAGTATTCTATTATTATATGAGTTATTACATAAAAGCAAAAAAAGCAAAGCAACAACCCATAATTGTCCCACTGCTGGGCTCGGGGTCTCCTCTCACAATGTGAGGGGTACAGGCCATAGTCTACCACGCTGGCCAAGAGCGGATTGGTAGACTTCACACACCTTTGAGAACATCATGGAGAACTCTCAGGTGTGCAGGTTTCCTCACGATGTTTTCCTTCACCGAAGCAAGTGATAATTAACTTGTAATACACACATAATATTTGAAAATTAGAGGTGCGTGCCAGGATTTGAACCCGGGTTATTACATAGTGAAGTATAATGTCATAGAACAGACATCTCGCACAAAATGTGTCCCGCGGGGAAGGTTCGATTTTCAAAATTGAGCCCCCGCTTTCCTTTCAAAATCGAACGAATCCATTGAAGATTGAAGCCACGTGGCGCCAATGCATCGGAACATACATGGTGTTCGCGGTGTCGGTCCTATACGCTAGTAATAATACTTCAATGGTTACAGACAAGTTGTGTCATGTTAGTTGTGTCGAAGCGTATAATCCAAGGCGCGCGCAAATGCGATTTGTGAATGGTTCATGACACTGGGAGTTAAGGCGAAGTTAGATATTATCAATTTTACTGACGCTTGATAATAATCCCTCATGGTAAGTAAAGAAGTCCAGGTGCTGTTAAGGTTTAGCATACATTAATGGCATAATCCTTAAAATTCTTATAGTGAAATGGAGGAAACCGGAAAATTTTTAACGGTATGAAAGGTTTTTAATGTTATCTTATATTTTTTTAAAGTGATAAATAACATAATATGATTTATAATAAACAAAAGTGTAGTATATGGCCATATAGAAGAAATAGTGCAGTCATTGAAGCGAAAAATACGGTGTTACCTCCGAATTTTTTTACTGTGAACCGATTTGCATGAAATTTTGGAATTAGGCTTATCTAACCCTTAACTTCAAAAGTGAAAATAATCTGAACTCCGCAAATTATTTTTAAGGGGTGTAAACAACCCCTTAATGGAAAAATTAACATTGAGCCATTTTATCGCTAGAAAACATGTGTAATAGTAAGTTTTGAAATTGTAAAGTGTTTTCTAACACAATCACCTCATATTAAAATATTTTTCAACCCCTTGAAATTCTTACAACCCTTGCTAACAACCCCTAAATTAAAAAAATCACAAAAAATTACTTTGGTATGACATAAAAAGATGTAAGTATAGAGTAAGTATTATTTTATTCTCTATAATAATAGTCAAATTTTTAACCCCCTTTCAACCCTTAAAAACAACCCCTTGATAAAAAATTGTTAAATTTTTTTTTTTGATGAAATGAAAAGGATTTAAATATTATTCTACACTCTCGAAAGTGATTATCATAATCTTCAACTTTGCTACCCTTAAAACTACCCCTAAATTAAAACAGTAAATATATATGATTACATATTTAAAAACTTACTGGTCATATTAAAACGAATAAACGGAGCACGCACAGCTGATCACCTGGCTTTTTCGTTGGCCCCTTCACTCAAATGTGTTATATATACATGTAAGAACGTTGGTATGTATTCATGCCTACGTTTCCAAAATATATGAGCCATATTATGTATATATATACACGTTACAATAGTTTTGGGTCTCTATTATACTGCGTACTTTCACATTGCTCCAAATATTCACACTCCGAAATTTTCAGTTACTAAGTAGAAAAAAATATGATAAGTTTTTGGACCATAACTCCTTCAATTTTCATGCTATCACAATTTATAACAAACCATTTTAAAGGTAATTAACAGAGCTACAACATCCTTCATTGCAATATATAGTAAAAAACCTTTTTTTAAAACGGTGAAGGGTTAAAGGGCTTAAGAGAGACTGCGATTGCGCTGCCGCGCGCTCTTTAAACAATCATATCTCCGTCAATTTTTGTTTGACAGAAATAAAAAAAATACCAAATTGTTCGTCAGAAAAATACGTAAATTTTTCATCCCTACACTTTTTTACGTATCTGTCGTCATTTTTGAGATATTATGAAAAAAAGGTGTTTTTTTTTGTAAATTTGAAATTTTTTCTTTTCTTTTAATCTTGATTTTTTTTTTAATATGTGTCCTGAAGCAGCCAAACTGATACAATCTATCAAACTCTTTATAATAAAGTTATTTCTAGGCGGAATACGATTAATTTTCATTTTGGCGGAAATGGCACTTATGAAACCCATTGATTTAAAAGAAAAAATATTAAATGGTCTTCTTATTTTCAATACAGCTCACTTATTTTACGTGCAAAAGACCTTTAACAGTGCTCATTTTAAAGCTTATTTCAAGCACTACAAAAACTTTCTTCATGGCAGAATGCATAAAATGCATCTGTTCGCCGCTAGATGGCATTGAACACATAGATTAAACTTCAGACAAAATAAAAAACGGCTTTGATCTTCAATATCTAGCTTAATATTGCACTTAGAATGATTTAAAAAAAACTAAATTGTTCGTTTTTTATCTGCTACAATTTTGATTCTTATAAAATTTTCGATAAAACATACATTTTTGGAGATATTTGCAAAAGACCGATGAAAAACGTGAAAAAATTGCGATTTTTCAATTGCCAATAACTTGAAAACCATTGGATTTTTCGAAAAACTTTATAGGTGATTTTTTGCTTAAAATTAGCCCTTCTATCGATATCCAAGGTTATTTTGAAAAAAAAAATGTCCACCCCCGAGAAGGGGTGGCAACCACCCCCAGGGTGAGTGCGGAGTTTAAATCATTTTCACTTTTGAAGTTAAGGGTAAGATGAACCTAATTCCAAAATTTCACGCAAATCGGTTCACAGTAAAAAAATTCGGAGCAATAATGCTTCAATGACTGCACTAAAAGAAGGAAATGTATTTGCAATATGTCAACCAGATTGTCATTCTATTATTAAAGCTGAAAAGTTAAATACGCTTTCTAATTATATCCCGAAATAAACCCTAAACCCGGAATATTACAGTGGCGACGAGATAAAAATAAAAGAAAAACTCACGTACGTATTCATATTGATCAATAATAAAATTGGTGTTCTGAGTGCGATAGGACCTTTGAACAGGTTAAAAAGTTACTGTCAGGTGCAAGTGTGTTAGCTCACTACGACCCGGGGAAGCGGTTGATAGTGACTTGCGACGCCAGTGCGCGCGGGGTGGGCGCCGTGCTGACTCAGGAGGCGCCGGGCGGCGGCGAGCGGCCGGTTGCGTTTGCGTCGCGTACTCTCAACAGTGCGGAAACTAACTATTCACAGATTCATCGAGAGGCTTTGGCGATAATATTCTGTGTGAAAAAATTTCACCAATACCTATACGGGCGTCATTTTATTTTACGTACGGATCATAAGCCTCTTGTGTCAATCTTTGGTCCGAATACGGGTATACCTACTATGACGGCCAGTAGAATGCAGAGATGGGGTATTATCTTGTCGGCTTATGACTACGACATCGAATATGTCAACACTAAAGATAACTGTGCTGACAGTTTATCAAGAATGCCCATTAATACCGGAAGTTGTAGTAATAGTTATGAGACGATACCGGAACAAACTTATTTGCACTTTGCACAAGATGCTTTACTACTGGATTATAATGAGATAAAAAAACAAACGATTAAGGATCCGCTATTAGTAAGGGTGCTTAGTTTTAGACATAGAGGGCTTGAAACCGTTTTTTAATAGGAAGTCGGAATTATATGAAGAGTTGGGTTGTGTCATGTGGGGCCACAGGGTGGTTGTACCGGGAGGATGTCAAAATAAGGTTTTGACAATCCTGCACGAGCCTCACATGGGCATAACGAAAACAAAAGCTTTAGCTCGGAGTTAAGTCTGGTGGCCTGGCATCGACGAAGCAGTTGAAGCGCAGTGCCGAGCGTGTGCTGTGTGCGCAGCGGTGGCCGACATGCCGCCGCGGCACACACCACGCAGCTGGCCATATCCGGTTAAGCCTTTCACTAGAATTCACGTGGACTTTCTGGGCCCAATTAATGACAGGACATTCTTGATAGTAGTCGATGCAATGTCCAAATGGTTAGAGGTTTTTCAGGTTCCTAGTACGGCTGCAGGTCCCACGATAGAAAGATTAGGTGAATTATGGGCTAGGTGGGGAATACCTAAGCAGGTGGTTAGCGATAATGGACCGCCATTCTCAAGTAGGGAATTTCAAACCTTTTTATCGGCTCCATACCATAATTATATTACAAAAAGGATATTTTTCTATACCTTCAGCAAGAAAATAAGCTTATTAAAGTTGTAATTAATTAGGAAGTAGGGCCTTGTTGAAGCATTGGCGTAGCTTGAATGACTTTCAAAAACTTTCAAAAACCAATTTTGAATAAAAATTTGAATTTTTAATTTTGAATTGTAACGAAACATCTATGTACCCAAACACAGTCGAAAATCGGAAACGGGATCCATGAAAACTGTATAAAAAGGACAAGCATGGCTCCCAAGGGCGTCAGTAGCCGTATGAAGTAATGGCCGATGAAACAACAGTTTTATTCGAAAAAAAAAACTACCAAAGCTTCCCCTTAAGCAGAATTATCGCGGTGACGGCATGTCGGTCGCGTTGGCGACCCGAGTATTTATAAAATCGGTCGATTCAATTCAAGTTCATTCCTCATAATTCGTGAACCACCCAAACAAAGCGGTATGAAAATCAGGGATCTCTTAAACAGCTTTTTCATGGAGAAGAATATGGCGAAGCACATCTTTAACTAGTATAAATTTAAAAATTAAAACAAAAACTGTAATGATATAGGTACCTACCTTTTTGAAAACCTTACGGTGAGCTTTCTAATTTGAGACCCATATTGCATAATTCGATAATTTTTTTGACACTTCAAACAATGGCATCTCACAGCCACCATATTTGTTTTTTGTAATTTTACTTATCTAAGAACACTTGGGTTATCAAGATGAATCTAACGATATCTTGCAGGGCCGGATCTATGGGGGGCTGACCGGGGCAAGCGCCCGGGGCGGCAGTTGAAGGGAGGTGTCAAAATCATAATACTTAATAGTATGATAAAAAAATAAGAACATGCTCCACAAAGCGCTGTTTGAGCCTGATTTTGCTTTCTATAATATAATACGTTTATGGACGGCTAGATGACCTTTTTTTAGTCAACGCTGAACCGAATTAGCTTTCTATACGTTTATGTACGAATAGACGCCAGATGACCTTTTTTTTGGGAGCACCGGAACCGATTTTGCTTGAATTCATAGTAATTAGACTTTATACAGAACTCCGTAGGCGCCACTGTCAAGTTTATTTATTTATTTATTTATTTATTCTTTTGCAACATCTTAAACTAGAGGTTACAAGGGCGAACTTAATGCCTAATGGCATTCTCTGCCAGTTGACCCTGGGTGATGGACCCTGGATGAAGTTTCTGCCCCGGTTCGAAAGTATCGCAGATCCCGGCCAGTTACATCCATTCAGCGGTTTGGAAAATATGAGGTAATAAAGAATATTACACGCATACATACATACAAGATACGAGCGAAAACTTAATCCTTCCTTGGCAGTCGAGTAAAAACTAGACGTACTCAAATATTCACCAACCTCGACAACTCGCGTGATACATCGTGAACAACGGTCAACGGACGATAATATCGCTTCATACTAATAATAACGCTTCACACTCATAGCCCCACTCTAGGATTCCCTGTGTCGTGGGTGCCATGGACAACACACAAGACAAGGACACTCACACCCAGACCGAGAACAGAAATTCAAACTCATCATTCAAATTTCCGCCTCGCTGGGAATCGAACCCAGGACCCTTGGCGCGGTGATCCGGCATGGTAACCTTTGCGCCACGCGGGTCGTCGATGGATGGACAAGTTTCATTTTGTTCTGATAAAAATTAAGGTGAAAGAAAATACATGTGAAAGAATCTTTAAAATATCTCTAAAATTAAAAAGTTATGGGTCTTTGAAGTTGCACTTGTTTTTGAACTACTTTTATAATACATGACGCTCTAGACTTTGTGACGTCATAGGGAATGGACGACGAGGTTCCTAATAAAAATTCTTTCATTTTATCCTTTTTTCTTTAAAACATGATTATATCATTATTTATATAAGCAGTAATTGTACAAAATAATCACAACATGTATTTACGATAAAATCCCATCCAACTATTTAACTGACCTAATTTTAATTTTTTTAATACTTTTGCTAACAAATTACACATTCCATAAAGTTTGTGAACGTAGTAAACTTTGATAAGATAACGACTGATATGATAAGACTCACGTGAAATCGATCTACCAAGGAAACCTGAGTCATCAAATTTCTTTCATTTCCTACGATAAAACAAGCTACAGACGAAGGCAAACGCGAATGTTCCTACATTCGCATCAGTCTGTCTGTCCGTCTATTATTTCCTACATTTCTCTAATTTTATTTTTTATGGAAATAGCCGGCAAACGAGCTGACAATCCACCTGATGGTAAGTGGCTATCGTCGCCCATGGACATCAGCAACACCAAAGGCATCACTGATGCGCTGCCGGCCAATTAAGAGAGAAGAAAAAGAAAGAAAAAAGTTATTAATGCTGTCATTTATAAGCCACTGTAAAATGATGGTGTACAAACTATTGTATAACTTTGTGTGTTCATAGAACAATGAACGGTTGATTAACTTCTAAAAAATTTGCTACAAAACAAGCTTAATACATTTTTCTTACTCCAAAAAAATTTTTATAGTGTGGAAAACTGTGTCTAATCACCGCTAAAAGGAGTCCGTTCATTTAGACTCCTATTCTTCAAAAATTAAATGATCCTGCCTTTATGATTTCTCATTGGCATAAATCAATTTCGGTGGATCAAATTCTAATTCCAGTGGTCCTAATTTCGGTGGCATTTGATAGTGTAATTTGATAATATCTCCGGAACAAATAATTTTTTTTCCGTCTCTACTATATGAATAATTATTACGACTATTTACATATTATTTATGCCAAATAAAGTGTATTAGAAACAGCAAGTTTAAATTTAATCAATTTCGGTGGCTTGGATTTTAATTCCGGTGGTCCTTTAATAATTTCGGTGGCATCTGATAATTTCAAATGGAAATATCTCATGAACTAATAATTTTTTTTCGATCTCTAGTATATGATTAATTAGTACTACTCTTTATCTATTACTTAGGCCAAAAAAATTTATCAGAAACAGCTAATTTAAATTCGCCACTGTAATAAGGCAAAATTCGTGTTTGTTGAAATTCACCCATATCTATTAAATATATGTATAGTCGTATATTATTATATTAAGTTGTTATTTAATTTCTTTCTTAGTGAATTTAGATTTAAAATTGTATTATAATAAAATATACTAGGATATCGCCCTTGCTTCACTTCGGGAAAATTGTAAAAAAAATGTAATATATGCCTATGTCACCCGGGGATAGTATAGCTTCCCAACAGTGAAAGAATTTTTCAAATCGGTTCGGTGGTTTCGGAGCCTATTCAATGCAAACAAACAATCAAATCTTTCCTCTTTTATAATATTAGTATAGATAAGGTAACTGTAGTCTGTATGGTAATAAGGTGGTACTACCATAACGACTTTAAACAATTTTTTTTTCACTGATAAAAATATAAGTAGATTTCACTTTCTATCCTAACCACTTTTAGTGTTTCAAGTGTACCAATTTAGTGGATGGAACTAGAGTTGGAGAGTATAATGGTGCTGTTCAGAAGGTTGCAAGTAGAATATTTTTATTTACAAAATTACAGGGTATTTATACAGATTTAGACACGTGCGGGGCGCAGGTGTTCGACGCAGGTTTTCAACGCAGCTGCGGGCGCAGGCAGTGTTGCCAACTCGGTATCAGGTTTTCGGGCTAAACAGAGTTTTAAAAAGGGCTAGATTCGTCCAATACATTGAAAATAGGGGCTATTGCTTAATTAACAGAGGTGAGGGCGAAAAAAAAGGTCGTCAGACGCTCAGAAGGTAATTTTTTCGATATCTTTCACTACCTAAATTGGTGTTTTCGAGGTCGATCGATTGCCTCAAAAAGTTCGTGGAAAACCTGAATTTATCCCTTTTTTTTCATGATGGCAAAAAATTATTTTGGGGCTAGAAATTGGGCTAGGTGCTAAAAAAATATTTGAGGGGCTAAAAACCCGTAAAAAGAGCTAGATCTAGCCCCGAAAGGGCTAAATTGGCAACACTGGCAGGTGCGGACGCAGCTGCGAAATGGTGTACGTGGTGTGGAACACGTGCTATGTTCCTGTGACGTCACGTTATGACGTAGTCGCTACACACTCATTCGAGCAACACGGTATCAAATTTTTTATCCGACTGCCAGAAATGATGTTTCTCACGCGTATCCTGGTATACATGTAATACCGACCGAGCTATTGTCACACTGACAGACTGAAAATCGGTGTCGTCTCGAACGACATAAGCCGAGTCTGGACCATTTCGAAGGCCTTACTGCAGCACAGACTACATTTATTACTGTTTTTTTTCTCTTTTTATAAGATTAAAGGTCTTACGGCCTTATTCATAAAAGCTTAATTAACATATTTTAATTACTGCACTGTTGCAATACATATTATGAAAGATACTAAACATTTTACAAACCTTCTATAACTTTTGTCTTTTTTTATGAATAAGTGGGTGAGACTCGCATTTTAGTATTAGTTTGTTCTTTGCTCCTTCGAATAAATGTTTTTTTTCTTTCTTTCTTTCTTAATATAATTACCTGATATCTTCCAAACCGCTGGACCGATTTATATTATTAAGATATCGTTAGATGCGTCTTGACAGCCCACGTGTACCTGGATAAGTGAAATTAGAAAAAAAAACAAAATATAGTGGCGGTGAGATGCCATTGCTTGAAGTATCAAAAAATAAAAATTAATTGAATACTGCATTATGGATATTAAATGAAAGAACTCATCTTAAGGATTTCAAAAAGGCATATCATGTTCTTTTTTGCAGTCTGGTTTTTAATTTTTTTTATTTATACTAGTTAACTGTTCTTTTTATCAGCAGACACACCCGTAATACGTATCAGAAGTGATAACATTATCACGTTTATACGACGCCTAAATCTTAATTCTGAATGTAAACATGATTAATTTGGACGTAGGGCTGTCAACATTAAATGTTTATGTAAGCTCAGTGAATTATAAGAACATATATATCGTGGAAATGTCTTCAAACCTAATAGTTTGAATGGCCAATATCCATTACAACTCACGGGTTCCTCCTCATAGTTGAGGCCTAGAGCCACGCTGCTTCATTGCGGATTGGTTCAACACCAATGATGGAAGATTTTATACCACCCTCCTTATGCCAAGTGCTGTCTATCTATTGATACCTAACAACCGGGTTCAACGACTTAACGTACCCTCTGAAGCACAGAAGAGCTCAAGAATTTTCCCATTAGCGGTTACCCATTTCCTATTTATCTGCTGAACGCGACTGTTGTTGCTTAATAGTCGATGACTTAGGATTTTCATTATGTACTCTCTGCTTAGGGTCGACACAAGATGGTCTATGAGCGCTTCAATTAATTGTAATATTTAATATCATACAAGCGACTTTCAAAGTCAAAGTCAAAATATTTTATTCATAAAGGTATCACTGATACACTTATGCATGTCATTTTTTTGGCTTTTCGGAGAGGTGCTTTGTCAAGGAGGAGAAGAAAAGCCTAAAGAAACTCCTCAGCATATCTTTTTAAAAAATATTACAAAAAAGATAATAATACAAAAGTATTTACTATTCTGAGCGGAACTGGTTGCAGAGCTGGTCATTTCCATGCTTCTTTGTCATTTAAATAAACGTCTACACTACGTTTGCTCGCGTTTAGTGGAATAAGTAAACAAACCTATTGGAACGAAGTTCCTTATCGCGCGTTGTGAAAGGGGGCTAGACGGAAAATTACGACACTTTTTGATTCTTACGAATGACAACACTTTTTTGAAGTGGTTCACAGAGTTTTACAGAGATGGCGCTGTACAACAAAACAATACTTAAATCGAAAGGAACTTCGTTACATCCGGGTGGCCCTTGACACCTCTCGTGTTTTTTATGTTCTACCTGTGTGCTAAGTTTCATGAAAATCCGTACTGTAGTTTTTGCGTGAAAGACTTTCAAACATCCATCAATCCTCTCAAACTTTCACATTTGTAATATTAGTAGGAAGTAGGATTCCGGTGGTGAGTCATTTTCACATTACTTTATACATCAATACTGAGAAAATATTTAAATATGCCATTGTAGTATAATGTCATAGAACAGACATCTCGAACAAAATGTGTGTCCAGCCGGGAGGTTCTATTTTCAAAATTGAGCTCCCGTTCTCCTTTCAAAATCGAACGATTCCATTGAAAATTGAAGCCCATTGGCGGCAATTCATTGGGACATCGTGTTCGGGGTGTCGATTCTATACGCTAGTAATAATACTTCAATGAAAATATGCTCCTTTTTCTCACCTGTCAACCGATTTTCTTTTTTGTTTTCTATTCGTAGATACGCAAGCTTTAGTTTCTACCCACAAAATCAATATAAATAGTAGTGTTCGAAATATGCAAATTCATGTTTTCCCCAAACTTTCAATACATTTCCTTCAACCAGTACTCGGACACAACAAAAAGTTTATTATTTAACATTTGATATAGGTACTATACTCTGTCAACGCCTCTGTTTTAAGCTAGTCTGCGTTACTTTCTCTCAGCCGGATCAATACCCCGAGTTCAGGGTCGGACAACAGCCCGGATTCCAGCCACTTTTACTAAGGGTAAATGAATCAGGGTAAAGTTATGATATACAGGTCACCTGATTTTCTGGGTGCGTTTACCCTAAAAGAGCTAATAGTGTCGCAGGTAACCTTACCTTACCTTAGTTACCTTGCCTTAGTTATCTATGTTTATCTATAGGGTGTGACTGCTGTTGATATTAATGCTGCATTATATTTTATATTTCACTGGCTGACCAGATTACCTATATAGTTCTGCAATGTAATGTACTTAACATTATTTTTATTATGTTTAAGTTAAAATGTAATGGAAATTTCGCCATAATGGAATGTAATGGAATAAACGCCATCTATCCAATTCTATTATAGTGGGAACTCTATAAGTCGAACATCAAGGAAGACGCCAAAAAATTCGAGTTTTCGTATTATGGAGGATTTCGAGTTAGACGGATTTTGATTCGACATAAAGAGGTTGAGATTTATTCTTATAAATTTTGCATTAGAGAGGTAAAATAAATAAAAATTCAAGTTGCAGAGGTGACAAACATATTGTTGTAAAAATTGATGTGTATTGCAGTAGAACCAAACTACTTCTGACAATATTTCCTTAGACAAAGAACGACTTGCTTCGATAGTTTCAAATGAAATAAAAAATAATAAAATTAAACACCTGACACTAAAGAAGCAAACACGTATTAACGTGAGTCATAAATTCGTGGTAATCATTATTTTTACATACTAGGAAATCGCCCTTGCTTCGCTTCGGGAAAAATAGTTAAAAAAATAGCCTATGTCACCCGGGGATAGTGTAGCTTCCCAACAGTGAAAGAATTTTTCAAATCGGTTTGGTAGTTTCGGAGCCTATTCAATGCAAACAAACAATCAAATCTTTCCTCTTTATAATATTAGATTAGATAATATAGAACATTATTGTATACTCCTAAATTGTTTTCTAAGTAACAATGGTGTACTTACACTGACGGCAAATTCTTAAAGTCGATAACTTATTTTTCGAGATGGAGGAAAATAATGTTCCAAAATGGAGGGACTCACTGATTATTTCGACTAATAAGGTTGAAATTTCGAGTAAGGAAAGTTTTGATGTACATATAAGGGCATTCCCTTCAACAAAACATTTTTCCGAGATTTGGAGGTTTTCAACTTATCGAGGTTCAACTTAACGAGGTTCTACTGTTTATAACTTAACTCTGAAAGTAAGGTAACAGACATACCTTATTAATATTGTGTTCAGGTTCTATAATTAATGTTTATTATGCCTAGTTCATTATGTAGACATTTCTCATGCGTGTCACAAATAAGGCAACTTAAACTTCTAGTGTGTAAAAATTTCGGTTCCAAAGTACTCGAAGTTAATTGGTGTATTTCACATACCCTTAAAGGGTCATAAAATACTTTTATCCAAGATTTGTTGGAGCACTTGAAGGGTGCGTCTATTTTGTTGTGCAATAACTTTACCATTGCTTGCACGTGATCGTATAGGAGTTGATTGTACACCCAGTAAAAAATTATGAGGTAACATACATAAAAAAATACAATCGAATTTAGAACCTCCTCCATCGCTTGAAAAAAGGGGGTTGACAGACAGACGAACAATGTAGTAATCCTATTGAACTGAGATCCGTTTTTTAGGGTTTTGTAGTCATTTCTTTTTATGTGCGAAACCCTAACGTACTTACGGTTTTCGAATGTCAGAAAAAAATCCAATTTATGACAAAAGGATGCGTCAATAACCTCAGACAAATAACTCTTTCAATAACAATGGCATCTGACACCTATGTTTTTGTATTGTATTTATGCTGGAGGTTGAAGATTGACAAGACGCATAGATCTGTGACAAGACATGAAAAAAATACGAGCAAAATATTTATAAACGAAAAGTAAATATAAACCTGCTTGATAAATCTGGCGATAAGCGACTCGTCGTGTTCCGGCTGGAGGCTAGAGAGCCAGTTCTTTCTTTCTTTATCTCTCTTTTTAGGGTTCCGAAGTAAAATCGGAACCCTTATAGTTTCGTCATCCGTCCGTCTGTCCGTCTGTCCGAAGCAAAGCGCCGCCGAGACTTAGTGTTTAGATAGCTATAACTTGGCAAGGAGTCTGTCAGGTTCGTTTGTCAGCAGGTAAGATACACAGGTGATGTCTGGATTTGTGTTAGAAGACTAGATTGGACTAATGATCTACTAAACTTTCCTAAGTTATTTATAGAAAAAGTAAATAGGACATTATAGTCAAATGAAATTAATCGAACTAATGATATCAGTCGAACTAATTACTCTGTTAAACTAATTATACCTATGCATGAAAACTTTACAGTTTAATCAATGTAAATTACAGGTTAGTCGTATAGGTATAATATGCAATTCTAAAGCTCACGTAATTATTTTCTTTACTTAGGAAAGGTTACCTTCTTTAGAATCATTAGAACCTACTCGAGAAAGCACACCTTTGCAAAATGTGTACAGGACCATAGATTTTATTATTTCAAAGCATAGGTATGGATAAGTTCGCGCCCTTTATTTCTTTGGCTTATTGAAAGTCCTATGACCGTTTATATTCGACATTTATCACATTTAGCGGAAAAATAATACAACCACAATTTTTTTTATAGCCTGAAGGGCAGACGAAAAAAGCAGACGGGCCACCTGATGGTAAGTGGTTACCGTCGCCTATGGACATGAGCAATACCACAGGAATCGCCGGCCCTGAAGGAGAACTCTTTTTACACCTTTTATGAAGAAGCCCATGTCATTATATTTAGTAGGTCGAGTCGATATGATAATAGTAAGAGGATCGTAAGTTACTATATCGTAAATTTTCTAACACGTGGGGCATTCAGTAAATTTTGCGACATGCTTGGCTTTCTTTTTAAACATAATTATCTTAGTATCTTATATCTTTGGCATTGTACCTTTCAAATCGAAAATTGTTTGATTCGACTCCTTCTTTTATCTATAGCTATCTACCAACATTGTAAGTGCACTTCTGGACATATGCCTCCCCAATTGGTGCCAATCCGATGTACTTATCTTGTACTGGCGTTTTCCTGTTCTCTTCCTTGTATAAATAGGTAGGTACTTAGATATAGGTAATAAGGTTCTTATAATTTACAACTTTCTAATAGATATACGACTTTCGAGAAAAATAATGTGTGGGTTGTGCTTCACCCAATATAAAAAAGTATCACGAGTTTTCCTTTCAGTGTATTTTCTTGTTTAAGACACTTTTTCCGAAACGGTAGAAAGTGCAAAGTTATACAGACTTTGTAACTGAGAAAGGTAATGCCTTGTGTGTCTGTATGCATGTGTAATAGTGTATAAATTTATTTTAAACATAAACAGTCAAACACTCCCTATTCTTTGTTCCCGCACCTACATGCCATTCAAAACAAGGTTAACAACGAAGACTACCGACCAGTGTTTTAATACATTCTATACTTTGAGGCACACAAAAAACAGATTTTTATAGAAAAATTTCCAAATATACAAGCTACCGTATTTTATGAGAATCTACAGCATTTCTTGGAAGAAAATACCGTAATCTAGCTTTTGGACCTGCCAGCACAGCTACCGAGACCCATTAATAAATTAGGCACACACTTGGCGACTTGTCAATCATATCCTTAACGGTCAAATGACGGTAGTGACCATCGCGTCGGTGCAATGACTTTCTCCGCGACAATACGAGTAACGGTATTGACAACAATGCAGGTTGTTCTCGATCTACATTACTTTTGTGATACGTATTAGTAGGGTGATGGTACCAGTGCAGGTTCAATGGATAGTCTGTACTAATATTATAAAGAGGAAAGCTTTGTATTTTTGTATGTTTGCAACGAATAAATTCAAAAACTACTGAATCGTTTTTACAAATCCTTTCACCATTAGAATGCTACATTATTCCTGAGTAACATAGGCTATCAGAATTTTGGAAATCCATCCCTTAAGGAGTAAAAATAGCGGTTGGAAGTCACTTTCACATAAACTAACTTTGTCAGTTTTAGAGTTATAAACATGAAAATTTTTATGTAAGTAAAATAATATTAAGGTTATATTTACTCTAGAATGTTAGCAGTGTCCATTACTCGTACAAACACCTTTTACTTATTGTCAATACCAACAGTGGCATAAATAACTTTAAAATAACTAGCTTCTTTTAATAAGTTTGGAGATTACTGTATGTACATAACTTTTTAATTAAAGGTACGTACAGGATTGAACCCAACCACCATGACAAATGACGTTAAAACCACTAAGTCCAAAAATATTTAATATCTTACAAAGTAAGCTAAAAAAATTATTATATTTTAAACATAAATGAGTAAGCAATTCAACAGTAAATGAAAAAATGTTTTTAGGGTTCCGAAGTAAAATCGGAACCTTTATAGTTTCGTCATGTCCGTCTGTCCGAAGCAAAGCGCCGAGACCCTTAGTGCTAGAAAACTGTAATTTGGCATGGATATATAATACATACTCGTATCTATTAAAAGTCCAGAATCGTAGAATAAAATATCGAAAAACATTTACCTCCCTAGAGATGTTGATTTTTTTATTCGTCGCGTACTCATTAGTGTGGGGTACTTATCGTTGAAAAGGTCTTTTAAAAATATGTAATATCTGTCGTTATTATTATGTCTTCTAAGATCTTACTCATGAGTAGTTAATGAGTAATAATCGATAAACTTACTATTTGGAACCCTTCACTGTACGTGGCCTGACACACACTTGCCCGGTTTTGTATCTTTGCTTTTTAGTCTGTTTCGTCAATATTACCACCGTACATACATATTATTTTTTGCTAGTTGCAAAAATTTAAAATGTAACTTAAGCAAGCAGAAAACTTTTTTCTAACACAAAAAACACTTTTAAAGAAAATGTTAATACAATGCTAAAAATATTTACAGACGTGGTAATTCATATTAGTTAAGACTTGAAAAACAAAATACGATAGATATAATATGGCATTTAAACTTTAATTATAGTCTTAATTATTATTTAAGCTTGTTTTTTATCTAAGCAGCAATGGGTTCAACAGTTAACAAAAAAGATTCGTCGACACAAACTACACAATTAAACTGCCATGTGTGCGTGAACATGACGTGCAGCTCAAAGGTCCTATCACACCAGCAAATATAATAAGTATGTTTTTAAAACACAATTTTTACTGCAGTAGCGGTGCATTTGAATTATAAAGTAGAGTCTTGTCATAATTGTCCAGTAAAGAAACGGAAGCCAGTTATAGCAATGAAACATGTATGACGTATAAAATTATGTGTCCTGTGATATGTCACAATATTATTTATCTATGACAATATTTATCTATGGATCTGTCGCACCCTCGGTGGAAAAAAAACATGAGTCGTCTTACGTTGAATTTTAGTTATTAATATGATTGGAAAGAGGGATAAAAGCTGCATATGCTCAAATTTTTTCAATTTTTTATCAGCCGGACTTTGAGTACTTCCGGAAGGACGAAAACTTTTTCGGTCACAGTACTGTAATAATATATCGCACAAAGTTGAAATTTGCACGAAAAAATAGAATGTTTCTTTCTCTTTCACATTGTGGAAGAAACAGCTGCTCAGCACTACTGAGCTGCACTTGGTACGCGATGGCGCATGAGCAGCGCGTTCGCGCCCGCGTGACCTGACATGCCGGTCACCGAAAACGTAAGGAGTCGTCAACATTTCGGTGAAAATTACAATATTCGTGAAATAGCTAGGGTTGTGGTCAGTTTTGAACAATAGTAAAGTACGCGTGCGGTAGGTGCTTAATTATTCAGCATGGCATTACAGCGTAATCAAGTTTTTTACTTTCCTGATTTCCTTTTCTTATTTTTTAAAGTGAAACTTTTATTACATCGTCTCAAACTTTTTGGTATGTGTGTCGCATGTCGCGTGACGGTCGGTTCTTAACTTATCGGTTCTCAGTAACGAAAGTACTTAGGATGACCTAGCTTTCAACATATATCTGATTGAGTACGGGTACTACTACATGATACATTCTGAAGGTCTGATGATGACCAGGTATATACTTATCGGTTCTCAGTAACGGAAGTACTTAGGATGATCTAGCTTTCAACATTTATCTGATTGAGTACGGGTGCTACTACATGATACATTCTGAAGGTCTGATGATGACCAGGTATGTACTTATCGGTTCTCAGTAACGGAAGTACTTAGGATGACCTAGCTTTCAACATTTATCTGATTGAGTACGGGTGCTACTACATGATACATTCTGAAGGTCTGATGATGACCAGGTATATACTTATGTTGCTATTTCTTGCTTTTGATAAACAACGACACAGCTAGTCAGTCCGAAAAACTGATCAACGAGGATGATGCCATTTTAATACCCTAAATCGAATATTTAGCGAATATATGATATATAGAATATATGATATGCAGCGATGCGTTCGCGGGAGCATTTATACCTTCACACAACGCTCGTGACGTCAGAGACCGTGTTGTCGTTGGGTATACTTATTTTCAAATTCCAAAAAGCAAAAATCATTTAATTAATGCGTACCTTTAGATTTTTGCTTTTTGTTAGGTAAAGGTACGCTATAGTTAAATGTTTTTTGCTTTTTGTGACTTCATGGTGCGAGTTGACATCGAGTATACTTTCAGCTTTATGTTACGCCCTTGTAGTTATTTCATAACATACCCAACCGCAACAATGCACTAATTTGAAACATTGGCGAAAAAATTGTCGCGGGGTTCAAGGGGTGCGAAGCCCCCGCCTAGCGGAAAGGGGAGCCAAGACTGCTTATAATAAGATATATTGAAATGGGTATACGTTACAGCAAGATAAAATATCCAACATGAAAAAATACCCCAGAAAAATGTTGCGGTCGGGTATATTTTGAAATCCTTAACATGGTTGTATTTATTTTTATTGTATATCCGAGCGCAACACTATTGTGAAGGTATAAATTCAATGTCCGGAGCGCGTCCCGTACGGAAAAATCCGCGTTGCTGTGAAACGATGTTCAAGCGCCTCACGCGTATCTCCGCTTCGGGACGCCCGGCCCGTACGGGTCTCCCGTATAGCTGTGCAACCTGCCTTATTGCTATTAATGGCCTGTACAATGCAAAAAAAGGAGCAAAGCAGCAACCCATAATTGTACCACTGCTGGGCTCGGGGTCTCCTCCTGAGGGGTACAGGCCATAGTCTACCACGCGGGCCAACAGCGGATTGGTAGACTTCACACACCTTTGAGAACTCTATGGAGAACTCTCCGGTGTGCAAGTTTCCTCACGATGTTTTCCTTCACCGAAGCAAGTGATAATTAACTTGTAATACGCACATAATATTTGAAAATTAGAGGTGCGTGCCAGGATTTGAACTCGAGCCCCTTCGTTCGGGAGACCAACGTTTTAACCGCTAGGCTATCACTGCTATACAATGCCCTGCTTAGGAATTTCTTAAGCAACATATTTTTTCTTAATAAGTAGAAGTAAATTTACTTTAAGATTTTTTTGTTTATTATAAGTATAATTTTTTGTAGGTAAGAGGTGGGTAAAGGTTAGCCTTTTTTCGCCCATCGGCTTTATATTTAAAAGTTGTTTTTTTAATCCTATACTCAGTCGAAATGAACGTGCTAAGTTTAAAAAAAATTTATTAAATAATCTTCAAACGTCTTCGATTATATTTTCTTCTCATTTTCACTGGCTGAATCATCACTGGATCATCCTGTAGCAGCGTCTTTTTTGTATAATATATGTAGGTGTTGATGTTATTAGTTCTATAATTTTTTTTGTACATTAATTAATTATTTTTTGCTTGTATCCTTAGAAATTACATTCTTATTTCAGTGTACACGTTCTAGCCAATCATTTTTCATTTTAAATCGTAACAAATTACAAGCAAAATCAGATAAGTTAATTTTAAAATAATTTTACTGGCGATTGAAATATTCCTCGCTATTCTTGAGAGTCGTTACAATTTTATTATCAGTGTATCGAATCAATCTACGACACATATTATATAATTTTTTAATTTATGCACGTGTTAAATTGCACAGCCAAGAAGATTCTTTTAAGTATAGTTATTTAGAAATTTAAATATAAATCCTATTTATCCCGTGAGAATTTCGTAAAATTAGACTTTAAAACTTGTTCAATATAAAGGACACTTAAATTGTGTATAACACTTTAGCCACTCATTCAATAAAAAATTAAAACAATAATAAATTATCAGTCAATATACTATAAGTAAAACAGTTAAATACAAAAATAATAATTAAATAATGATTATGATGATTGCAGCCATGAAATTATTAAAATAATAATGATACCAAATCAAATTCAAAATATTTTTTTCAAATAAATTATATTTTTGTCAATTAATTACAACTTCATTAATAAATTTCAAATTTATGTAAATAAAATTTTAATCGTAATTTAAAACTTAAGTTAAGTTTAGAGACTCAGTGAACCTCTGACATACGGTAAAGACCTCTCTCCGGTTGTCGGCAAAAAGGTCAAAGTCTCTATACGTCTTTAAGAGACTTTTCAGTACAGAGAGCAGCTGATGGCTGAGAGTATTCCTAGGTATGGATGAGTTGGCGTTCGCAACCATGCGGCTGGATGACCAGTAAATCATGTCTGCTATACTGACGGCAGTTGATCGGCACGAAGAATCGAGCCAGTTCATTACAGAAGACAGACGTATAGAAGACATCATGTATTCCTAAGAACCGTCAGGTGGTTCACCATGATGAGTAAAAGCAACGGCCCAAGAACTGAACCTTGGCGTACCCCCGAACGAGTGTGATGTATTGATGACACGTAAGAACCCAAACTAACAAATTGCTGCCGATCGTGCAAATAATTGGCTAAAACTTTAGAAGGCCTGGAGCAAATCCGATAGCATTAAATTTTGCCAATAGCACGTTATTGTCGACTCTATCGAACGCCTTCTTAAAGTCGAAGTAGAGAACATCCATCTGCTGCCTGCAATCTAACTTTGAAGAAAATAGATTTTAATGGTGTAGTTTATACCTACAACTTAATATAAAACTTCTTAGAAGTACTAAGGTACGCACCGACCGATAAATGAAATGAGTGAAATAATAAAATTGTATTTGGACATTGATGCAATGTTATTCGAAACAAACAAATAGTTATCATTTTCACGTTTGCCGCGAGAGTAAACATGAAAATTTGCTAATAATATTTATTGTTTAATGGAGAACCTCAGAATTTTAAAAATAAAAATTCGTGTCTTTTTTAAAGTAACCAGCCGGAAAATGGCTGTCGTTCTACCTGATGGTAAGTAGCCACCCTAGTCATTAGTAAAACCGTAAATGCGTTGCCGACCAAGTACAGAGAGAGGGAAAACATTGAATTTACTTTGTCGGCGTGATTAATATGTACCTACACCCATATCAATCAGCTTTTTAATTATAAGGGTTCTGCTATAAGGGTTCCTTGACGTAAGCCCTAAAAACGGATTTTAGGTCCGTAGGTATTGAGATAGATGTCATTGTTTCTTCGGATAGTCCACTACATTTGAAAATCTATACTGTAATAAAACTCAGTGTCTGTTTGTCTGTCCGGGCATCACATAAAAATCCTTGAACGGATTTCGATGAAAATTGGTAAAGTTGTTACTGATACCCTGGGTCATATTTTAGACAACTTTTCATCCCGGAAAATTAAATGGTTTTCCGGGAAAATAGGATAAAAATTTGAATAAATTAGAACATAATTTCCGTATGCAAAGCTGAGGGCAACAGCAAGTGTTTTAAAAAAGGTCATAGAGATCAGTGATCTGCTAACTAATCCTAAAAATAAAATATTGCCTGTTGGGCGAGTTCGGCAATGGTTAATAATAAAAATACCATAAACGTGTGATGCTTTTTTCTTATAAGTATGACATGGAAAATAAATATGACATAACGTGGGTAGGGCATGTTAAAAAATTAAACATTTACTGGTAGATTTTTTTGATATTACGTTTAACTTCAATAATATGATGAGTTTGCTTGTATGTATGGTTGAAGTCCAGTGGCGTAGCGTGGGCTCCCGTCGCCCGGGGCCGACAGAAAATTTTCAACTACTCGAAAAGGAAAACAGAAGTTCACTTTTAAAAACTCCGCAAAAAAATCAATGCACGGTTTTTTACAGCCAACCCTATTTTTGCATTTTCTATTAGCTCCATACTTTCAGTTGGTACGTATTAAATTTATTTATTAAACCACCGAGGACATAATAGTTCATGTTAAGCTCATCAGTGCAATGTTTAAAAAACGTAATTTTTCAAGTTTTAATTAATCATAGTCTGGCCAGGAAGTTTTTTGCCAACCAACTGCGACATATTCTTTATATGGATGAAAAGTGTTTTATGCCAAATTGGATATAAAACACTTTTCATCCATAAAACAGATGGATGAATGAAGGTCGCGCCTAGTTCGGATCTAATGCCGCATTTACATTCAGCCACTTCCATTGCCACTTCCCTTGCCGTACATACTTCCGCAAATATTGCTGTGGCAACGTCAAGGGAACTGAGTGTTTACATTGTCGCTTCATGAGTATTTTCAATTCGACTCTGGGCAATGGATGACGTAGAAATTGTCGCAGCGTCGGCACTCTGCCTTATAAGTAAATTTAATTAATTATTTAAATGTTTTGAAAAAAAAATAGAATTCAAGAGAGACATCGTCGTCAGAGGAGATGGTGGATGATAGAAATTCATGAGGAATCCCATATTACCCACTCAATTTCGTAAAGTTCTAAAAATTTAATTGTTTTATCATTACTCCACTCCTGTGGCGGTGGCATAATAAGTTAAAACACAGGACAGATTAATAAACGAATTGCTGTAGTCAGGTTTAACACGTAGCGTAGCACGTTCTTTCTCGGTTGAACTTCAGCGGCAAATGAGCGAGTCGCGAGAATGTAAAACACTTGATCGCGCTCGCGCTGCCAAACCTTTGACTTCCGCACGAAAAACCGACAATCGAGGGAGCGCCGCGAGTGGCAGCGGCATGGGCAAGTGACAGCGCGAGTAACCCGTATACATACACGCGCTGCCCACTTCCCTGCTCACTTCCCTTCCCAACAAGGCTGAATGTAAACGCGGCATTAGGGTATTAATGGCAAATGTTAAGAAAATTCTGGTTACGTTAAGGATAATCTTTGAGTTCGCACTCAATAATATAAATGAACTCAGAGAGCCGAATTTAATTATTTCTTTTTTTAAAGTCTGTATTTGCAGCTATGGAGGCTCGTAAACGTACGCACTTAAGTTGAAATTCTCAATTAAATCTTGAGGAACTTGATCTCAGTTAAGTTCGTTGACCAATATCAATGCAAGCCCTTATAGAAGGCACATTTCTGTTAAAATAATTTCTTGAAATATTTTTTTCCCTCTTCATATGCCGCCCGGGGCCATGGACCTCCCCCCCACGCTACGGCTCTAGGTTGAACGCGCTAATTTCAAGAACTACTGATACGAATTGAAAAAATATTTTGGATAGATAGTCCATTTATTGAGGAAGGCTTTAGGTTATTATATCATCACGCTACGACCAATAGGAGCGAAGTGTCAACGAAAAATGTTGGAAAATTCGAGAAAACTTACCGACATAATTGCCCTTGCTGGTGCCTCTCTAGTGACGTATGTATAAAAATTCCCACGAATAATGATTAGCCGCAATAAGTTTTTTATACTTAAAATGGCATTGCAATTTTGCAATGAAAATAAGTTTAATTTTAATAACATTTCCTTAATTACTAATTTGTTATTGTTGGTTTTATATCCACGTTTTTGCTGCGTTGGGGTAATCGGAATAGTAATAAACATTAGTAATAATTTTAAAATTTTAATTCAAATTGATTTTAACCCATGACGGACGGAACGGAAGGGAGGCGATACCTATATGCTTTTGGGCACAGTATTAATATCTATACAGTATTTGCTCTTCATACAAACGGAATTCGGAATAAGGTTTTTTTAAGACCGCAACGAACGGACTTGTATCACGCTACAAATAACAATCTATACTCTGCTGCCAACTTAGCGCCAGTGTTGCCAATTTAGCTCCTTCGGGGCTAGATCTAGCCCTTTTTTCCGTTTTTCAGCCCTTCAAATAATTATTTAGCACCTAGCCCAATTTCTAGCACTAAAATCAATTTCCACCATCTTGAAAAAAAGGGATAAATTCGGGTTTTCCTTCGTGGAAAAAGGGGTAAATTCAGGATTTCCACGAACTTTTTCATGCAACGGATCGAAAAAACCAATTTCGGTAGTGAATGATATCGAAAAAATTACCATTATCATACTTGTAGATCGTCTTACGACCTTTTTTTTGTTTGTTTTTTTTCGCACCCACCTCTATTAATTAAGCAATAGCCCCTATTTTAATGTATTGGACGAATCTAGCCCTTTTTAAAACTCGGTTTAGCCCGAAAACCTAATACCGAGTTGGCAACACTGCTTAGCGCTTTCGGCGCTAGATCTAATGCATTTTTTAGGTTTGTCAGCGCCCAAAATAGTTATTTGACGCCTAACGACCAATTTAGCGCTTTTATAAAAATTGTCATTGGTCAATTAATGTTATAACGCCTCATTAAAAATTAAAATTATTGTCAATTCTCAATACTCCAATGACAGATTATAATGGATGTCATTTGTAGAATCCGGATAAAGTGTGTTTCACATATTATGTATCTTGATTGTTTTTTAACAACTGACAATTTTACCAAAACTTTTTTGTGCTAAAGTTTTAGTAAAAAAGTTATTTCATGTTTTATTTAATTTCATTAAATGTTTTCTTTCATAAAAACATTTTCATTTAGCGCCTATCCCGAAAAATACATAACAATATAGCATTATAATAATAATAATAATTAATAGACATTTTATCATGGAATACTTTTTGATCATAATCATTTAGTCTTATCGATTGACACATGTTTGATCACTGGCCGCCGAAACGAGGTTTTTTCTAAATGGCGGACTTGTAATAGTCTTTCTTCTCTGAGAATATATCTACGTCAATTACATTTTTTTTGCGTGCTGTACAGACGTGTGTGACCGGATCACTTTTATGTGAATGATGTAGCCTTACATCGCAATATTTATCAATGATTGCTTGCAGGAGATGCGTGCGATGGTTAAAAATAACTGGTTGATTTTGCGAATGATGAACTAATTTAAGCAATATATTTGAATGTACAAAAGTCTCCATAATATTTAGTTTCAGACGTGAAAATTCCTTCTTACACGCAAAATGCTTCCCTTGAACAATACTTTTTCTAAGAGTGATTTCTGTCTTTGCACATATCATATACATATCGTAAGAAGGGTAACAGAGACCGCCCATGTCTTTTAGAGTTATCAATTTATGGAAATTCATTTTTTTAGCAGTTATGAGCTCTGAAACACACGTTTCACAATTTATTGTTTTAATTAAAGCACGAGCGACCCAACCAGCTATATAACCAACTATTTGTTCAGTACAAGTGGATAATCTATTTTTTATTTTATTGGTCAAAAGATCACTCAATATGACCACATTTGTCTCTGCTAAATTGTCACTTATTAATTATTTTTTTTCTCTTAAGATTCTGGACACGTATCCGTGATTTAACACGTGATGCTTGGTGTTTTTTAAAGGTTTTGTCTTTTTTACAAATTCGTTCTGTATCATTAATTTGTCTATCTACAGTCTTATTTATTATGTCAACAGCTGATGTGCATGTAAGTATCGGAAAATTGTCCAGAGGGATGCAATTTCCTGATAAAGAAGATCGTAACTCCAAGTGTCCTGTCCAACTTCCTATAGATACTGCGAAACTGTTTGACATTTGGGTTATTATTGTATCCACCATGCTGGCGAATGGTCCCAAAAAATAACTCAAGGTGGTCTTGTGACATTCTACAAGTGGCAATATATTTTAGTATATCCGTTTCAACTAGAGTGGCATACAGATGCTTTAAGCATTCAATACATATTAGAAAATCACATTCAGTTTATTGTTTGTATGTTTGTCTGTTATTTTTATTTATTTATTTAATCTTTATTGAACCCCAAAAGAGTGGTACAATGGCGGACTTAATGCTAAATAGCATTCTGTACCAGTCAACCTTCAGAATGTACAGAGAACATTTAAAGGCGGTACAATATAGGTACAGTATCTGTTACCGTTCTTTATGAACACTTCTGGGCTGATTTCGTTGCGGTTTTTTGCATTCAAAGTACGAGTACGAGTACGAGTATCATTATAGAGCAGGTTCTTAAATATGTTTTATGATGGTAGACTACCAGGGGGCGCTGCAGTAGCCCGATACTTGTTGCCTATTGTTAACAAATTAACGTTTAAAGTTGGTTGGCTACTCCCCGGCGTTACCGGGTACTTCTAAATACTCGCTTGTGCGTAACTCCAAACAAAAACATAAGCTCGAAGGCATCTTTGGGTAGTTAATGGGAGTTTAAGCCAGTTTACACTGTTAACCGCCTTCACCGCGTGGAGGTACTCCCAGCTTATGTTTTCACAACTTTTCACAACTCAACTCTTTTCAAGCCATTTCACTTTTTAGCAAGATATCGGAATGGTAGATATAATATATTATGTAGATAAATACATAAATATTTGACCGAATTTCATTTCAGGGGGGGAACCTAACTAAAATTAACACTTTAAAGCCAAATATTTCGCAAACGAACCCCTAAATTCAAAATGGTCTTAGGAAACATATAATATTTTTGAAAGACCTTTTCAACCCATGCTATGAGTCTGAAATAACATCATAATCTCAGTGGAAAAAAGGCATAAGATGAAAATTGCAATTTTACAGGAGAGCAAAAAACCTGTTAAAATATCAGTAAGTAGTCTAAGGAATTCACATTACGATTTCTTGAACAAAACCGTCAAGATTAATGATAAAACTTTGAAAAAAATTTAACATATGCAGTTTTGTCCTTTTTTCCGATTAAATTAATAACTAAAATTCAACGTAAGACGACTAATGCTTTTTCCACTGAAGGTGCGACATATAGAGTACTTATTATCCTGGAAAACGCAAGCAAAGTCGCGGGCGAGCGCTAGTTATGTATATAAATTCTGTGGGCTGAATCATCAAGTCCTACTGGATTGAGGCCAGAGTACTCAGACCTCACTTTCTGCGTGAGTAATACAGATTTACCATGCTTTCACTCTCTGTCGTTAACGTTCGTATTATAGCATATACGATAGGTGCACGGTAAGTTGCTTTTAATGTTACGTTACCACATTAACGAAGGATTTTTTTATAGATTTCATTAAAAAAATATGTTGCTAAATAAAATTAATAGTAGTAATAATACTCGTAATAAAGAAAAATTGTGAGAATTTGTATGTTTGAGCAATCCATCCAAGCCATCAATCATCAATAATAGCCTTCCTCATGAACTCGGCTATCAAATTCATATACTAATTCTTGACAAAAAAAAATAACCGACTGCAAAATTAGGGATAACTCAAAAACTCTCAAATTTAAGTAGGACTACATGACAAGCACCAGCTTTCGACTAAAAAAGAATCATCGAAATCTGTTCACCCAGTCGAAAGTTCTGAGGTAACAAACATAAGAAAATATAAAAAATACAGTGGAATTGAATACCCCCTCCTTTTTTGAGGCTAAAAAACTCTTCTGTATTATATTAGTATGTATGTAAACAATATAACTGCGTACAATATCCTTGGCTCTGTGCGGGAACTTTTTGCAGGATAACTTTGAAAAAGTAAATATAAAATTAATTATTTACCAAATCTTTCATATTATCAAAAACTGATTTCGATACGATTCACACCAATTTTCTTTGATTATTTTCCTTTTCCCTCTCAATAGTTCTAGATCGTACAATACACAGTTAACGAGTAATAAATTACATTATAATAAGTTTACTTTAAAAAATATTTCTTTATAATATATTTTTAAAGATCTATAATTTACATATTGTATTAGTTTATAAATTAATGAGCTTCGTAAGGTAACAGTTCTTTAAATAAAAATATTGTATGAAAATAATTTAAATATAAAACAAAATAAAAAAATAAAACTACTACTAAACTACAAAAAAAAGGAAGTGACTTTTTTAAAGTTTTACAGTTTTACTAATTACGTTCGTAATTTTATTTTAATACATGCCATTATTTCCTTATTTTTTTGGGTATTTAGAGAGAAAATATTTAAGTTTACTTAAACTTTAAAACTTTAAACTTTACATTTTAATTTAAATCAAATGTTATAAGTTATGATCACATACTATGTACTTTTGTCATGAATTTTATACAGGTATAGACACACATCGCCATTGAAATAAAAAATAAACATACCAATATCCAAAATCGTTTTAAAACGTCACTATACTTAAAAACGCAAAACTTCGCAGGGCACGATTGTAATTACACGTAAACACAAACTCGTATAGAGTAGAAATGCGCGCGCGCACTGTAAGGTATACCGATTGACTGGTCTGAGAGAGAGCGAGTTTCTCATTTAAAGTTAAGGCATTGGTTCAAATGAAGACCGACCCTATCGTTATCGAGACATCGCACTTACTATCGTATTTTCATACGATGTTCCTTCGATGAACATTCTGAGGTAAAGCTTTGAGAGAGGCTTTTTTGAGTTCCGAAGTGAATTTTGAATTGGAACTCTTATTGTTTCGTCATGTCCGTCTGTTCGTCTGTCCATGTGTCCTTCCGTCCGTCTGTCTGTCCGAAGCAAAGCGCCGAGACCCTTATGCTAGAAAGCTGTAATTTGACATGGATATACACACATATATATTAAAACTCCTGAATCGTAGAAGAAAATATTGAAAAACTTTTTTTTCAGGGTACCTCCCGTGCAGGTAACGTGAAGTACCCTGAAAAATGGATGAATTTTTTATTAGTCGCGTACCCTATAGTATGGAGTATCGTTGATAAGATTTTCCATAAATATTATGGGTCTTCTAAGACCAATTTTGGAATTTGGGGTTCGTTTTTGATATATTTGACTTTAAAGTGCTAATTTTGGTTAGAGTCAAGTGTCCCCCCTGCTGGCTAAACGGTTGGAGTTGGACAAGTGAAAAAATCTTAAAAATAGGTTATATGATGAATTTACGAGGAAAACTATCACGGCTATGTTAGCATAACTAGTTAATGAGTAATAGTCGATAAACTTATTACTTCGGAACATTCGGAAACATGCACTTGCCGGGTATTTCTTTCTTCGTTTATATTTTTCTTGGCTGGCAACGCATTGGGTGATATTAAAGTGTTATTGATGTCCATGGGCGATGTTGATCACTTACCATCAGGTGGTTGTTTGTCAGAGGAATAATAATTAATGTTTTCGTCATACCGATTACCGAATCAACCCTTTTACGTGTCGGTCTATAATCTATGGTCTATGTAGTACATAGTATGTACATACGTATACATATAAGACCGTTGGACCCATTGAAGTATTATTACTAGCGTATAGAACCGACACCCCAAACACCATGTATGCCCCAATGCATTTGCGCCAAGGGGTTTCAATCTTCAATGGATTCGTTCGATTTTTGAAAGGAGAACGGGGGGCTCAATTTTGAAAATGGAACCTCCCGGCCGGGACACACATTTTGTTCGAGATGTCTGTTCTAGGACATTATACTTCAATGGAATGTTCTATGACCTTTTAGCTTGCCCTGTTCGTTTGAGTCAAATCTTGCTAGTCTATTTAGACCTGCTTCTA